>OX458323.1:37907879-38409128 GCA_949768715.1 Dascillus cervinus | reverse complement strand
TGACCTGCTTAAATTATGACAATATTAAAATTTTCTGTTCTGTTGATTTTCAATTATCTTAAATTTCAGCCTTTTATAATGTTAAACTTGTGTTTGTTTTTTAACCCTTTAAGGACATATGTCGTCCATACGCGTCGCATTAGAAAAGAAACAGTTCGCGATACAAGCCTAACTACATCAGAATAAATTCCGTTCCATGGGATCTGTAACCGAAAATAAATACCGTCCTTAACCTTTGGGAACTAACTTAGCTTTATAAAACATGAAGTCGAACATCGGTCTCGTAGACCAATTGGAAAAATTACAGCCGCCTTTTGGAAAATTGCTTGGTTTAAATTTTATTTCTTAAATATAAAGTGTTTGGGTAATTTAACCAAGTTTGTGTGTTCATAGAGCTTTTATTATAAAAAATATAAAATTATAAAAAATTAAAAATTTAGTGAAACGTAAAATATTAGAAAATTAAAAAATACGACATGATTACTTTCCTTTATTATAAAATAGGACGCAAACGAAACTTAACATTTTGTTAAATGAATATAAAAGAAACAAATTGTCCCAATATTTCGGAGGAACTGAAACTTTGCAGTCCAAATTACTGTTCTTCTTGGAGAACACATGTCTGGCATATCGGTACTAAATGCTCTAAACACATACATTTTGGGCATTTCTGGCATTTGTATTTCGATTTTCTATTTTTCTTGCTGCAGCAATAATAACATCTTCCATAGATTGGGGTTTTCGGATTAGGATCAGAAATGTTATAAATTTCTTGAATACGTAATTTAATAGTTTTCGAAACGCCGGTACTAGTAACTCGATTTTTAATATGCTCCTCAACTAGCTGGTGTCCAAAAAGTTCTAAAAATTTTCTTCTTAGAAGTTTTTCTTCCGGGTTATTATGTTTATATACAGTGCTTTCGTAAAGTATGGAATAATTTCGATAAAACATTTTAGAAGAATTTTCACAAAAAATCCTCGGACCGGACTTTAGTTTTTAAAACTGCATCTTTTTTAATATTTATAATTTTTACGATCGTCTTTTGTTTTTGCACTATGACGTCATCATAAATTTTTTTAAATAGCACCCTATACTTTTGATCGCGAATTTGGATGCAGCACATTTTTCTGAGTAGGAATATGTCAAATTCATATGACCTTGAAGAGGAAAGTTTTCGAAATAAGCAGTCCTAAAGTTTCGAAAATGTATGGTAAATTTATTAGAGTCGAAAAGTATTTTCTGTACTTCCTCACCAGTGCAGGCAGCCATTTTTATATACTGATGGAAAAGTGAAAATATTACACCTAACGAAACAGCATAGAACTTATTTCAACAGCTGAATAATTATAACTAAACTAGCAGCAACGCAATGAGTTGATAAAATATTGTTTAGTTGCAAGAAACATTTCCAAGAATAATAATATAAATAATATAAATAATAAAATAATATATTAATGCTAGCAAAGCACCGTTGATTAAGGTAAATATAGAGTTACAGACGAACTTAGCCAATTATATAACTAATAGACTAACATCGGTCTGTGAGACCGAAAGCGTTTATAACTTAAGAACTGTTCAACGCTCAACTCTGACAACTTGAGGGTAACTGACTCTATTTGATATCGAAAGGTACTGAGGACGGCAGAAATTTGCCTCAACTAGGGAAAAAATGCTTGGCAAAAATTGTAAATGTCGGTCTCTGAGACCGTATTGTTAGCTCCGGAAGGTTAAGAAACAAGTTGAAATTTACCTTGTTTAAAAAACTTGAAATTTCAAGTTTAAAAACAAAAAAAACATTTTTAAAAAGTGAAATAATTAAAAATCTTCTTGCAGGAAGCAAGCTAAAATAAATAAATGTGAATAATTTCAAGAGAAAATTACTGTTTAGTCCAATCATTGCAAGTAAAGGGTTAAAATTTGTATACTATAATTTCTCTGAAAGTTACGGCAAAAAAATATAAGTTCCCATTTCATAAAAAAGATGTGAAATTAAACGTAAAATTCAACTTGTTTTTGGATTTTGGTCAAAACTCGACAGTTTCAGACATATCGATTTGTTGCATTACTTTTACCGTATACAGGGTGTTCCGTCTACGATTTTTTTTTAAACAAAAAATTCATATTTTTCCAGGACCCCTCACAATTATATTAAGTACTGGGGCTTCAAATTTGTAGACAACCCTACAAACAACCTTGCAAAACCGCCTGCGAACGCCGCCTCATTTAATTTGTTCTATAGCGTACAAGTAAAACAGCCAAGCTCTTTTTTTTTCCGTTTAATTTAAATTTCCGTCAGGATTGTATCGGTTATTATTCAACGCCCACCCGGTATCTCGACTTACCACTTAAAGGGTGTGACAAATATTTTCGATACAACGCAGCACCGATTTTAACGTCGAATTGCTGTCACAAGCTCGACGCACTGCCTCGCATAATTAGCGTTCGAGATTTTTGGGCGATACGCCCCTGCGCGAGGAGTGGTCACCAATTGTGAACATGATTGATCGAAGACCGAAGAAAGACGCTTAACTTGTCGCGTCAAAGCAAACAAAGATGAATGAATACAGCGTTTTATTTATTTTTAATCATTATTCAATGGGCAACACAAATTCATGTTTTTGAGGACGTTCTCGAAATCGACGCCGAGACGCCTCAATCTGGAGCACAGTTGACTCGGATTTTGGACGTAATAGTCGCCGAACGACGGACTCAACTTGTCGTTCACCGGAGCCTTCAGGCGGACGATGTCGACCAAACGCTGAGGAATCGGCAACTGCTTGACGTAGCTGTGATAGAACCGAGTGGTTCGCTTGGGATATTTAAGTGCAATTGCGGCTCTCGTCTGATCCCTGCTCCAACTCCAACAAATTGGGAACGGTTCGCTTCATCAATGGAGAATTGACATATACGGTGAAGAACTGGGCCACGGAGAAGAATTCGTTCCAGCGATGGCTCACCTACGAAAGCAAAGAACAAAACAAAAATTTTTTAAAAATGTTAAAATTTTAACATTTTTCTTGAAATTTCAAACATTTTTCTTGAAATTTCAACACTTTTCTTGAAATTTCAAACATTTTTCTTGAAATTTCAACATTTTTCTTGAAATTTCAAACATTTTTCTTGAAATTTCAACATTTTTCTTGAAATTTCACCTTTTTTAAAAACTAGCTATTTCACCTTCTAAAAAACTTGAAATTTCGCCGTTTTTTTAAAAAAAATGAAATTTCAACATTTTTCTTGAAATTTCAACATTTTTCTTGAAATTTCACCTTTTTTAAAAACTAGCTATTTCACCTTCTAAAAAACTTGAAATTTCGCCGTTTTTTTAAAAAAAATGAAATTTCAACATTTTTCTTGAAATTTCGCATTTTTAAGAAACTTGAAATGTCACCACATTTTTAAGAAACTTGAAATGTCACCTTTTTTCTTTAAATTTTACCTTTTTTAAAAAAACTTGAAATTTCAACATTTTTCTTGTATCATCCAATGAGCAATCACAAACGACGTGGATTGGGCCACAATAGTTGTTTTTTTTTGGGATGAAAGCAATACTTTCTCATATGGTCCAATGAGCAGTGATAAATAACTTCGATTTTGTCTTTAAACTTGTTTTTGCAATTTGTTTTTGAAATGAAAACAAGTTTCTCATATGATCCAATGCGCAATGAAAAAAACTAAGGTCTGAGGGGCTTAAAAACTTGTTTTTGAGCTTTATTTTTGGATGGAAAGCAATATTTTCTCATATGATCCAATCACCAAAGAAAATTAACATTGATTGGGTTTCAAAACTTGTTTTTTCAATTAGTTTTTGGGATGAAGCTGTATTTTTAGTATGGTTCAATGAGCAACGATAAATAGCTTCGATTGGGCATAAAAACTTGTTTTTGAGATGAAAGCAATAGTTTTTCGCGAGATCCAATGAACAATGATAAAAGTTAAAACGTAGAGGGCCTAGAAACTTGTTTTCAAATTTTATTTTTGAAATGAAAGGAATGCTTTCTCGTATGATCCAATGAGTTTTCCACCTTTCACATTTTTAAAAAACTTGAAATTTCACCTTTTCTAAAAAAAAGCTTGGAATTTCACCTTTTTTAAAAAACTTGAAATTTCAAGTTTTTATTTTATTTTTGCACGTCCTAACTACGCTTTCGCACTCACCACAGCGTTGTCTCTTCTAATTTGCGTGAAAACGTCACGAAAATGCTCGTTCAGCAGACTTCGCAGGTTTTCAACGACAAACAGCTCAAAATTTAAGATCAGCACCGCCATGACGTTGATGTAGCCGAACTGGTCATAAAACCACAACGGCATTTCCAGCAACAGTTCAAATTCTTCATCAAATCCGAACTTGTCGTAGTTGCAGCTGACGTCTATTACGCACACAGGGATGTTAAGGCTGCGCCATCCAAAAAATTGTTCCCAAAGTCCATTTGCTTTAATTGCTTTAGCGTACGCCTAAATATAGGCAAGACCCAGACTTTTTTATAACCCATACATCACCTCAAGTTCAGTGGATAATGGGTCTATGTATAACAATAGAAACGACTTCCGACCGGCTGCATACCAATATAGGTATGTACCTGTTCAACAGATGCGAAATTTTTCTTTCTTCAATAAATTTAGAGCGATATTTTGTAATCGTGGAGTGCTATATCGTATTAAAAGTAACTTCTGTGGAGGAATTAGTCACAAGCTGAAACTTTCACTGATTGAAGCTCATATCATAATAAATCTAAATCCAAAAGTAATCACTAATCAGAACGGGCAAAACGGCACTATGATTAAAAATTGAGATAACCACACCATCGTGTAGAAGAGAACACGGTGATCATTTTGTGTTAAGGACATTGAAAGTTTTGTACGAATTATATTTTATTTCATTTTTCAAAGTTTCAAAAATGTATGGAGTCTTATGGGAGAAAAAAACTAAATAATTCAATATCTCGGTTAGGGCTTAACAAAAATCTTTAGCAAATTTGAAAGTTTTCACCTTCACACCGATTTTTCTTCCAAACGGTTGCGTAAATCGAAAAATTTTGTTCTTTAAAAAATGTTTGTACGTGTTTTTAAAAGGTGTTCATGTGTTATCTATATTTTTTACATAAATAATAAACAAGATATGAGTTTAAATGTAAGACAAATGCATTTTCGACAATAATCGAGTTACTGCCTAGTAGGCGTCCCCGCTCCGCAGTCGTATCTCGCATCTCTACTATCTCCATAGCTCCATCTCTTTTCACTTACAATTAGGCAAATATTTTTTGAAATGTAACAAAATAAAATACTAAAATGTAAATTTTTATAAAAAACAGTTTACGGGTCCAAAAATCTTATTATAAAAACGAATTTAATTGAAACTTTCGCTCACAATGTCTTAATTTACGCCAAAACGGGTTAGTATGTTGATCGCGGGTATTTTTTTTCAATGTCATTTATATTTATATCGTAAATCGTTTTTAAAAATTCATTTTTAGCCGTTTCACATTCTATTAATGACATATCCGGAGTATCATCTATCTCCACATCACCATAATCAGAATCTTTATTTTGAAATGTACGCGTTTAATAATTTTGCGGTTACAGTATTTTTTGACAATTTGTTAGATATTCGAACAAACAGATAATGGAATGCAGCTGACTGTAGTTAAAATTTTAGACCAAATTACCTGTCTGAAGAAAGGTTGTATGTATTGTGAAACGTCATAAAATTTTATTACTTATTCTAGAAAATTCTGTTCAGAACTCAGAAGAGATGTTGAATTTCTTATTCGAAACAATGCGTAAAAGATTAACCCCTTCAGACACAGTTTATGTTTACAGAAAATTGGACCGCGTTTGCCTTAGAATTTTATGTATATAGTTATACATTTCTTCGAAAAAATACCGTTGAGATTCCGGAACACTAATAATTGTTACTAATTTAAAACACAGCGAGTAAAAGATTAACCCTTTAATGCACAGTGTTTTATTTTTGCAGAAAATTGTAGTTTTAGCTTATTATAAGTTATTAGCACTACAGCTAATTTTTTTTAATTAATGTGGGATAAAAAAGCCAAACAATTTTTTTGGGACAGAAATTATAATTTAAGCTTATTCGCATTCATTTGTTTAAAGGGGTCTTCACGAGCGATTTTTAAAATTAATATGACCTTAGAGTTGAATTTATATCCTATTAAGTTAATGTAGATAATAAATATTAAAATTGTCCAAGACTAAAAAATAATTTATAGTAAAATAACTTTTTCAATAAAACAAGCTTTTATTAAAATGTACGCTTTTATTTTTAATCATTTAGGTCAATATCAAAATTGATTTTAAAGTTTTTTAAAAAGTCTTCTTGCTATAACTTATTTCAAATATGCTATTTGAAAACGAACCCTGGCTTTAAAAGCATTTCGGATATTATTTCCGTTAAAGTATCTTCCCTGTGGCCAATATAATGACCTGCTGAGAAGAAGATTGTAAATCTTCTTGACGTGGCTCGAAAATCGGCAAAAATTAGCTATTTCAATTTCGGTTCTGATCTAAAGAACATTAAATAAATCAAAAACTATTGAGTTGTTTAAAACAGATAGGGGTCAGCTCAAAAGAAAACAGTCTAATCTACGAGTCCACAAAATTTTAATACAAAATTTTGATAACTGAAGGCAAAAAAACGAATTTCGGAATTTGATGTTTTAATTAATAACTTGGTTAATTATGATTATTTAATGATGGCTTGGCGTCAGCTCAAAGTAGCTTGGTATTCTCTGTAAGATGAAGTGTCGACCTCCTTTTCAAAATTAAAAATGAAGGCTTAAACGCGAACGTCGTTTTACATGTATTGAAAATCTACGGGTCGAATGCCGTTAAAAGGGCACAATACACAAAAAATAAGTTCGTTTAATTTAAAAGTACGTTTAATTCTAAGAAAAATGGCATATGTATTTTGTTTCTACTCAGATTATTTAATGAGTTATAATTAATTCAAAATCGGCCCGTGACGTCACTGAGCCGAGCTGTGCGTAGCGGCCTATCTTATACAGGCAAAAATTGCTCGCTTCACACGAACATTTAACTACCTTTAAACAATGTTTTCGAAATTTTGTTACGAGTATTTAGACTGTTTTTTTGTACTGAAGGCGATAGTGCAACCAAAATTTTAATATAGTGTCTAGTTTTTTAAAAAATATATTAAATGCGATGACACGGCGCGGTCATTCGTACCATTCTTACGCGCTTGTAAAGGTTATTCCTACCGCCCAGACAGAGCTCATAAAGCAATTATTTTCTAGACGCCTGACCATCGTGGAGTTTTGAATGTTTTGAATAGTATTCTAGTAGAAAACACGATAATAGCAGTTACTCCGTATCAGTCAGTATTTACTGTTAAATTGGTTGGTTGCACTTATAAATTTAATTTTTATTTATGACAACTCCTTATTTATTTGAACCTGAATACACAGATGGCAACGAAGTTGATGCTTTTTTTGAACCTAATAGTGTAAACATAAATTACGAAAACCGAAGTGGAATTTGTAATTGGTGTAAATTCGGAAAATGTGTATCTATGCCAACAGATGAAGAGTCTATATGTTGTCAAGAATATGATAATATAAAACATTTAATTAGTAATAATACATGCATTACACAAAATAATTTGTTTGAAAAATTGGTTATTGACAAAGATGTTTTAAATATATCACGTCATAAATTAATTTTAAAATCTTAAAAAAAAACTAAAAGAAGAATACTAAGTGTAGATGAACCTGCAAATAAGTTGTGGAGGTATTTGGCGTATAAAAATTTTACATCATGGATAAATGCGTGGACTGCAATTGGACAAGGGAGCCGAGTTGCGATTCCATCATGTTCAATTGTTGAGATTAGACGATCCTTTCCAGAAGAAAACGGCGTTTATGTTGGATTCCGTTCGAGCGAAGAACATCCTAATTACGCAAGAAAATACAATTTAATTAATACAGTTATTTTCAATTATTTTCGTTATTTTATAATTTAGTAAAAGTATTGAATAAAATAAAAATGTATTTATATTTCTTTTACTTACGTAGTTATACTTGTGAAAATCGAGAAAATTTATTTTTTCTCATTTCTTCTAATCGTGGTTTTGGAACCGGTGCAATACGATTTGGTTATGACAACTCCTTATTTATTTGAACCTGAATACACAGATGACGACGAAATTGATACTTTTTTTGAACCTAGTAGTGTAAACATAAATTACGAAAATCGAAGTGGAATTTGTAATTAGTGTAAATGTGAAAAAAGTGTGTCTATGCCAACAGATGAAGAGTCTATATGTTGTCAAGAATATCATAATATAAAACATTTAATTGGTAATAATAAATGCATTACACAAAATAATTTGTTTGAAAAATTGGTTATTGACAAAGATGTTTTAAATATATCACGTCATAAACCCAACTTCCTGTAGCTTTCGAAAAATGTGACCCAATTCATATGTTTTTTTATTGAGCCAATATGTACCTACTTTTTTTTAAACAAAGTTCTTTTGAAAATTTTTTCTTGGAACACACGATTAGTCTAAATCACTTTCTAAAAAATGTTTATTGCAAATTCTTGCATTTTGTCGTGGTTGAAATGATTGCCTTTTACAAAATTCTGACCAAAATGCAAATCGTTTCGGCGATTTTTCTCTATTAGGAAAACGATGTCCCGTTGGTTCATTGCATCCAAAAACTGGTCGGCGATGTTCTGGTGGCTACTGTTGCAAATCACTCGGAGTTATTCTGCATTTACGACTTTAAATCACAATCAACTTTTACTGATGATAATGAGGGTTCACTGCAGGGTGCAACAAACCTCATTGCTTTTATGGACGGATCACTTATAGTATTGTAAAAGGCACAGTCATAAACTTAGCCGAACTTTACGCACAATTAGATAAAATAGGAACGAAACGCACAGTCGGGGCGCTGTTCTTATTTAATATTTAAAGAAAAAACTAAACACCGTATTGAAATTCCGATTCTTTTATCGTCTTTGGCAAAACCATTCACACTGTCTCATATAAATTAAGCATTAAAAATATTATTTTTAGGTAGATGAATCGTTGTGCGAAGCGAGTAACTTTTGCACGTGAGAGATACGGAGATTCGGTGAGCTCGGCTCAGTGACGTCACAATCAATTCTAAAATGTCCAAATATCTTCTAAAACAATTTTTTTTTACATTGGAGTTTTACCAAATAGTTTTTAATAGTTCTGACTACAATAATTTAACATTAAATAATAATTTAAAAAAAAAAGCACGAAACGAGCCAAACCTGGGACGATAAGCTTGGGCTGTAGTTCCATATTCACACTATTAATTAAACTACTCAACAATTCTTTTATTTCACGAGATCACTCGACTGAGAACACTGCGTTCTATCTGGGAATTGTGGGCTCCGGTGGTAATGTTTACAGATTGATTTCAGCTGACAAAATTGAAAAATTAAACAAGGGACTATCTTTGGTAATATTTATTTCAACCCAAGAGTAAACAAACTTTGGATAATTCCAAGACATAATATATCTTGAGCCATTTGTAATAAATTGGTGGGGTGAACGTACCTGTTATTAGGATCACGCATTATTCCAAAAATGAAGGGTAAAACAAAATTAATCAATCTAACGAAATTCGCTACAACGAACTAAAAAAAATCAAAAACTAATAGGGTTGATTTATGAAAAAATTTCGCACGATTATTTTATTCATGGCTAACATAGCCAATCACAATTCGTTATTTGAGGAAGGAACACGGAATTACAGCGATTATTTCCTTCATGCACATAAAAAGTCCCAGTCAACATGGTTTTCCTCCGTTTTATAGCGATTAAATTTTGACGCTTCAAATGTGTCAAAATTTACCCGATTAAATTTTGACGTTTAATCGCTTCTGATTTTTTTTTGCCAACATTATCAAAGATTCTTCGACAGGTAAATAAATAATTCGTTGTAAAATCTATTTATTCAAATTAATAATCAGGAAATAATCATGCCGAATACCCCGCGTGCATGAAAACAGCCTGATTAAATTTTTACGTTTTTGTCACAACGTTTTGCCATAAAGAAATATTTCTCGTAAATTTACCACCCAAAATCCCTCGTGCTTCGCACTCGAGATTTTGTTACGTGGCAAATTTGCTCGACATATTTCTAGGCAAAACATTTTGACAAAAACGTCAAAATTTAATCGACTATTTTGATGCACTTGTGATATTACTGTTGATTATTTCCTTCATGCACGTAAAACGTCACAGTCACCATGGTTTTCCTCAGTTTTATAGCGATTAAATTAACGTGTCAAAATTTACCCGATTAAATTTTGACGTCTCAGACGTGTCAAAATTTACCCGATTAAATTTTGACGTTTAATAGCTTCTGAATTTTTTTTTGCAATCATTATCAAAGATTCCTCGACAAGTAAATAAATAATTCGTTGTAAAATCTATTTATTCAAATTAATAATCAGGAAATAATCATGCCGAATACCCCGCGTGCATGAAAACAGCCTGATTAAATTTTTACGTTTTTGTCACAACGTTTTGCCATAAAGAAATATTTCTCGTAAATTTACCACCCAAAATCCCTCGTGCTTCGCACTCGAGATTTTGTTACGTGGCAAATTTGCTCGACATATTTCTAGGCAAAACATTTTGACAAAAACGTCAAAATTTAATCGACTATTTTGATGCACTTGTGATATTACTGTTGATTATTTCCTTCATGCACGTAAAACGTCACAGTCACCATGGTTTTCCTCAGTTTTATAGCGATTAAATTAACGTGTCAAAATTTACCCGATTAAATTTTGACGTCTCAGACGTGTCAAAATTTACCCGATTAAATTTTGACGTTTAATAGCTTCTGAATTTTTTTTTTGCAATCATTATCAAAGATTCCTCGACAAGTAAATAAATAATTCGTTGTAAAATCTATTTATTCAAATTAATAATCAGGAAATAATCATGCCGAATACCCCGCGTGCATGAAAATAGCCTGATTAAATTTTTACGTTTTTGTCGCAACGTTTTGCCATAAAGAAATATTTCTCGTAAATTTTCCACAAAAAATCCCTCTTGCTGCGCACTCGAGATCTTGTTACGTGACTAATTTGCTCGACATATTTCTAGGCAAAACATTTTGACAGAAACGTCAAAATTTAATCGGCTATTTTGATGCACTTGTGATATTACTGTTGATTATACCACTCATAGTGCTATTTTTCCCTATCCTAGCGACCGTTTAATAAATGATAATCGGCACTGGAGAAAGATTAATAAATGATAATCCCTCGTGCTGCTCCGTAAATCTAGTGTACCGTGCTGTCAACTGAAATGTCACAGTTAGAAAAAATGGTGTGTTTCGGTGATTGTTCGTTAAACAATATTGACGAAAAGATACAAAATCATAAACCGTATAACACTGTAAAGTCTCACAAATATATTTGGGCCCAATTTATCGAGTTCTGCGACTCTCTGAATTACATTTTGTCCGAAAAAGTATTAAATTGTTGTTGCACGTCTTTCCGAAATGTCCATTGTGAGGTCAAAAAGGAGAAAATTAATAAAATACTTTATAATTAATTACAATTTTACAACTCCATTTGGTAGTGGGGATTTGAACAAATAACTGCCAACAGGTTGCACCAGGAATCAGAAAACTAAAAGTGTTGTACTTTATACAACAGCGCGCCTTTTTAAGGGTTAAAAGACTTTTCGTGCATGAAATTTCATTAAATACAACTGTTCGCCAAAATTCCGTTGAAAGGCTGCGAACAGGTGCGTTCACCCTATTTGCTGCGTTTGATTTTTCTTGCTGACAAAGCGATTTAAAAAGGAAACAATTCAGACTGTGTTAGGTGATATTTATTTTAATCCATAAAGTACATAAATAATGGTTCCACTCGAATTCAATCGCAATATTATCTGATAATGAAGGTATGCTAATGTCCAACATTACAATACAGCATTGTCTGCATGTGAAATTTTTCAATCGTTCAACAATTTTCCTTTGTTAGCTAATGTTCAGCCGATTATTTAATTATGGACGAAGTTGATAGAAATCGAAAAGATCAATAAATAATAGCGTCATCTCGTTTTCACGCGCGATAAACCTGTTTGTTTATTCTTTATTGCCAAGTTATTTAAATTCTTAGCTGGCGAATATTCCCGGCCATACATTAACCGGCCCAATTGTAAAAATGGCGTTTATTTTCGTCATAAATAAAGTGCAAGCATTTTTTGGTATAAATAACGCGCAGGTATGCCGACTCGTCTTGTTTTGGCCGTAAATCAAAAATGTTTGCTCAAGAAAATCCCACAGAAGGAATTCTGTTTCACTCTCTCTCGGACGCCAGCAACAAACCACGCGTCCGGGTATTTGTGAACTTGTTACAGTTTCGAATCAGGCGAGCATAAACAACCGCGGCGCTCACTTCTTCCAAGTGCATTCCTAGATACATATTATACTTTTTACTTGAATTTAGCAATCACACAACCAACCATACACCAGTAGCGAAGAAATATTTTTTAAATGTTTTGCTTGAATGTTTCCTTCATATGCGCATAAAAAGTCGCAGTCCCCATGGTTTTCCTCAGTTTAATCATTTAATTTAATTGTTTAATCATTTTTTGACCTCGAAACAATACAAATTTAAATATAACACAAGATTATTGAATAAAGAAAAATAATAAAGCAATTACGCCAAGTTATATTTTTAAATCCTCGATTGTTAACATCCTCAATGCGTTCTTATCCATCTCGTTCAGTGGGTTATTATGCAGATACAGCGACTTCAAATTGTGCAAACTATCAAAAATAGTTTTTTTCAACCGTACGATTTTATTATTGTTAAGGAAGACGTGCTCCAACTTAACACAATCCCTGAACAACTTTTCGGGGATGCTTGTGAGGTTATTGCACCCAGGACCAAATTGAGTGAGTCGATTCAACCTCACCAACAAGTCTTCATCAAACACGGAAATTTTATTATCACACAAATTGATTTTCTCCAAACTGTCCAACCCTCTAAACAATTTGGGAGGAAACTTGGTGATGTTGTTCTGTTGCAAATAGATCTCGTTCAATTTCTTCAAACCCGCGAAGACGTTTCCTTCAAAATAAGTAAGATAGTTAGAAGCCAGCACCAAAGTAATCAGATTGGTCAAGTTGTTGAAAGCTCCATTTTCGAGGAAGGTCAGACCACAGTAACTTAAATCAAATTTGGTGAGTGAAGAGAGGTTGTCGAAGGTGCCAGGTGCCACGTAATTAATCATTCTGCTTTCTATACTGAAGGAGGTCGAATTTTCTATGAGAATCATCACTCACAAGAAGGTTTTTTAAAGTTTGTATTTCTTTCTTGTTTGGATCTAATTCTGCTATTTCTTTCTGTAAATTGGAATTTTCAGACTGGAGTAGTTTTATGATTTGTTCGGTTTCTTTTGCTTCTTCTTCAAGTTTTGTTTTGATAGATGTTAGGTCATTCTTTTCGGCCGTAGCTGTTGCACGTATTTCATTTAGCTGTTGCTCAACTGATGCGGTTCTTTCTTTTTCAGTTTTAATATCCATTTGTAATTTCTGAATTGCTTCCTCTTTCTTTGTCATCATTTTGTTAAGTTCAGTTGTTGCATCTTTACAACTTGTCAATTCGTTCTTTAACTTCTGATTTTCATTTTCTTTTTCCTTTAATTGCTTCTCGAGCAAAGTCGTTGATGAGTCAATTTTGTTTGTTAGTTCTTTGATTTGAACTTGAATTGCTTTTATCTCGTCGTTCTTTCCCTGCAGTTGACTATTAAAATGATCTATTAATCTCTCCACTTTCGTCATTAATAATTCGTGCCTTTGACCTTCGGTCGCATAACATTTTGCTGAGCTACCTGGGTTTTGTTGTTTTGTGCTGACGGGATAATTTGTGTCTAATTCTTCAGCTAATTCGATCACTTCATCCTTATTCTTACTTGAAGCCATTCTGAAAATTTACTTTTACTAAACAAATCAATTAATATCAACTGCGAACAAGAAAACATTTTAAAAACTAAAATACGATCGTGACATTTATCAGGTTGCTTAGATTGGTCATATTACATTAATTTTATGTTTATTTTCATCTACAATAAAATTTCCTTATTTGGAAATTAATAAGAATTGTTAAATTAATTTGAACTGTGAGTATTTATTGCAATTTTTACTTACATGTTACGTTGCACTGCTGGAAACCAAGTGCGGACACAGACAGTGCGCAAAGGTTTTAAGTATGGAACCTCTTCCTGTTTTTACCAAAGTGTTTTGTTATGCGGTTTTCTGTAAAACTTATCTACCGCATAAAAAAATATAAAAGATAAATAAAAGATAAGTTGTGGCTTTCCTCTATCCCACATAATAACACAACTCACACAACTATCAGGGCCTCTGATGTTTAGAAAACACCACATTCGAAGGCTTTAGATTTAAATAGGTGAAATCGCCTTAAATAAATTCTAAAATGTTGGATTCGATAAATAAATCTTTCAGAATAAAAATTGATTTGAAAAAATAAAATGGATTATCATCTGACTTTGAATTTGACCTAGAAAAAATTAAATTAGGGTGCACATGTGGTGTTTATAATACGATTCATTCCAGTTTTTACTTCATTTAAATCGAGCCGTAAATAACGGAGATACGCCTTGCGGTGTTTTTTATACCGCACCCTGTATACTGAGACATGACGGAATTCTTAAAACAATATTGAAGGGGACAGTAGTAGGGAAAAATCCACGAGGAAGATCAACGTTACAAGATACCTCCCAAACAATTCAAGATCTCAATTGTCCCATGAGAGAGAAATGAAGAAGAATGGTGAAAAACCAATCGAGAGATTGTAGACCAAGAGAGAGAGAGAGAGTTCTGATAAATAATGTTAGCCTTATTTTTTATAATAAACTAGTTTTTCGCTTTCATTGTTTTATGTGGTCCAAAAATCAATTTTACAATCAAATAAGTTTATTGTTATGAATAAAAGGAAAGGCCTAACTTTGTCAAAATCTGATGCTCCAATTTTTTGTTGTACCACTGATGAACCGATCGGTTTCCAAATGTGAAGATCAAGAGGTCCTTCAAAACTGTCAAAAAAGCAGATGAAATTTTGTTGCGAACAACAGAATTTAATCTGCCCTTTTGACAGGTTTGATGGCGCTCCTGACCTTCAGATTTGGAAACCTATCGGTTCATAAATGGAACGACAAAGAACTAACAATTGGAACTAACAATTTTTGAAGAGGGCGCCGTCGTTAGGGGCTGCCACGACACGCACAACTGCCACCATCCCAGCCCATCTTGCTTGAGCACAGTAATCATCTTCAGAGTCCCCATGTAATGGCAGCTGTCCATATTCCACATCGATGATAATATTCGAGGTACCACAAGGTAGTGATTGGTGATGACTAAACCATGGTGAAGAGGTCTTGCGTGGTGACCGACACGGAAACACCTAGGGAAAGGACGCGATTATGGCGCGAATTAGAGCTTGTATAGTTTACCTGAAACGTGCGGGATTATTTCGGTGTTGGCGGCTGATATGAAGGCGGTCAACCCCCACGGGCAAAATGTGATGAAGTTCGACGTCGGCTTCGGATTGCTGTCGGTCCTCGAGCTGGCATCCGAGCTTGGACTTTTAAAGACGAGGGTACTTGTGCGCAATTTGTTGAAAACTTTACCGAATTTTGATGTGCCAAAATTGGAATTTTGTTTCTTGTTTAAATTTACTTTAGTAGTTTGTTTTTTTTTAAATTTAGCAGTTGCAAGTTGCGCACTGGCCGGTTTTGTGTCAGAGTGACGTTTCTTGACGTTTCTTGACATTTTCTGTTTTAACGTCGCGTTTACCATTTAGGCAAAGCCGGCACGTGACTGGGACCCGAAATCTAAAAATGCTCCAAACAATATATAAAAGTGGGAAACTTGTGTATTGTCATTTTTACCGTTTATTTTGTCATTTCTTAACAGTAACTATCTGTCTCTTTGGTAATATAACAATTTTTACTTTTTCACTTTGGCTCACATTAACCCAATATTTCAAAAAATGCTCCAAACACTAAGTGGAAAAGTGTTGTTAAATGTAGTTTCTACAGTTTATTTTAATAATTAAAAAGAAAAGGAAGCTTCAATAAAATTTAGAGATCTTTGTGTTGCGAGATGTGTTGCCTATTCCGTCGTATAAACGTAAACGTATAAACGTAAACGTATAAATAGTGTTATTATTTAGCATTAGAGTCATAATCGATTTTTCTGTTTCAGAATCTGCTTTTTCTGAGCCAGAATGTGATTTTTTTTGGCCGAGAATCGATTTTCCTGACTCAGACCGACTCTTAAGAGTCAACCCTTGTTGTAATCATAATCATAAAAGCCGGTTTTCCTAGGTAAAACCATGCAAATTGCAGTGCACATTTTCGTAAAATGTGCTCAGGTCAATGTTTTTTTTTTCTTTTCTTTTTTAACAGTGCAATTGTTTATTTAGAACAGGTAAATAATCACAACATAACCTCAACAGTGTAAAAACTCTAAAAATATCTCCGAAAGAGAAACACGAAAAGATAAACCCAGTTTGGTCAGGTTAAAATAGGTTAGGTTATGTTAGTTTAGGTTTACGATTTTGTATCTCTGTCAATCTTAGAGCAAATCCATTTTTAATTGCACCATCGTGTTCCTCGCAAAAAAGTATATAAGTTTTCATGTTTATATGACGCTCTAAGCAAGAAAGAAAAAAAAGTTGATTTTTTTTGTTTGTATTTTTCTCTTTTTTTCGCGAAAGTGGTCGAGTAGTGGGGGGTGACAGCCCGTGAGGGAAAGCGCAGCCCGGTTCTATTCCTATATAAAAAGCTTTCCCTCAGCGGCCGGTCTTCCCCCACTACTCGACCGATTTTCACCTATTTCGCTGCACTTTATGGAAAATCAAAAATGAACTTTTTGTTGCTGTGTACATCTAGTTTCCAATTCTGTTTTTAAAAATTAAATCGGACAACTACAGGAGCAAGAAGCCCTCCGCGAAAATATCGCAGAAAAAAATTGAAATGGTGATTGTGCAATAACCGTTAGACCGACAGAATTGGGGTTTTGCACACATAAAATACATGTAAATAGCTATCTGTGTGCAAAGTTTCAGTTCTTAAAATTAAAAAATGTTGGAATTGTGAATTTTTTAAAAAAACACTGAATTTTCCGGGTTTTCTCAGATTCTAATTATTCGATCGGGACATTCGACCTCTCATTCTCTTCGTAATTTAATTCTCTACAATTCGTCTATTGACAACATTAAGATTGCTTCATTAGTTTCCATTTTACAAGCAAAGAACTAAAACAAAAACGATTTTTTTCTTGTAAATTGTTGATAAGAAATTAAAAATTATGGTCCTCGAGTGGGAAATTATGCCAAATTGATTTACTAACTGTCCTTTATGTAATCGCACAGTCGGTTTCCGGGTAGTATTTATGTCATGAAAAATGCTTTATTGCTCGGGCCTAAGTTAGCCAGAACCCCCCATGTCGTTCTATTGAAATCGCCTTGGAAACTAAAAAAGTTATTTTACAAAAATCCAGACATCAAGAACTCGATATAAAAATTGCCATAACTGTCAAAACAAATTTTGAGCAATCACCCGTTTTCCCGAACAATTCTTGCAAAGTGCTCGAAATAATGGCCTTGCTGTCGAAAAAAGCCCTAGACCGGCTGAGTATACTCATCGACTTGTTGAAACTAACCTTCCACGTCGGCTACATCCCTTTGGTGCTGTACCTGGGTTGGCGACATGGCCCGAATCCTGGCGCATCACCGTTCAGTCTGACCAATTTCCTCTTTTACTACTAAATGTATTCTGATATTAATAAAATGTGCATTTAACAAACTTCAATCTTACTTTAATAACCGCCTCTACGGATTATAGTGCGTCAATCAACGGATGACTATGTTCTTTTAACAAACTAGTTATTTTTCATTACTGAAAGATATTTTAAGAGAATTTATGGGGGCGCGGTTTTAATCTTCTAATTTTGAAGTGTTCTTGAAATTTTAATCTTCAAAGTTGGAGAAAAATTGCTGCGAACGGAAAGTCGCCTAATGCGAGCCTGCGAAGGATACTTAGGGGACGTTATGTGCTCGCTGCAGCAGCTTACGAAGGGGCTGGTTGAAACACATAAAATTTCGACGTCTTTATTAAATTAAAAATGGGGCGTCTGTTGAATTTTGATGTCTGGTTTTGTGTGCAAAAGATTCTCTCACCGTTTGAAGGTTAAAAATTAGTTTGACAGTAAAACAGATCACTGCAATTTTGGTGCGGATGTTGTCGATGGCGTTCGGGAACATTTTCCACATGGAGAATGTAGGTATGGAGGTCTGTACGTCTTCCATTGTGTAAAATGGTTTGTTTGGAACTAATTCAAATATTAAATAATTGTAGGTTAACTTCAACTGATTTTGAAGTGATCGACCAGTTTGGTTGTGGTCGTTGGGCCAACTGGAAATCGTATCTTGTTGCGGCCAATGGTAAATTGATCGACTACAAAATAGCCGACTCGGTGGCAGTTCGTCTTCGATTACACGGAGGGCGCTCGAAATTTTAAATTATTTCCAAGTTTTGTTGCTTAGTTTGATTTTGTTTGAGACAACAGGTTTTATTTTTTACGTCGTAACTTTCTCAAAAAGTATAGAAAATTTTTGAGCGTCGTTTTTTTTATCACAAAGCAAGTTTTTTATTCTTCGGGATGAGTTATTCTGGATCGAATTTGTTAGGAAATAAATTAGTATCGACTTAAAACAAGAGTTAATATTAACGCTCATAATTGATTGGACATTTAACAAGGTATATCTACGTAAATCATTTTCATATCGGATTAATAATGCTTTCAGTTAGTTTCAAATTTATTGTTTTATTTATGGGCCGATCAAATCAATTGGAATCCGGCGAATAAAATTGCGAGGGTTAAATAACTAAATAACTTTCGATTGTGACTTACTTTTCTGTTTGGGTTGAAATCGACACATTGGTTCAAGACTTTGCAGAAATGAATTTTTTTTTCCGACTTATGTTAGAATCCACATTTTCATAGAGTGCGCTCAGGTAAAATTTTTTGTTTTCAAATGATTACAACAAATGCAGTGTTTGTTTTAACGTGTTTATTTAAAAACTGTTAATAACAGAAGATTGAAATAAAAAGTATTTCAAATGATTGTACAAATGTAAGAATTTGCTAAAAATCGGAGTCCCTTTAATCAATTTGTTAAATTAAGCGATCAACATGTCTACAATTTTTACACCGCCTATTGTAGTCCTTCCTGCTGTTCCGGATGATCCATCCTTCAAGCAACTCTTCACATGTTTTCAGAAAAGCAACTATGGTTGTCTTATCAAATCTTCCCAAAATTATTGTTACTTTCCGTGTTAAGAAACTTGCATGAGGCCGTTCGAAGCTTATATCATACGGATATTTCTGCATTATTTTGTGCCGTTCTCAGAGATAATAACGAGCACATGGTAAATACGCGTGAATTTATTGTTTACTTACTATTTTCTCTAATTCTTCTTGCGGTGCCGTGGTCCTCCTTTGCGACATAAATCTAGGTAGGGGAAGAAAAATGTAATTCCAAAAATAGAAATCAAAATCATGAATCACAGTCATTACCTTTTTCAATTTAGCAATAACAACACTTCATGTTTTAGGAGTGAGAAGATTGGACATCTTTCTAGAGAGGTCAATAAAAAAAAAGAACCTGATATGAAAATTTTTTGTCCTCCTTTGCGACAATTTAGGTAGGCGAAGAAAAATGTAATTCCAAAAATGGAAATCAAAATCATGAATCGTAATCATTACCTTTTTCAATTTAGTAATAACCACACTTCGTTTTAGGAGTTAGAAGATTGGACATCTTTCTAGAGAGGCTACGATAAAAAAAAAGAACCAGATATGAAAAATTTTTGTCCTCCTTTGAGTCATAAATCTAGGTAGGCGAAGAAAAATGTAATTCCAAAAATAGAAATCAACATCATGAATCGTAGTCATTACCTTTTTCAATTTAGCAATAACAACACTTCATGTTTTAGGAGATAGAAGATTGGATATCTTTCTACAGAGAGAAAGAAGAGGCCAGCAAAAAAAAGGAATCAGACATGAAAAATCTGCCCTGAATTCTAATTAATTAAAATCTAGGCAGACGAGTTACTCGTGGAAGAAACAGCAAGAGTTGCACTTGTTATTTCTTCCTTTGCGACAATCTAGGTAGTCGGAAAAAAAAATGAAATTCCAAAAATAGAAATCAAAATCATGAATCGTAGTCATTACCTTTTTCAATTTAGTAATAACAACACTTCGTGTTTTAGGAGATAGAAGATTGGATATCTTTCTACAGAGAGAAAGAAGAGGCCAGCAAAAAAAAGGAATCAGACATGAAAAATTTGCCCTGAATTCTAATTAATTAAAATCTAGGCAGACGAGTTACTCGTGGAAGAAAAAACAAGAGTTGCACTTGTTTTTTCCACCTTTGCGACAATCTAGGTGGCCGAAAAAAAAAATGAAATTCCAAAAATAGAAATCAAAATCATGAATCGTAGTCATTACCTTTTTCAATTTAGTAATAACAACACTTCGTGTTTTAGGAGATAGAAGATTGGATATCTTTCTACAGAGAGAAAGAGGCCAGCAAAAAAAAAGAATCAGATATGAAAAATTTGCCCTGAATCCTAAAATTAAATCTCAATCAATTAAAATCTAGGCAGACCAGCTACTCGTGGAAGAAGAAGCAAGAGTGGCAGTAGAAGCCTGATCTGCAACAAAGAAATAAAGATTTAAAATATGCCTGTGTGTGCATTTGCATATTACGCACTGTCAATGAAGTATTTTTTTCTAACTAAATTAGTAACGCTTCCGACGTTTTTTATATTTACTGCATGCAAAATAATTATGAAATACGATATTGACATTGACAGTAATAAATTTTTCTGTGATATTATCTCTGAGAACGGCACAAAATAATGCAGAAATATCTGTATGATATAAGCTGCGAATGGCCTCATGCAACTGTTTCTTAACACCGAAAGTAACAATAATTTTGGGAAGATTTGATAAGATAACCGTAGTTGCTTTTCTGAAAACACGTGAAAAGTTGTTTGAAGGATGGATCATCCGGAACAGCAGGAGGCACTACAATAGGCGGTGTAAAAATTGTAGACATGTTGATTGCTTAATTTAACAAATTGATTAAAGGAACCCCAATTTTTGTCAAATTCGTCCATTTGTACAATATGTTGCCACGAAGCGACTTGACCTTTTGTTGTCCTCTGCTGCAGATTCAGTCCGGTATTTACAGATGCAGTACTGGTGTTGGTTGCTTTTAAACAAAAATGCAAATTAGCATTTGAAATGAATTACAACAAAAACACAATCATCACTATCAAACAAGGAAACATTTACTCCCTTGTGTTTAATATTAGATTTTACTAATTTAGTTCATTTTTTTAAGACAAAAATAAATAAACTAACTATAATTGGATTTGAAATAATTAAAATTCAAGATTACAGGTGGAGATTGTAAGAGACCGTTGCAATTTGAAAAATAACAATTTTTTTGGACATCTGTTGAAAAAACTCATCTGATTTCATAATTGGCATCGCATCTACTGAATATCTAACTAATTTTACCCAAAATAAAAATAATTTTCATTTTAAACTTATGATTTTTTTTCAGTTTTTTAAGTTTCGATAAATTCCATTTTCTCTGAAATAAAAAATTCGCTCCCAGAATTCGAGTAGTCTATTTTGGGCTTTTGAAAATGCACAAACTTTTGGCAGATTTAGATTTTTAAAGAAATCAAAGATGAAAGTTTTCCCATATGGTGCGAACAATATGGCGGGAACTGTATATAATTTGTGCAAAGATTTAAATGCTACTTACAATTTTTTCATTGTATTCGATCATTTGGATACGAGACAAGCTTGGATTTACACTAGCCATATTGTAAATTCTCTTCCAAGATTTCGGCTTAAATGAATCATTGAGCAGATAAGGAAGTTTGTGCACGAAATTCTTCCACTGGCTTGCAAAATTAGCCTTTGGACACTGCTCAATGTATAAAACCAATTCTTCTAACAACAAATTAAGAAATCAATTAGTTTAACGACCTAATCAAGAATTAATTACTGGCCGATTTGTAGTGTCGGTTCTGTCGCATAATGATAATAAATTAGAAAATCTAAATACCTGAATGACTTCCGACTGTTGGCGTAGATACGCGTCCAAGAAGGCTTCCACGACCACAAAGATCTTCTGTGAATTGAGGCAGAGACGCGTCGCGACCATGTAAACCGGAAAGAAGCTGGCGTCTTTCGGAAACAAAATCCACCGACTCAAGTTGACAATCCGCTACAGAAATAAAAATATTAACTTACGGCCCAAATCTTCCTGAAACGGATTACCTTTGGAACAACCGTGCAGTCTATTCGATCGTCCCGATTAAACAGGAGATTTTCCAAGCATCGATGACGGCCCAGGATTACATTTCGGGAACAGACAATGAAGGCGTTGTGCGAATTTATCGTCCCGTTCAGCTTCCACCACTTACTGATTGTTGCGTACATGTAATACAAAGTTAATATCATCTCAGGAGGGATCCTGAAATGAGCGACACATGCTATCACTGGCCTTCGGCCAAAAGGCGCTTAAGTCAAAACAGCAACGCCCCCCTTGTTCTGGGGGTTGTAATTAAAACGTAGTTCCGGGTGTCAAAAGAAAAACTTGAAGGCTTACATCCGGGCCGTGAATTTGAATTTATGGGCGGAAGAAATAATTAATAAAAAATTGTTTAAAACGGAACGAGTTAATTATTGAATTTGCCTTTCCATTAAATTGTTGATCATTACTATTAAAAAAAAAAACTGTTTCCAGTTAAAGTTGCTCTGAAATTACAGACAACTGAAAGTTACAGTAAAATCTAGAAAGATGAATTTCTGTGTTTGTTCGGTAGCATCAGAAATTCTTTTTAAAAATAATAGCTAACGATAAAATTTCCTTATTTAATGGACGAAACGACGATATTTATACAGTGAACCCTCGATACCGAAGTGCTATCAAGTTTGATCGAAAGACAAAAAGCAAACACAAAATGCAACAATTATTTACCTGACACCACTGACCGATTGTCGTGTAAATGTAACACAGCGTTTAGATCACCTCAGGAGGGATAAAAGGAAGGACGCATTTTCACTGTCATGTCATGGCGGCAGACAGGACGCGCTTAAGTAGAATAACCCTGAATTATCCCCACTTATCTCGGGGATTGTGGGTAGAACGAATTTGAATTTAGGCGCCAAAGAAATAATTAATAATATTTATTTTAAAATAACAGTTTCAAGGTAGTTGTTCAGAAATTACTTACAACTGAAACTTTGGACAATATTAAAATTAGATAAGCAAGTTTGCCAATTAACAAAATTACAGTAAAATCTGGAAAGATGAATTTCTGCGTTTGGTCGGTTAAATCAGAAATTCTGTTAAAATGAAGGATAAAGGTAAAGTTTTCGTATTTATTGGTCGAAGTAAGGATGAACCTTCAACATTGAGGTGCTACCAAGTTTGATAAAAATCCTAAACTTGGACATTGAAAATGATTTATTTTTTGTTAGAAATCTCATTAAAAAAAATTGTTTTTGAGAACAAGCAAACAAACTATGCAACAATTTATTTACCTGAAAGTGTTCAGTCAACAGCAATTCGTAAATTCATTTTTGTCACGATTTTAAAGTAAAGAATAAAAACGCTAATTTGTTTAAATATTAAAAAATATCGGTTTCCTGTATGGCACGTTTAGAGATTATATTGTTAATTGCGTATTCTGGATGAATGCCTACAGTATTGTTCATAAGTGAATTGACAAAGTCAAATTGGGTACCTGGAAATTCAAATCCAACAAGAATGTTACAAGGATATGACCTAAGCTCATATAGATCAACATTTAATGCAAGATTTCTTATTATTGACCTAGTAATTTTGAAAAAAGTTAAAGAGCCTAACTAAAATTATAAGTCCACTGTCAATGTTGTAAAGCACATTTTGTAAAATTTCCATTATTCTTTATTTATTTATCTTTACAACTTCAACTTTACTATACAACTAGCTGAAAAAAGCATGAAAACGCGATACACTTAGCATTCACAGACCTAAGAAAGGCTTACGACAAGAACTAAACTATGGGAAGCTCTACAGACATTGGAAATAGATAGACACGTCTTAGCAATCATCATGGAAAAGTGTAGAAACAATATCATTTAGATCATGTCAGCAACGAAACATCAAAGAGTAACAAAAGGGCTGAGACAAGGGTATGTCACCCCTACACGTTAACCTGTACATAAAAGCCGCATTGACAAACTGGAAAGCGCACTGTAATGGGACGGGAGTGCCGGTAGGTGAAGACACTGTGTTCCACCTCAATTTTGCAGACAGCCAGATCGCTGTGGCGCAATCTGCTTCCTCGAGTTGATCAAACGACTACAAAAATAATGTAATAAGGTCATACTTGGGCATTAACTCACAAGCAAGATTTCAGGTCTTTATAGACGGACTCTGTAAAAATAAAGCGGATAATTTCAAATACCTGGGGCCTTATATAACTAAACAGGGACTTGAAGAAACAGAAGAATATGGCAGGCACGTAAGAAGATTGATTGCATAAACTCGTTATGGTGAGATTCTAATATAACTTAAGCAAAGAAAAAAATAGGTAGTTATGGTAGAGTCGATAATCTGCTAAGGTTCACAAGTCCAGACACTAAGCAAGGATCCAGAGAGAATAATTAATGCAGTAGAGATAGACAATCTAAAAGCCGGTTGTACAAATCAAGTTCACTGACGACCAAGTCAACTAAAGTTTGTCACCCCTAACGCTACAAATGTCACATGTATCCAGCATGAAACGACAAAACATACAAACAGTGACTTACAAACCTTGAATTTTAAAAACACAGCTGAGCTCTAGTTTGACCACACTTGTACAATGAATGATGAAACTAAACCGTGGCTCAACCGGAACTGGAGTTTGCCTAAACTACAATTCAACTTGCATTTGTACAACCAGCCCTAACGAGGAGTGGACCTGGGAAATATTTATATATCTTACAACTTCATACACTCAAACAGCTTTTAAAAAATTCATTTGTTGCCTTTTTTCGCACAAAATTTGGATTTGAGCACTAAATGTTTCACATTTCACTTTGCAGATAATTTCACAGATTCTCTACGAGATTGAGATCTGGTGGTTGTGATGGCCGCTTCATATAAGCAGCTTTTTCAAAACATTATTCACATCGTTACCTTTCTGATATTAAATGATGACATAAATTCAAACATGCTGTCTCAGTGCCTTTCGAACAACTGTTGTTTATCAATTCCAATTGAAGGGCTCTATGCAAGAAGTACCTAAGTCTCTTTTACATATTATGAGATATTTGAGATTTTATGCTTGAATTTGATCTGGAAATCACATTGTTTCGATTTTGATTGATCTGTTTTTACTAAATAACGTGGTTAGGGGCCTTTTAAATGGAAAGTGCGATCAAAAGTTCATCCATTCTTAACAAAAATGGCACAAATAGTAGAAAAACTCTGCGATGTCACTTAGGAACTTTTTGCATTCAATTCAATTGCATTGTATAATTCATAAACAGCAATGAAAGGGCAAATTTTTATGTAATCTATTCTGGCAGTATGAAAAAAAAAAATTTTCTGCACAACTACCTGCATTCCCTCAGAGAAAGATTCCTGCGGCAACTCTGCAAAATTTTAGCTGTTTGGACAGGAACTGCAGAAATCTGGACGGCACAGTGGAAACAGCACCTCAATGACTCCAAAATCTCAAATAACTACGAGGTTTTCTTCAAATTCTGAATTTCCTAGTCCGAGATCGATTATTTTGCAATTTGTGGCCTGTATTGCATCTGTTATTGAAGAATCCAGCGAGTCTTCGAACATTATTGTCTTCTTGTTTTTGATTAAGGATATTGCTGTTGTAACTTCCACCAAAAATGTCGAATGAGCACTTCTTGCTGTCGTCGTTGTTTACCTATGCAAAGTCCCCTCATTACCTATGACAAAAAGACAATTATAGTAGTCTTGTAGAGTTGTAAAATTTTCAATAGAAACCTTTCTTCCAAGCAGATTCGAACAAATACTTCTTCAGAACGGATAAACTTCACTGGTGATAACTTTTATTCAATTTCATCAGACCTTTCCTCACACGGTGCCCAAATTTTTGTAAATATCTTGGCTCTTCATCTCCATAAACTGCAAGCATCCGTTGATGAGTTCCTTTCGGTCCATTTCTTACTTTTGAGAGCAATTTTAAGAAGCACATTTCAACACAAACTTTAGGAACTAAACATTGGTATAATTGGTATACGTGTATCTGTATCAGACGGTTGCCTACATTTACAAATGTCGAAACAACGTGGCAGAAAATATCACGATTTGAACTTGCCATTTTTAAAGATGAATAGATTACATAAAAACGTACTCTCGCAGTAGATATGCACAAAACAATTTGTACGATTGCCTATTTCATGAATTTCGGCGTTTCACAGATTCGACATGACACGTGCAGTGTCACCAACCGTAGGGTGTTGGCACTACCTTTGTTTGAGAAGTACAGCAAATTCAAAAAGCACAAAAAATACAGAATGTTCAAAATGCAATCAGTTTGAATTGAACTTGAATCATTATCAATAATCTCTTATGGATTAAGTACAAACCAAATTTGCTAATCCTCAAAAATTTGTCGTTTTAATAATATGAATAGAAAATGTTAAAAAGCTTCTACAGTGTATTTTTTAATTCCAGAAGCTGTTAGAAGGCTGTGAAAAAATATTTGTTTTAATTTATGTTGATAGCAATGGCTTTTTACGTCAGTCAATTTAAAGTTATATTAGTAGGGTAGCTTTAAAATTAGAAAATATAGCACAAAACGGTTATGTTTTCAAAGAAACTTCCGATGAAGAAAACTTCATCTTTAATATTCTGTAACATTTAACTGATTCTGTCACAATTGTATAAGCTGTGGTAGTAAGTATCAACATAAAATAAACAAAACAAATTTTTTACGGCCTTCTAACCGTTTCTGCAATTAAAAAACACATAAGTTGACGATGAGTTAACTGAAAACCATTGACAAAAAATCACAAAAACTGAAATCTATTGAGCGCTGTAGCAGGCCGAAAATTATTTACCTGGAAACACAAAATAACAACAATATTGCACTACAACCACATGTAAACATTGAACACTTAAAAGCACAGATAACAGATTGCCGCTTCAATACAAATATTTGGCAACACCGACCTCGAGGGCAGTAATTCGAAAGTTAAAATGCAATTTATTGTAACTGTACAAGCAAGCTTACTAAATTTCGCAACGTGTCCACTATGAGACTTGTGAAGAATAAACAAAATTAATTGAACGCAGTAGATAACGTATCGATTCTGCGAATTCAGCATTTTCAAGTAACTGTTCCGTCTGACATTGCGATGTCCTCTATATGCCGCGCTTTTACTAAATAGTTCGGTTTCCCGACCTCGAGGGCGGCGATGACAAGTTTTCAAATCTTACCGCCGATCCCATCCATGCTTAAAACGTTAGCCAAAACATGGCGGCCGAAACCACGCGACTTATTCGACCAATCAACAGCAACACGATCGTAAGGCCATCTGCGATCGATTAAACAAACTTTTTCAAAACTAACCTCATCGAATTTTTGTAGAGATGCTCAATTTACAAACAAATCGTAAATCCTCAAAATTGTGATAAAAAAGCCTTAACAATGAACGACGACCCCCGGAACAAATCCTCAACAGGATCCGAGATCGTAAGTCGCATTTAACTGTTTCCATTTTCTGTTACCCTTTAACATTACAGGACAAAAACCATGACTCGTTCGAATCAGTCACACCTCCGCTGTTACCAAGCGAAATGCACACTGAAAGCATATCGGAACACTTATCGAGCGTCAGCAGCATCGAAAACGACCACTCGTACCAAGAAATCAAAATATCAAACGTGCCTTTAATCGCCGAAAATAATCAAGTGGATGTGACTTATATCTTAGACGAAATTTTGGCTAGTGAACAATTCCAATCTGAAGCTGAAGAAGAAAGCTTCAATTTATTCCAAGGGGTGAATTTAAACGATACCAGTTTGCTTGATTACAGAATTCTAGAATCCAAAGGACAGAAATCCTTCGATTCCAACTTGAGCCAAGGGCCCCACATTAAAGAATTGGAGGACCTGTTGGCCGTCAAAGATGTGACAATTGCAGCTTTAACAGCTGAATTGGAATCTTTGAAGGAAGTCAACTCCAATCACTCCACGTTAAGCACTAGCACGACTGAGTACCGGCAGTACCATGACGAATATCGCTGCAAGTTGGCGGAGTTCCAAAACGCTATCGCGCACAGGGACAACTTGATTGAGCAGCTCACCGAATCTCTCCAACAGTCTCTGTTAAATCGCGAGCAGCTTTGCCACCAAAGTGACAATTTCGCTAAAGAGATTGCTTCACTTCAGAAGCAAGTTGCTGAGACTGAGGTTGTTATGAAACAGCACCAATGGAATCCTAACTCGACTGTGATTGATAATTGTGCTCACTTTTTAAACTTGGATGATGAATGCTCAAAAATTGAGGAAACTTTAAGTCTGCCTCAGCTCTCTCTAATGGAAGATTTGAAGTCTAAAATACATGATGAGATTAGGAAATTGAAAGATTGTCAAAGTCAGGAAGTTAAATTGTTGAATGACCGATTGATGAATGACAAAAATGCCCATGACAATGAATTGGATCGATTGAGGGACTTGCTTGCTGGGATTAAAACTGGGACTGCTGATTTGATGCAGCTGAAGAATGAACTTGATGTCAAGCATTCTAAGGAGATGGAAGAGTTGCGGACGTGTTTTGAGGGAAAATGTGCAGATTTAGAAAAACAGTGAGTTGAATTATTATTATTATTAGACAGTAAAATTTGCATAGTGGATTACAAAAAAGCATTCCAGTAAAACCTGCAGAGGAAGGGCTGGTATATTTAAAATAATAGAATATAAACAAAACCTTAACGCTAAGAATTAATACACTGGCGAGCATAAAATTGAGGTCACTTATATTTTCAATATCTTTATGATATTTTCTGTTTTAAGTTTATATTGGCCAATTGTAAATCATAGTAGACGCTTAATCATGTGTTTTTGAAGAAATCGTATCTATCATATTTGTTATCTGTCACGTATTATCACCGTAATTACGACTTCTTTGAAATAGTGTCCATTTGCTGTAATTAAGCATTCACATTTTGGTGGCATTTTTTGGAGTTAGCTTTGATTTCTCAATCAGTCGCACGGTGAAGTGTTCCTGGTATTTATTACGCTTATAATAATGCCTTTGGGTCCAATTGTTGTGGCAAGAATTGAAGCGTCGATACAAGATGGCCGAGTACAACGTGAAACTGCAAGAATTGTTGGTAAGAGCCTTTGTGCTGTACAAAAGGTGTACCAACGCTATGTGGAGACTGGGCTGATAACCAGAAGACCAGGATCCGGGAGAAAAAGAATCACCACCCAAAGGGATGACCAGTTTTTGGTGTCTGCTAGTTTGCGGAATGGAACAGCTTCTGCGGTTTTGCTACGAAATCAACTCCAAGAAGTTAGAGATGTAAATGTTAGTGAATGGACCGTTAGGAGAAGATTTTGCGCTGCTGGATTGTCTTGTAGAAGGATGGCTACAGGTCCACTATTACAATGTCGGCATCGAGTTGCAAGATTGATTTTTGCCTGAAATCACGTGGCATGGAATAATGAGGATTGGAGCAAGGTACTGTTTGCAGACGAGTCGCGTTTTTCGCTCAATGGGTCAGACGGACGTCGACGAGTATGGAGGAAACCCGGAGAAAGATACACTCAAGTGTGTATTGACCAACGACTCCCATTTGGTGGTGGGTCTGTGATGGTGTGGGTAGGAATCAGTTCACAAGCACGCACAGAGTTAGTTTTCATAGAGAATGGTTCCCTGATAGCTCACAGGTACATTACCGAGGTTGTAGAAGATCATGTTATGCGTTTCATGACTACTATGGTGGTATTTTTATGCAAGATAATGCTAGACCTCATGCAGCTAGAATTGTCGGAGAATATCTGAATGAGGTGGGAATTACGCGGTTCGATTGGCCAGCCGTCAGTCTGAACATGAATCCCATCGAACATGTCTAGGATGAGTTGGGACTTCGTATTCGAAGGTATACACCAGCTCCAAGAACTGCTCAGGAGCTGAGGCAGTTACTACTGCAAGTATGGAATAACATCGACCAAAATGTAATTCTTAACCTAATTCAAGGTATGCCTCGACGTCTTCAAGCAGTCATTAACGCAAGAGAAGGAAATACACGTTATTAGCGATTAATAAAAAAGTTTCAAATTTTGTTTAAAATGCGTAAATTTTTAAATAAATCATAAAATCCGTAAAATATGTTTTTCTACGACAACATCGAAATATGTTATTTCACGAGCGTAAATTCAATCATAAACAACTACATTTTGTACAGAATTTTATTTCGCATCGGTTGCTGGGCAACAAATGCGAAATGAAATATTTCGTGTTCGGTTGCTAGGCAACAAATGCGAAATGAAATATTTCGTGTTCGGTTCACTGTTTTTGGTCACAAATATTAAGGCGGCCTAGAAAATCGAATGTCATCAGTTTGCTTCTGTCAACATTTTTGTACGTTGCAGATAATAATTTCGTAGTTATTTTCGATAACTCTTACAATTAATATGGAAAGTGATAGTGATAATGACTTGGAATTAACACCTCCAAACATAACTGAAGTTGCAAAGTTCACAACATTAAATTTATTACCGGAAACGTCTAAGAAAATGTATCAACGCAAAGTATGTTAAACGCGTTAGCAGAGGTTATCGTAGAAAAAGTGCAGTATGCAACGCGCACAAAATGGCAATTTTACACTCGTATGAATTGCTGCAGTACGAGTCTGCGACTCGTACTGCAATTCATACTCGTGCAAAATGAGCATCATTTTGTGCTTGTTGCATAATATACTATTTAAGTTCAACTTTGACTTTTTAATTTAGCTTACAAATTATAGTACAATGGTTTACAACTGGCTAATATGAACTTAAGACACAAAATTCCACAAAGATATCATAAATATAAGTGACCTCAATTTTATGTATTTCACAAATTTTTTTTAAACACGAAACGATTTGTTTTTATTTGTTTGTTTTATTTGTCGTTTGCTTTTATTCAGTTATTCTGAGGAAATCTTCAGCCAGCACAGCAGGAAAATGTCCGGCTCGAGTACAAGTTCAGAAGTTGAATTGTCGTCGGATTTGTTGTTCTCTGCCCCGCATCCGGGCCCAGCCGGCGATCCTGGCACCCCGACTCACCTCAATCGAAACGATTTCGTTAAATTGAAATCGGAATTGAACAACGTCCTCAGAGATTTCGAGAAATACGATCTCGAAACCGTATCCAAACAAGATTTAATTAATTTAAAATTCGAATTAAGTAAATACGATCTGAAAGCTCTCACGAAATGTGACCTCTCGAATTTAAAGAATGAAATTCAAAATAAGTGCCATGCGGAACTGGAGATTTTGAGGGAGGATTACGACAATAAAATCGACCTTCTAAATGTGGATCACGAAAATAAGCTCAAAAATTTGGAGAGAAAATACGTGGAGAAGATCGAAAACCTCAAATACGATCTAGGAGAGGCGTTAAGGGCGGCTCAAAAAAATGTCGTCCAAGAAGTCGTAAGTTGCTTTTTGTTTATTTATTTATTTATTTAAACCATTTACAATGCCTCAAAAAAGCATCCTATAATTGAATTCTACAGTTTTCTTTTATTATTGCTATTCCATTTTATTATCTCACCTTCAAATTTTATTTTAGCATCTTTAATGACTATTTAAATTTTTCGAGTAATTAATGTAAGTATTCATTTTTTAAATTCAGACAGTTTGGTTTCTTCTTCCATATTTTATATAAATTTTCTTTTGTTTTACACGAAACTAAGATTTCATTAGCTATCCATTTCTTCCTAGGTTGAAGATCTTTATTCTTGGTTGTACTTAATTTTTTTACTGTTGTAGCGTTCCCAACGCACCCCCTTATCATTTGAATTAATTTATCTATTGCACAATCAGGATTCATTATATCAACTATTGTACTCCAATTTAGAACCTTGACACTGTCCCCTAGCACTTTGTAGTTCATCGATTTATAGTTTGTAGAATTGTTTTTACTTATTTCCAATTGATTAATATCTATTTACGAAGAATTAGTAGATAAGCAAAGCGGGCTCTGGGCCACGACTATATCAAATTTATTCGTGGTTTTATTCGCGGATTTCGCGAACTTGAAAGCACTTACAGTTCCAGCTAATCTAAATTAATCTGTTCACAGGCGAGCTCGGGCGAATACGAATTGGCGGAAGTTGTTCAGAGTTATGAACGCCGTTTGCAGGAACAAGTCACCTTGGCTAAAATCGACATCGTGGCGGCACTTGAACATCAAATTCAAATGCTTGTTTCTTGTTCTGTTGACGATGCCGAATGGCCCAGCGAATTGCTGCAATTGCGCGATAAATTCACCGAAAAATACGAAGCCGAAATAGCCGACCAGAACCAGAAATTCGAAGAACAACTCTCAAACATTAAAAAAGATCACAATACAATTTTAAGTGGTGCACTCGACAGGGCCAGGAGAAGAAGCCTGAAAGACGGGGAACTCGATGTTATTAAAGAAAGGTAAGGGCAAGGTTTTTCAAACGATTATTTTATTCATGGCTAATATAGCCAATCACAATTCGTTATTTGAGGAAGGAACCCGGAATTACAGCGAAAATTCTGATAAAACTTCGAGTTCCTTTATATCCACGTTGCCACCAACAAAAAAATTTCAAACAATTTTATTTGTGTCAAATTTTATACATTCATAAAATAATCTAATCAAATACCATTCAAGCTTTGAATTTCTTCGATTGATTAATTCAAACTTCCTGCGTAGCAACTTTTAAATCGTGTAAATTTGATAATAAAAACGTTCCACCTCGCTGTCGCGTTTTTAATACTCATCAAACTTACACTCTTTTAAGTTGCTACGCAACAAGTTATCGTAAATGAATCGATAAATTCAAAGCTCTTATGGTATTACTTGCGACAAAATAATTTAAAACTTTCAGAGACCACTTGAAAAAAACGGCAGCTTCCCTTCGCCATCTTGTAGGAGAATTAATGAAGTATTCCATGCAGTGCGAAGAAATATTAAAGCACGGATTCGACAGGAATCTGACTCAAATTGAAACCGAATTGAACATGAACGCCTCAAACAGTGAAAGCTTGACCTCTTTTCAAGTCAAAAGGGTCCACTTCACTCCAAACTTTTTTGACTTGATGCCCATTCTTGATAGCCCAAGTTCGAACAGCTTGGACCTTTCGGTTGATGTGAGCAGCGAATTGAAAACCTGTTTGAGCAGACTCAAAAGCGAAGCCAACGCCATTTTGGCCCTCACGAGTCAAAAAGACAGTCAAACAAACTTGGAAGGAGCCGACCCATTGGAAGCGAAAATTTCTTCATTGACCAGGAAGTTGATAACCGAAAATCAAATTAAAAACGATTTGCTGATGCAACTGGACGAAGCCAACAAATTCATTCGACTTGTGGAAACTGAGAGGACGAGTTGGGAAAGTCAGCGAAAAATTTTGGAAGCAGATTTGTTGCAAGCGAAGAACAAAATGTTTGTCGAGAAATTTGCAGGTTCAAACGTCAAAATGCAATCTACCCGCTTTTCAATTTTAAATTTTTTTAAAAATCTAACGATATGCAATAAAGGTAACCGTAATATAATAATAATCAATTAATAACCGGTAACTTAATTTAAACAATTTAATTAATATTCACCAGTTAATCGGACCAGTTATTCTTTGATGAAATCGTGTCTTGGCGAACAATTTTCAACTGTTCAAAAATGGCGGCGGTAGTTCATCAAAACTGCACAGATGTCGCCACCATTTTTAAAATTAAATTCATATGAATTAATTTTTTAGGGGAAATATCACAGATTTATTAAATTCCCGGCCCCAATGCGTTTATGCAGGGTTCGATCCAACTTCCAACAGCCTCCATGTCGGAAATCTACTGATTTTAATTAATCCCTTGCACTGGCAGCGAGGGGGCCACAATGCAATTGCATTGGTAAGTCACCCCCATTAACCTTAAAATCTCAATTAAGCTGAATTTTCTTAGATTGGTGGGGCCATCGCCAAATTTGGAGATCCCAGTGGACGCACTACGGAAAGAAACGAATTAAACGCCGCAGCTATCAATGGAAACATCGAGGGGTTGAGAAGCAACATCGAGCAATGTTTCTCCAACCATGAAAGATATTTCTGGTCGAACAGGAACTCGCTGCCTCCGATCAGGATTTTAAACAATGAAGAATGGTACAAAGGGATGACCCCTGTGCAATGCCGTTTGGCTTTCGAGGCATCAAAGTTCCCCTTTCACGTTCTACCAATTTTTCATTAGAACCCCTAATTTGGAAGTCGAGAGGCTCTTAAAATTGTTCACCTTCGATTCGACGCCTGCAATTGCAGCCTTGATGAAGCAACACCTCGAACAGCCAGATTTGAGACGGGCCCAGAGGAGGCTCGCCGAACAGGTCACCTTGCTCGTGCACGGCGAAGACGACTTGGACCAGGCCAGGTTAGTAACGTCGACGCTTTTCGAGGGAACCCCGGAAGCTCTGGGAAAAATCAACGCGGAGGAAATTGGCCAGGCGTTTCAAGGGGCCACAATTGCGGATCTGTTGCCGGAGGCCGGAATCAACATCCTTGACATGGCGATGAAAGTCGGCTGCTTACCCACTAAAGGTAAGAAGGCCAAATTGTTGTACGATTTTTAATTGAGACTGTTTAGGCGACACCTTGAGGATAATGTCGGCCGGGGGCTTTTACATCAATCAGCAGAGGGCTAATAATCCTAACAAGATTTGAATTCCTTCGGTGCACAGGTTGGCTATTAATGTTACTTTGTTGAGGGTCGGAAAAAAAAATCATTATATAGTTAAATGGCGCAGTTAATAAATAGTTTAGTACAAATTTGTTTCAAGTTTTTAAAGGTCCAAATATTTTAAACAAAACGATTCAATTTTTTTAAAATTTAGTTAAATCTCAACCGAATAAGAAAATGTTTTATCGCATTAACTACAAGTTGTATTATGTTAAGTGTCGATCATTGGTAACTTTGTTATTATTGGAGTTACAAAGTTGGTTAAATTAGCAAAGAATTTGTGTTTTTTCCGCTGATTACTGCAAGAGAAAACTAACAAATGGGAAGTGGTCTAAATGTAGAACAGTACATAGGCGGTACAAGATGTACACAATCATGGAAAACAATCAAAAGTTTAAGGCGATTCTTGCAGATAGAAATGAAGCATTAATTGAACGGTTCTTTGTTGTAAAAATATTGCTAAAATAACAAATAAGTTTTGCTACAAAAAATATATTATGATAAAACTAGTTTAGTTTGAGGGTGTGTGACATTCAGAATTTTCGGCACACCCTTGGGTCTTAAAAAATTAAGAAAATCACAAAATTATTTGCGCTACTTTATGACGCTATTCTGACTTTAATTTTTTTAATTTAAAGACGAGAGTTCTCAAGAGAGTTTCTTCAAAATACCCTTAATAAGTTGCCAAAATTTGAAATTTTTTGGTTCGCTACAACTGCCGTAATGTCATGACACAACTATCTTCTGAAAGCGAATTTCAGCCGAGAAATGTATTCAATATGTAACTATCCTTCTACACGTGACTGTCTTGTGAATTGACTGTTCTTTATCGAGTACTTATTTTTTCCTTATCGTTTTCAAGAAATTTGCAGTGCTAACTGGTCCAAATTTTGTTGTAATCAAAAGTCTGTATTGTAAATGGCACATAATATTCACATCATGATAAAATTACTAAAGACCAGACAGACAGCAATCAGAGAGTTTTTCCAATCCATCCAACAAAATGACTGCTATCTTGGTACAACACGAGATGGTCTCGTTTGTGAAAATGAATTTGTCGAAGTAAAGTGTCCGTACAGCTGTAGAAATTTAACGCCCTTAGAAGCAATCCAATCAAAGAAATTGGTTTATATGGAACTTAAATCGGAACAGTTTCTATTGAAAAGGACGCACACTTATTATTTTCAAGTGTTATTTTATTGTATGGATGCCAAAAGGGTTGATTTATGAAAAAATTTTGCTCAATAATTTTTTCAATAAGAAGATGAAAGAAAAATTAAGAACCTTCTATTTTTCCTACTATTTATCAGAAATTTTAAAATTAGAATAAGTACCAATGATAACGAATAACGAATAAACATAAGTTTATTCGTTATTTTTTGTGTATGGTAGCAACACAATAAACGCAACAATTCGATATATCTGAAACTGTTGAGTTTTGACCAAAATCCAAAAACAAGTTCATTTTTATATTTAATTTCACATCTTCCAAAATAATGACATCTTTTTTTTGAAATAGCAACTTATATTTTTTTGTCATGTTTTGAGAGGTTTTTTAATTGTCCAAATTATAGTATAAAAATTTTGACCCCTTACTTGCAATAATTATGCTGACTAAACAATTATTTTCTCTCGCAATTATTCACAACAATATTTTACATATTTATTTGCTCCCTGTTTCATTACCTATGTGATTTTTGTAAGTTTTTTTTACAAATAGTCGTATCTTTTCGTCTGCATTACTACTACATCTACATTACTATTACATCTACATTACTAATATATCATAAAATAAACAAAAAATTTTTTTCGCAACCTTCTAGACGTTTCTGGTATTAAAAACCATGGTATAACAACAAATTCTGGAATTACTTAAATTGTCAATTTGATAAATAACTTTATTTTGTCTTGTATCTCTTATTAAATAACATGTTTAATTAAAGTAACTATCAACGAATTCTTAATTAATTATTAATAAAAATTTTACTCGATTTCTCACTTTAATAAATCACTTGATTAAAAATAAGCTACAGAAACAACATGACTTTCAACTTATAAGCGTGATAATCACTTTTCACAAAATTTGACTTCTCCAATTTCATTATATTGAAATGAAATTGAAAAAGAAATCTTACAAACAACATTTAAACTACAACTTTAAACATGCAAATCCCTTCTAAATCAACAGACAGACAACATATTAGGGAAATAATTTAACTTAAATCACATCAACTTTTAGTATCACGCATAGTAGTTATTATATGTTCAGTTAGCAGTTTAATGTGGTCCACATGGATTCGGGCGATCTCAGACAACTCAAGAGTGATCTCATCCAAATCGATCAATTCTGTACATCTGGTCATTTGGAGCGCACAGAGTATGATTCCTACTGGCAAGTAAAGCTTATTGGTGAACAAGCTCTTGAAAGCCTTCTGGGCGGTTGCATTAAACAAATAGTGCTGCTTCAGCTTGTCGAAGAAATTCTGCATCGATATATACAGCATGTTTAAAATCTCAGTGCAGAGGGGCGGAATGTCGGTTTCTAAATTCAAGGGCTCTCTGCAAACTTCCAGAAACGTTTTCAGGTCATCGATTCTTGTAGTGAGGGGCAACTTGCCTTTCAAACAGACGAGAACATCGACCTCCGTCTCCCTGATTTTCTCCTTGCTAAACTGACAATTTAAAATCTTGTTTAAAAAGCTTTCCAGGTGCTTTATTTTCAAGGCCGTTCCTGCTTTGGCGAATTTGTTGGCGATAAAGATCACGGTCACCACGACCAACATCGGGTTGACCCTGTCTTGCTTTGCTACATATTCCTCCAGCATGTCTACACTCATGATGAAGACGTGACTGTCCTGTTTGAGCGCGTCACAACTGAATTTAACGAATTCGGCTAGCTGTTTGTCTAAAAACGACTCCTTGTACACGTATCGCTTGGTCTGTAGAGACCAAGCGTCTGTAGAGTTTCGAACCATTCCCGTAGAAGTTCGTTTTCGGCGACAGATTTTCCTCGGGAAATCGCTGGGCTTTTCCTGTTGGTAGATTTTGTTAAGAAAGAAGTTTGTTTGAGTGGTGGTTCTTACCTGATTTGCGACTGCATTTTTGGATCCATAGAAATGGGCTTGGAGAACTGACAGACACGGCAACCAACCCAAAACAAAACTAACTAGCGGATTGAAATAAAACCAAAGTGAGTCATTGCGAATGGCTTTTATTATTATTATTTCCACAGATTATATTTTGGAAAGTTTGTAATTTATAGAGGATCCACACATCTTAAATAGCACTCTTCGACGTTGCAGCATTTTTTTTTGCCGGGGCATCCGAAGTCCGTATAGCATTCCTGTTGGCGCATCAGAATGCACAGGAAGGTGTCTAACTTGAGGTATTTCTTTTCCGCGTTGCATTTTCCGGGTTTTTCTTTAAAAAAAAACAATTCGTCAGTCCATGTGATGTTTGTGTGTGGTTGTGTGTTGAGATGTTTTGTTATCAAACCAATTACGTTTATTGATTGTTATTATTTTTTGTTTCAATTGTTTAATACAATGACAGATTTATTAACTTGCGCATGCGCCTTAATGTATAGTCGCTTTTTTGTTATTATATTTTTTTTGCAATTTTCATTAGTCTACAAGAAAAAAAAAAGAATTTATGAATAGTTTTCCAAATTCTCAAAATGTCTCAAGGCAATGAGGAAGAAAAGACAGAAGGAAAAGAAAAAACTGAAAGAGGAAGCCACTAGGAGGTAACAGTAACAGTAGAGGAAGTAAAGAAAATCATAAAAGAAGTAAAAAATAAAAAGGCAGGTAGACCCGGAGGACTGACACCAGAGTTAGTAAAATATGGGCTCGAAAAATTAAAAATGTAAAAGAGTATACTATAAGTATAAGTAAGTATAAGTATAGTATTGCGTTTAAAAAAATGGTATTTTCGTGAATGACTTTCGATTGTTATTTTGCTTTTATTATGGTAATCAGCGGAAAAAACACCAACTCTTTGCTAATTTAACCGATTTTGTACAAGGGCACTATGCAAATTTGCAGGAAAGTTTTTAGGTCATCGATTTTTGTAGTGAGGGGCAACTTGCCGTCCAAAGAGTTGCGAACATCGACCTCCATTTGCCTAATTTTCTTCTTGCTAACCTGGTTTTTTAAAATGTTCCGTAAGAAGGTTTGCAAATGCTTCACTTTCAACTCCGTTTGTGCTCCGATTAATTTGCTGCAGATGAAGATCACGCTGACTACAATCAACATCGGGTCAGCCTCGTCATACTTTTCTGCATATTCCCCCAGGATGTCTACACTCATGATGAAGACGTCGCTGTCCTGTTTGAGCGTGTCGCAGCAGAATTTAACGAATTCGGCTATCTCTTGGTCTAAATACGACTCCTTGTAGACGTATCGGTTGGTCTGTAAGGTTTCGAACCCTTTTCTTAGAACTGCTTTCTCAGCATCAGAATTCGCGAGGGAAACCGCTGGGCTTTTCCTGTTGGTAGATTTTGTTAAGAAAGAAGTTTGTTTGAGGTGGTTCTTACCTGGTTGGCGACTGCATTTTTTCGCAATAGAAACGGTCTTTTGGAGAACTGACAGACAACCAACCAACCAAAATAAAACTAACTAGCGGATTGAAGTGAAACTAAAGTGAGTCATTGCGAATGGCTTTTATTATTATTTCCACAGATTATATTTTGGAAAGTTTGTAATTTAAAGCGGATCTACACATCTTAGATAGTACTTTTCGACGTTGCAGCATTTTTTTGCTGGCGCATCAGAATGCACAGGAAGGTGTCTAAGTTTAGGTATTTTTTCCGGGTTGCATTTTCTGGGTTTTTCTTAAGAAAAACAATGCGTCAGTCCATGTGATGTTTGTGTGTTCAGATGTTTCGTTATCAAACCAATTCCGTTTATTGATTGTTATTATTTTTTGTTTCAATTGAGGACCTTGGTGCAAAAAGGGGATAAGTCATTATTGTCCCAATATCGAATTATGTATGTCATTTGAATGTATTGTAAATTAGGTGTTGTTTGATGTAAGAATGGGACAAGTTATAATATCAAAATGAAGTTAAAACTACTTTTGACTCATCCCATAACGCGTCTTTGATGCAAGAAGGCGATAAATCCAATTTTCATATTGTGACTTATCCCCTTTTTGCATCAAGGTCCTCAATTGTTTAGTAAAATGACAGTTTTATTAACTTGCGCATGCGCCTTGAGGTATAGTAGCTTTTTTTGTTATTATTTTATTTTTGTTGTAATTTTCATTAGTCCCCAAAAAAATAAATTTATGAATAGTTTTCCAAATTTTCAAAATGTCTCAAAATCAGCAATCGTTTCAGCAAAAGACAAATTAAAGTTAATTTATCGTTGAAATTTGGCAAATTTTATCATTTTATGTTGTTATGGGGAGGGGGTACAGTGGAGCTGTTTTAATTCAGCGGAACGAACTAAAAAATAATAAGATGAAGAGGGGGGATTAGAAGTGGGCTGATTAAGTTTGCCTAGGTGAAAGCATGCAACTTGCATTGCACATTTTTATGGTTTTACCTAGGAAATCTGCCTTTTAAGATTCAACTCTGAGCACACTCTATGAAAATGTAGATTCTAACATAAGTCGGGTAAAAAAAATTGACCTTAGCACACTTTATGAAAATGTGCACTGCAATTTGCATGGTTTTACCTAGGAAACAAGACTTTTAAGATTCAACTCTTGTTGTAATCATTTGAAAACAAGAAAATGGAAAAAAAATTTACTTTAGCAAACTTTATGAAAATGTGAATCGTAACATAAGTCTTGAAAAAAAAAAATGTAATTTAATTTTTTTTTTTTAATTGACCTGAGCACACCTCATAAAAATGTGTACTGCAATTTGCATGGTTTTACCTAGGAAAATCGACTTTTAAGATTCAACCCTTGTTGTAATCATTTGGAAAACATTTTTACCTTAGCAAACTTTATGAAAATGTGAATCCTAACATAAATCAAAAAACAAACAAAAAAAAGACCTGAGCCAACGCCACCTTTATTTTACAAGCCGTGAACTAAGAAATTTGGCAACAGTGTGTGCAGGCACACATTTTGCGTTCTTCAGATCAGGTGTTCATCGTTGAGTTGCAATAATTATTGTTATAAAGTACAGTTAACGTTGGATAGTTGTGGTATTTCCAAACCTGTGTGTATTTATCAGATTATTTAACTCAATAATTTGATATTCGACAATATAGAAAGAAACTATTTAAAAGCAATACAATGTAAGTACACGTAACCTTGCACTTTGTTTCATGCTTTTCATATGAAAACTTTTTAGATGACTAGAAAATGTTGTGTCCCAAGCTGCTAATCGAATTACGAAAGTGTATCCGTAAAGGGACAACCTTCAGTTACTACGTTTTCATTTCCAAAAGATGAAGAAAGCTAAAAGAAATGGCTTCGAGCTATCCCGAGGAAAAATTGTATAAAACATTTTAACGAAAATGATGTTATATTAGATATTGAGTGTTCTTATAGTTCTTCCGAAGGTGAAACTGAGTTAAGTGCCGCCGAAATTTTATGTAGTGCTCTTGTGAAAAGTGATTTAACATTAAAACTCTTTATTGCAAAAGAAGAAATTTCTGCTTACGATTTGAACTGGATTCTCCCTTGTGATTTAAAATTATCTCGATGGTCGCAACTTGAAAATACATTAGTTAGGTGTGCCAACGTAAGTCAACACAATTTTTCTTGCAAAAGTCGTATGAAAATTTAGTTACGTGTAACGAAAAAGCTGAAGAAATGGAAGACTATCAATATAAAAAACAATTGGAACTTTTAATTGATCAGTTAAACATGATATTGTTAAAAAGACGAAAATATTCCCCAGCAACTATTTTGTTTGCATTTATGGCTTATTCATATTCATCGTTATATTACATGCTCTTACAAGATCATTTGCTGCTGCCTCGTAAACGATATTTGCAACAAATATCTTCTGCATTTAATGTAAAACCAGACAAAAATCTTTCAAATACAAGTAACTAGTATTTGAAACAAATTTCCAAAAACTTTACTGTTCGAGAAAAATATACAATATTACAAATCGATGAAATTTATGTAAAATCTAAGTTAGATTTTAAAGCCAATGGAATTGTTGGCAGTTCAGAAAATAATGCTAAGGATCTGGCAAAAACTATTCAAACTTTTATAATCTCTTCTGCTTTTGGTAATTTTATTGAAGTTATTCGACTAGTTCCTGTGAATAACACAACAGTTAAAGATACTCGTATTATGTAAAATTGCTAACGATGCTTTAACAAAATTTAATGTTTCCTATGTACTCTTGGGGAAATTTCAAACAGACAAGTTAAAGAAACGGTTTGGAATGTACAGAGGACTATCTGGATCAAACTATAACGTATCAGTTAGGCAAATAATTCAATCAGAAAACAAATTACGGTTAAGACATATTTTGAAAATGATCAATAAAAAAGAAGCATCCTTTAGCAACTTTACTAATGAAAGTACTGAATCAAATTTATATAATGTTGACATTGATTAATTTCGCCCCATTATAACTTCAAATTATCTTGAATCATGTGAAATAGAGGAATCAAGCGGCATATTTTTTTTTGTTGCTGTGGATCACGATCTCTTTGCAAAAAACTGGAATGTACTGCCTGTGTTTTTTTATTTGAGGAAGGGCGCTGAAGTCATGTTTGCAACGCATATTTTGACTTTTTACAGCGAGGTGACTTAAGTGTACCTAGTTACCATGTTAAGTGTGTTTTCTTTCATATGTATGCTTTGTTAGAATATACAATATACAAAATTTTTGCAATCTTCCTGTCAAAAAGGCATTTTAATTCAACTGACATAGTTAAGCTTAAATTCCAATAACTTTTTTCAACAATTAGAAATTGCATTGTTTGTGTGGCAAGGATGTTTCCAGATTGTTTAAAACATTGTATTCTGTTTTTGCAAATATTCTGTTGAATAACTACACAAAATGTTCAAAAGAAACAAATGGCACTAAAAATTTAGAGAAAACGAGGAAATTAGCTACTCTAACAAAAGAGAAAAATAAACGTTAAAAATATGTTATTTGTAAATAATGTTTTTTAATGTTTAATAAATACCACATAAAATAAAATTTCCTGCCCTTACTAACTTTTGTTTTATTTCTTAATACTATCAGAATAATGGTGTAGTATGGATCATTAATTGAAAATCAGTCATTGCAACCGACGTGCAATGATACCCGGCCTACGTCTGTGATGAATGCGGTGTTGCCAAGCATGGCTTCATGGCTTGTAAATAAAGATGGCGTTGCCTGAGCACACTTTATGAAAATGTGCACTGCAATTTGCATGGCTCTGTCTAGGAAAACCGACTTTTATGATTATGATTACAACAAGGGTTGACTCGGTTTGACGGTTTGCCTAGGTGAAAGCATGCAACTTGCAGTGTGTTTGTTTTAACGTGTTTATTTAAAAACTGTTGATGATAGAAAATTGAAATAAAAAGTATTTCAAAGAAAAATAATCACTTCTATTCTTGTTTTCAAATGACTACAATTGACTCTTAATTTTCAGTGTGTTTGTTTTAACGTGTTTATACATATAATTTTTTGAACTAATAAATTTTGAAATTATTTAAAAAACACAGTTGAATGGAGAAGGGTCAGTGTTTTTATTGAAACCCAATCACCATATCCAATGAAAATTCATTTGTACTCCTTTTGCATAAAAAATAGTTGGTCACCTTATGTTAGATGTGAAATGAGGAGGAAGGATTAGAAGTTTGCTGGTTTGGCGGGATAAAGTTGAAAATCAAACAATTACGATTTGATCTTGTAGTTATTTTTAAAATGTCAGAAGAAACTATAAAAAGTCATCATAATTTTCTATAATTAAAAGTTTCGATAGTTGTTAAGTGGGGAGGAGCAATTAGAGGTAAGCTAGAATGGGGAGAGTTGCACTACTTACTCTTTCCATGGAAACAATTGAGATCCAGACGACAGATTCTGAATCTGGTGTGGGTACACGAACATGTGTGACAATTTTCGAACGTTATTGATCCTGGCTTGCATGCACCTATTAATCAAAACGATCCAATTGACGTTTATTAATTAGTGGCGTGGATGGAAAGTCCGGTTCGTTGCAACAAATCGCAAATTATTTCACCAACTATTTTAAATAATCTCCAACTTACCTCCAGACCCTTTTCTGACCTCCTGACACACCGTTTTATTCCTCAAAGCATCACACCCACACCAAGTGTAAGAATCGTAAAAGTAGCTGTACATCTCACAAGGTTTGTTGACCAAATCTGAAAGTCAAATTAAAATTTAGGCCTACTTTTATTGGCACTCACCCTGTTGGTACTTCAACCGCACGCAAAGCACTTGCGCCGGTTTATTTTCGACCCCACAATTGCACCTGTGGGTCGCATTAAACCAAATCGAACCGGGAATGCACTTCTCTGAAAAAAATAGCCTCATTAAGAATCCCATTATTTTTTTAAAGGGTTACCATCGACGCAGCCCGAAGGGCTGCAAGAGAATTTGTTGTTTTTCTTGCAGCTGCACAGTTTGCAATGTTCGAACCATTTTTCCCCATCGATGCAATCTGAATTTTTTGTTATTTTAATTAATAAATTAAATTAAAAAATAATCACCGAAAGTTTGGGCGAGGTGGACGGTGAGGGCGTAAATCAACAGCGTTTTCATCGTGCGACTGCAAAAACTGATTTGTGGTGATTAATTCGAACGTGTTATTCGCGTTAATTGTTGATGTTTTCGACGAGTTTCATGTTACAACAACAAAATTTTGTTTGAGTTATTCAAACGGGGAAGCCTCTGTAAATAATGAGCGTGTTTTGGATCGCTTTGTGTCCGCTTTATTGGAATTGCAATACCTGGAAATCAATTTTCTTTTTTATTAAAATCGAAGCCGTTCAAATTCGCGCCTCGATCGGCGCAAATACGCTGCAATAAATCAAGAAGCTCAACTTGAGAGAATCGATCTAACTTTTCTTAAAAGGTGAAATTTAAAAGCTTTGATATTAATGCGGTGCTCCATCAAATCACTTAATAAAAACGTTTTTGGGGCTCGGCTGTCTACATCTTTTATATACTCCTCCGCAGTCTCGCCCACGATGGATACAAAGTGCGACGTGAGAAAATTCAATTTCGAATTTTTTAATTGAGGCTCTCTTCGCACCCCAAAAGCGCTGAAATATGAGACGCCAGAGTTGTGACACCGTTGTGTTTTTTTTTCTGTTGTTCGCAGTTTATCAATTTATTCAATCGTGTTTGGGAGCTTGCAATTTGACGAATTAATACTTGCGGGAGCGTCGGAATTATTTTCGTGTTTTATCAGACGTCAAGATGTAATTAAATGTGAGAATGTTTCTTCTCTCAAGTTGGGCAAAATATTTTATAAATTGCTTTCCAACTTGAATTCTTTTGTAATTATTTTCATTTACAGAATAACGTTTCAGATAATTGCAGGGCCAGATTTTACGATTTTTAAGTTTGTCTCACTAAACCAGTGCACGTTTAAACCCCTCCTCCTCTTCATTTTACAACTAGTCGAACTATTTGATAATCGAAAGTTATTATGTGATGGCTGCTTACAGTTTATTAAAAGACAATTAAAACATCAATTTGTAATTTTGTGATTTTCAAGTTTGTCCTACTAAAACAGACTACTTCCAATCCCTCCTCCTCATTTAACAACTAACAAAACTATTTAATTATCGAAATTTATTATGTGATTGCTATTGTATTTACTGTGTTTATTAACTCGCTTTTGTACATACTGCGCCACCTATTAAATGACTTTTTAACTTAACACTTTACAGTATACAGATAACTACTTTAACACTTTCCCTTGTTAATTTTAGAAAGTCATTAAAAACTAAGAAAACATCAAACTATTCTAAAAGTCCCACTTTATCACACAAAATCTTGAGTCGAGTTCTGGCCAGAGGTTTTGTCATCATATCTGCAACCTGTTCTTCAGTTGAGACCTGTTTGATTTCAAGGTTTCCTTCTGTTACCTTTTCTCGAATAAAGAAGTGCTTGACTTCGATGTGTTTCGTTCTTCGATGAAATTCAGGGTTTTGAGTAAGTCTCACTGCCGCTGAATTATCCACTGCTAGAATCGGAACGGGTAATATCTTAACAATTTCTTTGAACAATCTGGTCAGCCAGATTATCTCTTTGCTTGCCTCGTTTGCTGCTACTATTTCTGCCTCTGTCGTAGATGTAGCAACCATTGCTTGTCTCTTACTCAGCCATGATATAGCCCCACCTGCATATGCTATAATGACTCCAGAGGTAGATCGACCAGTCTTTGTGCATCCTCCAAAGTCTGCGTCGCTATAGCACTCTAGGATTCTCTTTTCTTCATCACGTTGATAGACAATTCCCAGATCAGTGGTGCCAGCAATGTACCGGAAAACTCTTTTGACTCTGGTAACGTCTTCTGTAGACGGATTGTCAAGTGACCTTGACAAAAACCCCACGCTGTAGGCCAAATCTGGTCTGGTACCAAGCATCAAGTACATCAGTGCTCCAACTGCCTGCCTGTATGGAAAGTTGTGTTCCTTCTTAACTTCTTTCCCTGGTTGCGACGTTTCAGCATTTCTCAGCATCGGTGTCGAAACTGGCTTGCATTCTGAGAAATTGAATCGCTCCAAAATTTTCTTTGCATGTGCTTCTTGATTTACTTTTATGCATGTTTCTGTTATTTTGATTTCTAGTCCCAAAAAATATGCAGCTTCTTTTGAGACAATCTTAAATTCTAACTTCAATTCTTCAAGAAAAACTTCCAAGTCTTGAGAGTCTGTTGCTCCAACCAATCCGTCATCCACGTACAAAACTACCAAAAGCTTTTTGCTGTTTTTCTCGCGAATGTATAAACATGGATCAGCTTCACTGGCTCTGAATCCCAACTTCAAAAGAAATTTTCCGAAACGCTGATTCCAACATCTTGGCGCCTGCTTGAGACCGTATAAACTTTTCTTCAGTTTGCAGACTTTATCTGTGCCTTCGGTGTATCCCTCTGGTTGTTTCATATAGATAGTTTCCTCAAGTTCACCATATAAAAACGCTGTCGATACGTCGAACTGGGCAAGATGCATCTGCTCATTTGCTGCTATGCTTAAAACTGAACGAATAGTGCCCATCTTTGCTACTGGACTAAAAGTCTGATTGTAATCTATTCCAAGTCGTTGACTGAATCCTTTGACAACAAGCCTTGCTTTGTACTTATCGATACTTCCGTCAGGATTCATTTTCAAACGAAAAACCCATTTACATGAGATTGCCCTGGCACCCATTGGTAGATGTGTCAGCTCCCATGTTTGGTTTTCTCTCAGCGCACTTATTTCATTGTCCATAGCTTTTCTCCATTCGGAACTCTGTTTGCTATTCAAAGCTTCCTCGAATGTTTCAGGATTTTCTGTTACATTGACAAAATTCTCCGCTGCCAACACAAAGTCGTCGTAGCGCTGCGGTTTTCTCAAAGTCGAACGATCCCTTAGACTTTTTCCTAATGACAACTGAGAATCTTCTTCTGCATTGTTTGAGTCAACGTCAATTTCGGGTTCATACTCATTTTCGTCGCTTTCTTCGTTTTCTATTGTGTCTTCTTCTTCTTCTTGCTTTGCAATCTGGTCTTGATGTTCTTTCTTACATCTGAGATTTCTGAGTGGTACCTCAACTCTCTCTTCGCAATCTCCTGGCATCTCAAGAAACTGAACGTCTCTGGACAAAACGACTTTGTGCTGTTCTTTCACATAGATTCTGTATCGCTCGTCACCATCGTATCCCACTAGGTATCCTTTTACAGCTTTCTCATCCATCTTTCTTCGTTTCTGAACTGGAATGTGAACATAGCACGTAGATCCAATAATTCGTAAGTGTTTTATCCGCGGTTGTTGACCCATCCATAGTTCATATGGACTGATTCCTTTTTCCGACGATTTTCCTGTTCTATTGAGAACGTAAACTGCGGTGTTCACTAGCTCTGCCCAAATTTCTATTGGGAATTTGACATCTGAATTTGAGTATTTGAAAGTTCTTGCCATTTCAACTATGGTCCGATTTTCTCTTTCAGAACTACCATTTTGCTCAGGCGTGTATGGAGCCGTTAGCCTCTGTGTGACTCCATAATCTCGTAGAATTTTCCTTACTTCTTCATTGTCAAATTCTCCTCCATTATCGCTAAGCAGCTCTTTGATTTGATGCTCTTGGGTCTTTGCGTGTTCTAGTACCTGCTTGAGCACGTCTTTAACTTCTGATTTTACTTTTACTGTAAAACCGTAGCGAAATTTAGTGTAGCTGTCTTTAAACACAACTAAATATCGCCTCTTCGTAAACGATTCGTCAAAAGGTCCACATACATCGGTTGACATCAGCTCTCCAGGTTTAGTTGCTTTAATTCTGGTGCCAAATGGTAGACGATGTATTTTTCCATAGATACAGGGCTCGCATATTTCTTTATTCATTTTGACTTTAATACCTAACTCCCTTTCAAGCTTCTCTTTGACATGTCGTTTATCTTGGTGCCCCCATTTCTCGTGATATAACTGGAGTCTCGAGTTATCATCAACTGCAATGTTTATATTTGTTTCTTTCTTAGGAAAAATTGATTCGATGGATGCTCTATATAGCGTTCCACCTATTTTGCGAACTCCGCACAATATTACTTTTCCATCGACCTCGAGCCAGCATCTGGTTGCTGTCGACTTGAACTCGCTCGTTTTATTTCTGTCTTGAGCTGCTAAAACAGAGAATAAATTTCTTGAAATTTTTGGAACGTACCACACATCTTTTAATTCCATTTTTTGACTTATGCGGTTGACTGTCGATACAATCTGAATGGTTCCTTTCCCAATTGCCTGAAGTGTCTCTTCTCCAGCACCTCTTATGACACACGGGTTGTCAAACTTTACGAACTCAACAAACTGATTAGGGAGATTTGTCACATGTCTTGTCGCTCCATTGTCAATCCACCAGTCAGCTGCATTTACCTCTGTTGTGTAAACTTCATTGCACAAAGTAACTATAGCTACATTGGTATCGAGTGCGCTGCTCTGAGCATCACCTACAGTTTTGGCTTTTGGCGGTCGTCCGTCAGCTATCCACTTTCTGCAGTCCCGAACCCAATGCCCCTTCTTTTTACAATAATTACAACTGTCTTCCTTTTTGGACCTCGTGTAATTTGATTTTGCTTTACTTTGTTTTTCTGATTTTGCCACTAGCGCCTCTTGTTCAAATTTGTCGCTGTTTGCAGTTTTTCTGAAGTTTCTCTCAAACATGCACAACTGCATTGTTAACTCGTCAAATGTTTTCGAATCGTCCTTCGTCAGCAGCATCCAACTAGATCGAAAAGTCTCAAATTTGCTTGGCAAAATGTGTAACGCCTTGCACACCAACATTAAATCTGGTAGCGTGTTCTCACCCTTTGCTTTGAGTCCATTGTTTAACTCATTCCACAAACTTCTTAACTGTGCAATGTGCGTTGAAACATCTTCTCCCGACGTCCAACTGAATGCAAAGAAATCTGTACATATTTTGAACAGCTGATCCTTAGATGTTGCCTCAAATTGTTGCTTTAATGCCTCCCACGCATCATGAGCCGTTTCTTTGTCCATAATTTTCTGATAGACTGCATCTGTTACTGAACTTGTTATCATTGACTTAGCATAACTATTTGCCTTACGATACAAGTGACTATCTTCTTTGTGTTTCTTTCTTTCAGATTCAGATGCATCTGCTGCTATCGGCTCTGGCTTCACTAACTTCTTGTCAATGGCATCCAGTGCTCCCTCGTGATAATCTAGTAGATCTCTGATTTTCCTTTTCCATATGGGCCAGTCTGATTCGCCCGTCAACGGTTTAATGTGCTTCGCTAAATCCATCTTAATTTGAACGAGACTTCACAAGAAACTGTTTTAATTATTCTCACTTAAATAAAAAGCATGGCTGTTCCCATAACCTATTGTATTTACTGTGTTTATTAACTCGCTTTTGTACATACTGCGCCACCTATTAAATGACTTTTTAACTTAACACTTTACAGTATACAGATAACTACTTTAACAATTGCTTCTTACAGTTTATTCTAACATTTTTGAATAACAATTAAAAGATCAATTCGTAATTTTGTGATTTTCAAGTTTGTCCTACTGAAACAGACTACAGTAGAGCGTCGATTATCCGAACTTCAATTATCCGAAACGTCAATCATCCCAATGACGATTTGATTTATCCGAACGTCAATCATCCGAATCGTCATTAACTTTGCCATTACATTACATTATAATGTGATTGAAATATTATTTGTTCTTCAATATATGTTTAAATTCTATCATTTTGAGCGTTTTAGTGCTCATAAACTATGACTGTTCTGTCATCCGAATTTTCAATTATACGAACGGTAGTCGGTCCCAATTAAAAATCGATTTGCTCTAAGATTTACAGAGATAGAAAACTATAAATCGAGAAAATGGTCGTAGCTCCGTTAATACTGGAGCAACTCAATTGATTCTTGTTCCATCGTTTCCGGCAGGAAAAGTTATCCTAGTAAGGAAAAAAAAAGAAAAAAGAAAAGAAAAAAAAAGAGAAAAAAGCCAAACCAAGGAAAACACTTTTTTTTCTTTCTTGCTTAGAGCGTCATATAAACACGAAAACTTATGTATTTTTTTGCGAGGAACACGATGGTGTAATTAAAAATCGATTTTCTCTAAGATTGACAGAGATAGAAATTTTAAACCTAAACTAACATAACCTAACCTATCTTAACCTGACCAAACTGGGTTTATCTTTTCGTGTTTCTCTTTCGGGGATATTTTTAGAATTTTTACACTGTTGAGGTTATATTGTGATTATTTACCTGTTCTAAATAAACAATTGCGCTGTTAAAAAAGAAAAAAAAACATTGAGCTGAGCGCACCTTATGAAAATGTCCACTGCAATTTGCATGTTTTTCTGTTTGGCGAGAGAGTTATATAAAAATGAAAACTTATGTACAGTAGAGCGTCGATTATCCGAACGTCAATTATCCGAAACGTCAATCATCCGAATGACGATTTGATTTATCCGAACGTCAATCATCCGAATCGTCGTTAACTTTGCCATTACATTACATTATAATGTGATTGAAATATTATTTGTTGTTCAATATATGTTTATATTCTATCATTTTGAGCGTTTTAGTGCTCATAAACTATGACTGTTCGGTCATCCGAATTTTCGATTATACGAACGGTAGTCGGTCCCAATTAGTTCGGATAATCGACGCTCTACTGTACTTCTAATCTCTCCTCATTTAACAACTAACAAAACTATTTAATTATCGAAATTAATATGTGATGGCTTCTTGCAGTTTATTCTGACATTTTTTAAGAACAATTAAAAGACCAATTCGTAATTTTGTAATTTTCAAGTTTGTCCCACTAAAACAACCCACTTCTAATCCTTCCTCCTCATTTAAAAACTAACGAAACTATTTAATTATTGAAAGTTTGTATGTGATGACTTCTTACAGTTTATTCTGACATTTTTGAAGGACAATTAAAAGATCAATTCGTAGTTTTGTGATTTTCAAGTTTGTTCTACTGAAACAGACTACTTCTAATCCCTTCTCATTTAACAACTAACAAAACTATTTAATTATCGAAATTTATTATGGGATGACTTCTTACAGTTTATTCTGACATTTTTGAAGGACAATTACAAGACCAATACGTAATTTTGTAATTTTCAGGTTTGTTGCACTAAAACAACCCACTTCTAATCACTCCTCCTCATTTAAAATCTAACGAAACTATTTAATTATTGAAAATTATTATGTGATGGCTTCTTATAGTTTATTCTGACATTTTTGAGGGACACTTAAAAAGATCAATTCGTAATTTTGAAATTTTCAAGTTTGTGCCACTAAAACAACCCACTTCTAATCACTCCTCCTCATTTAAAATCTAACGAAACTATTTAATTATTGAAAATTATGATGTGATTGCTTCTTACAGTTTATTCTGACATTTTTGAGGGACAATTAAAAAGATCAATTCGTAATTTTGAAATTTTCAGTTTTATCCCACTAAAACAACCCACTTCTAATCCCTCCTACTCATTTAAAATCTAACGAAACTATTTAATTATTGAAAATTATGATGTGATGGCTTCTTACAGTTTATTCTGACATTTTCGAGGTACAATTAAAAAGATCAATTCGTAATTTTGAAATTTTCAGGTTTGTCCCACTAAAACAACCCACTTCTACCCCCCTCCTTATTTAGTAACTAACGAAACTATTTAATTATCAACAGTTTATTCTGATATTTTTCGGAAGACAATTTGGTCACTTTTTAATTTGTCTCTTAAACTAACGAACCCGTTATACCCCTCCTCCAATGAACAACTAACTAATCTATGTGATCATCGAAAAGTATTTCTGATTTGGTTGGGAAAAAAATCCTACGAATTAGAAAACGCATCCCCTTTTGTAAAATGCATGAAGTCGTGAAAATTTCATACAAACCAGCCCCCTGCGGGCGCGCTTTATGCAAACGAAACCGTCCCAAGATGGACAGAACAAAAGTGAAACTCAAAGTAAAAAAGGGAAACGACAATTGCACCTCAAGAATCGTCGACGTTCTGTGAAAATGCGATTTTAAAATGCAACAAGCGAAGCGAACCACCTGTTGCGTACCGCGAGACATGCGTACCCTTTAACAAATCGTTCAGGGAAAATGCTGAAAGGCTACATAATTCTGGGAGCAGGCGAGAAAAACAGTTGTTGCGCGAGCCCAACATGTGTCGCATCTGAACCGCTGTTTCTCGTCTCCAGCGAATATGCGTCTCATGAAAATCTGCATTTTAATCAACGCAGCCTCGGTCACGTTGTCCGTCGACCTGCCGAAGAACTGCGAGGCCACCGCGGAAGGCGGCGGCTACGACTTCATGTACAGCTACTTGACCGGCACGGGCGCGCACAACTTCAACAATTCCGTGACGATCGGGTTCCTGGGGGCCTACGGCCAGGCGCACGCGGTCCTGGGGGCCCTTCCGCTGGCCGTCGAAGCGGTCAACAACGCGAAAGGTTGGTCCGGCGGGCTGCCAGGGGCCGGTTTCATTTCGTCTGTTTAGATCTGCTCCCTGGACGCAAGTTGAGTTACGTGGCTGCGGATATCGGGACGAATCCTGCTGCTTCCGGGTTGGGGCGGAGGAAATCGGCGCTTGCGGCACGCGCCATCCGAGTCATGACCGAAATGAGGGACAATGGGGCCGTCGCCTTTATCGGACCGGACGATACGTGCTCGTTTGAGGCCCTGGTCGCTGCCGCTTGGAACCTGCCCATGATCTCTTATGTAAGTAAAATATTGGTTCTGTATTCAAAAGACGTTTTTAATTATTTTTAATAACAAGAAACTTTTTGATGAGAACGAAATTTATGCAAATTTTAATATTTATCGATTTTTTAACTTCGTTAAACTTTTGGCGGAGGCGGTACCTTCATCCTTGTCAGAAATTGTTCATTTTCGGTTGGGAAAATTTGCCCACCGTAATTTAATTGTAAAATTCGTGAATCGGCTGCCATAAATCAAGTTGCTTATGATTATGTTGCTCGAATATTATCAGCGGGAGCCTTTCAAGAAACTTGCCAATAACGAGGCGCTCTTTGCGCGCAAAGTTCTCAAAGACGGATTGGAACCTGCACTTAAAACCGTCTTGATTGTAAAACTTTTGTGCGAGGGTTTAGCGGGAACATATTGGAACTGTGAATGGAACGGAGTTTTTAAATTGGTTGGAAAAATACGCTCAAAATAACTGAGAACTTGTTGAATGAAACCGTTGTGAATTGGGAGTGAAATGAATTTAAAACAAACTCGAAATTGGTTCGTCAAAGTAGAAACGGATTCAAACAGGGTTGATCTAACTTCCAAATGATAAAGTTGAGGTAATTCGTTCAATTAGGACTTTGACCTGAATTTACCAAATTTCGTTGATTATTTCCTTCATACACACAAAAAGTCCCAGTCATCATGGTTTTCCTCAGTTTTATAGCGATTAAAGTTTGACGTTTCAAACGTGTCAAAATTTACCCGATTAAATTTTGACGTCTCAAAGGTGTCAAAATTTACCAGATTAAATTTTGACGTTTAACAGCTTCTGAATTTTTTTTGCAATCATTATCAAAGATTCCTCGACAAGTAAATAAATAATTCGTTGTAAAATCTATTTATTCAAATTAATAATCAGGAAATAATCATGCCGAATACCCTGCGTGCATGAAAATAGCCTGATTAAATTTTTACGTTTTTGTCGCAACGTTTTGCCATAAAGAAATATTTCTCGTAAATTTTCCACCCAAAATCCCTCGTGCTGCGCACTCGAGATTTTGTTATGTGACTAATTTGCTCGACATATTTCTAGGCAAAACATTTTGACAGAAACGTCAAAATTTAATCGGCTATTTTGATGCACTTGTGATATTACTGTTGATTATTTCCTTCATGCACATAAAAAGTCCCAGTCACCATGGTTTTCCTCAGTTTTATATTGTGATATTACTTGCACGTTTTTAACTTCGCAATTATAAATTGGAAAAATAAGTGGAAAAATACAGTCGAACTCCTCTATAGTGATGTTCGAAAAGTCATGAAAAAACATCACTATAGAGAAACTTTACTATATAGAATTGAAGTATAATATTACAGTTTTGGCAGTCACTTTAAAAACCAATCGATATTCAAAACAAACACTTAAGATTTATTATGTTTGATAAGATATTTGTTTATTTACAAATACACACAGATACAGATCATCATCATATGTAATTGAATACTTACATAACAAGTATTTATTGATGAAAAAATCTGTCCAAAGTTGATGCACTTTTAGAAATGGAAATTTCCATAAGTAAGGATTTTGTAAGAAATTCTTATAAGGATTTTTTAGATAGTCGGAATTTGAGAAAAGAACGAGATGTTCAATACATCCATTGTATTTTCTATTACCGGAAATTCCGTTCCCCGAGAATTTTGGTAAACCTTTCGTAAAGAATAATCACTATATGGAGGTTTAACATCATAATAGAGAGGTATTTTTATATGGAAAACGTTTAAAAATGCACGTTACTGACAAAAACATCACTACTGAGAAAAAATCATTATAAGGGAGGTCACTATAGAGGAGTTCGACTGTAATGATAATTATCACTTTTCTCGTTAATGTTTTAAGTTAAACTGAAATTCGTTGAAACTGAACTTCAACAAAGGTTTAAAAAAGTTCCGACCAAAGAAAATGAAAAAATTCAATTAAATGTTCTTCGCTCTTTTCTAAAAAAAGTTTGTCGTTTTTGCCAGACATAATTTTTTGTCATTAATGAGGTAAACACTTCAAACGGCACGTTTTTAACGCGAGAAATATTCTGCTTTATTTCAAAAAGTGCCAATATAGCTCGGAAACTAGTTCAGATTGGTCAATTCTAAGTCAAAAATCGTCAATTGTTCGTCATAAAATGTCGATTGTATTTCAGAATAATCAATTGCACTTCAAAAAGTCTCAATTGCAATTCAGATTAGTCAATTGTTTGTTAAAAACCGTCAATTGTAATTCGAATTCGTCAATTATACAACGTGTCCCAGAAATAATGTCATTAATTTTAACTAGTGATAGAACTCGTCAAATCCAAGAACTTTTTTAAATAACTTTTTGGTGTAAACGTTTTGATTAACAAGTTAAAATTGTTGACAGATTTGACTCTTATTTCGTTACCCGCCTATGGATAATAATGCTGAATGTTAAACACCGATAGGCGTAGAACAAAAAACCAATGCAAGAAAACATTCCCTGTTTTTTAGTTCTGTCGACGCAGCAACTCATTAATTTGACCGTTGCTGTTATTGTAAAGTTCTGGAATGCAAATTGAAAAATGCTATGGTAATACATAAATGAAATAATTTGAGTCCTCGTCAAAGTTTTACTACCAAAAATGGTAGGTTCAAAATAATTGTTACAAGCATTTATAAGTCACAATAACAAAGACTAGATGTGCGGCGGGTGGTTTAAATAAGTGAGTAAAAAAATTATTTATTATAAAACGCACATACCTTGAATATCCAATGAAAGATAACTTTTTTATGCAGTCAACAAAAACTAATATTCACGATCACCGTCAGTGATTTATCAAATCAAGGCGGTTCGTCAATTTCAGGGAGGATAAAATGCCAAAACAAAATTGCGATTTCAAAAAAATGGTACATAGAAAAAATGTTTGTTTTGAGGAGTTCTACTACGGGTTAAAATTAATGACATTATTTCCGGGACACGTTGTATAATGTTTGATAATTGCTGCGACGATTTATAGTTTTCACATTTTGCCACAACCGCCGCTTAATTGAATCATAAATGTCGTGTGCCAACGCGCTCCAATAAAGGTGAAATAAGTTAATAACTTTTATAATTTATTGTTTATTATTGTTTTAAATTGAAAATGTGTAGCGCCACGTGCCACACGTTGCCTCCAAGCATGCAAATTTAACCAATGAAAATTTCCACTTCGATTACATTCCATCCCTAGAAAAAAACTAAAACTTGTAACGAATTCCGCGCACGCCTTCGACCCCCCCAATACGACATTATCGTATAAAAGCTTTATATAAAACGTGAAAGGTAAACATAATACCCAGTGGTCACAGACGTAACCCCACCGAATTTGCATTTGAAAACAAAAGTGCCGACCTCCAGTTTATTTCTCCTTATCTGCGCTCAAGGGCCGCCGCGACTGAACAAATCCTCGAGACGGTTTTGATTTTTATCCTTGATCTTAATTATGTTGTCGTCGAGTTATGGATATGAAACCGCGGTGCAGCAAAAAATCTCGGCGCTTTTATTAATCAAGTAAAGTGATGTAAAATCCATACGTCTGGGAATTGACTGCGAAAAGTGACGCGGGGACACTTTGTTTGAATTGCAAGGAGCTCCGCGCTGGGATGCACTAATTAAGACAAGGATTTGAACGCTTAAACGGAAACTGGGTTGTGTTAATTCAGCAGATTGAATTATTCATGCAACGCGCATTGGATGTGATCTCTTGAGTGTAATCGAGCAGGAATTTATTAACATATCAATCAAATCAACCTGCGCTGATCGATTTGACGCTGGTGCGGCGCGATTTGTAAACGTCCTTTTTTAATTTAATTCATTGGGGAGTTTTGTTCGACATTTACTGCCTCGTAAATGTTAACCATCAATCCGAGATTCACAAAAATCGATTTGTAATTGGGGCATAGACAAATTTCAGTAAATCGATTTTGGTTTTCATCAACCATGTGAGTAAGCGAGCAAGAGTAACGCCCCAAATTAATAGTAACCAAGTTCAAATTGCACGTAAACTACACGCAGGTGTGGCACTCTATCTGGTCGTGAAATAAGGTATAGTTCAAGATTGGCCTTCTGCTTGCTCTGGAGCGGTTCAAGAAATTCTGTTAAATAAAGTATACAAACAAATATAAATAAATTTAAGTGCAGTCGACGACTGTCAGTTACTTTTCTATTTTCTTTTTGAACTGGAGGATCAGATATCGTAATTCAAGATGTGTACGTATGGTAAATAGGCAACAAAACAAATTCAGCCACTTTATCTTGTAACGGTGAGATAATATTATTCGGAATTTATTAACATATCAATCAGATTAAGCCTCCAGCGGTCGATCTAACGCTTGTAAAAGCGTAAATTTCCATAAACCCTCTTCTTTAATTAATTTATCTGTGAAATTTTTGCGGACATTGTTCTGCGTTTACTGAATCGTAAATTTTTATCAAGACAACATTTAAAACTGAAATAAGTTGACGTGGGAGTACAATTGGTTGCATACATTGACTGAGTGATATTTTTTTTAAATTGGTATGTTCAGCGTTAAAAAAAGACCCGGTACAGGACTTTTGTTCACTTTTCTATTTATTTCAAATTGAGTTCCAATATCGCATTGAAATTCAACGTGCTACAGAAGCGGCAAAACGAATCGAGCGTTTTTGTCTTATGATTGCGACATACATTTTCTCAAATCGAATTTGTAAAATAAATTTCGCACGTTATAAAGTGCCATTTATGACACACTATAAAGCAACTTTATTTTAACTGTCAGGCAAAAAACAAAACACTTGATGACCAAGCAACAGAAAAGCTCGTTTCTGACACTCGACCAGTAAAGTTCTATATTACAGACTCGTTACATAAATCACTGATTATTTTTTCATCGCAAAACAAATGAACTAATTTTGTTAAATTTAAGTCGAAACTCAACACCTGAAATTTGCTCACTTTCATCCCTTGAAAATTAAATTAACATTATTTAGATCTATTTCAAATAAAGTAACTTTACTGTCATTCAAAGAATACAAAATTAGGTAACCAATAAACAGAAAAAGCTCGTTTTTGATACTAATCCAATAAAATCCTATATTACAGACTCGTTGCATAAATGGCTGGTTATTTTTTTGTCTCAAAACAAATGAACTAATTTTGTTAAATTTAAGTCGAAACTCAACGCCTGGAATTTCCTCAATTTCATCCCTTGAAAATTAAATTCACATTATTTAGATCTATTTCAAGTAAAGTAACTTTACTGTCAGACAAAGAATAACAAATGTGGTAACCAAGCAACAGAAAAAGCTCGTTTTTGATACTAGTTCTATATTACAGACTCTTTACATAAATGGCTGGTTATTTTTTCGTCTCAAAACAAATGAACTAATTCTATTAAATTTAGGTCGAAGCTTAACGCCTGAAGTTTCCTTAATTTCATCACTTGAAAGTTAAATTAACATTATTTAGATCTATTTGAAATAAAGTAACTTTACTGTCAGACAACGAATAAAAAATTCGGTAACCAAGCAAAAGTTTGTTTTGGATACTAGTCCAATAAAGTCCTGCATTATAGGCTTGTTACATAAATGGCTGGTTATTTTTTGCCTACAAAACACAAACTAATTTTGCTAAATTTAGATTGAAGTTACCTCAATTTCATCATTTGGAAGTTAAATTAACATTGTTTAGATGTGTTTCAGCTTTGACGAATCAGTTTCAGGGATTGAATCGCATCCAAGAAAAAGCAAATTTCGACAACGAAACTCGAAACTTCTACTTTAGGTGCATTTTCAGCGGCTCTAGTTTTCATTAAGTGCGAACGTGCCCGGCCGGCAATTGCTTACATTTGATTTGATTAGTTTGAAAACGTCGACTTTGCGCCTGATCAAACAAAAGAAATTGCTTTCTGACCCGTTCTTTTTTTTGTTGGAAATTTTCGTTAATTAGGAAAATTGCGACAAGTCGACAGTGCTCGAACAGTTTCAGGTTCATTGCACCACCGTTTGTTTCGGTGTTGATTGAAACTCGGGTGTGTTGTAACTTTTTTCCAATTAAAATAAACGATGTCCAGCTTTTTTTAAATAAAAGCCGACACCAGGATGTCTAGCCGGTTGTACATACCCGGTTGATTGCCCAACATAAATTGAAGTGGTAATGCGATTTCCAACGTTTAAGGGAGCGGACGTGTTTGGAAAAAACGGTCGCTTTATCTCTTCAGTAGAGGATGTTTGCCATCAAAAGTCCGACGTTTTTTAAGCTTGAATCATGATTTTTATATTTTCAAAAAATCCTTTTATTTAAGTGAACGATTGATGTCGCTTCGTCTGTTATCTGCTGTTCAATCACGCGAACCAATCTCTTTAAAAATCGGCGAATGAATCCTTTCAATTTTTGCAACGAAGTTGAATCAATTTCATTAGAAATACAACTTTATGGTGGGGGGGGGGGCGATCGTGCAACCGCAAAACAAAATAAAAAATTGCAAGGGTGGAAATTACTTTTCCAAAAAAATCTTTAGGGACTTACAAGGTCTAATTACAAAAAATAATTCCATTTTCTTATATAAACAAGACATCTGAAACGCAGCACAATTATTAATGATAATGACATATTTCCTTCGACAAGACATAAAGAAAAAAATTTGAGAAAATTTTTTCGCCCCATTCGGAGTCGGTGCTTGGTTCGATCACCATTGGTCATTAGGAATACAATTAATGGCACTTCCCCTAATATATGTACAAGGTGTAAACGAAATAAGTACATTAATTTTTACCAGTAGTAGAACTCGTCGTACCATGTACCATTTTTTCGAAATCGCATTTTTTAAAATCATTTTTCCCCCCTACAAATTGACGAGCCTTCTATGAAATGCTCCAACAAAGAAAAATAATGACTTTTTATTATTGAAAATTAATTTGTCACTTCTGTCAAGTGAAATCTGAAAAAATGTCTAGATTTACCAATAACGAATTTACTGATATTGTGTTAACCTATGGTGAAGGCCAAGGGAATGCAGCCTTAGCTCGAAGAATTTACATGAACCGATTTCCGAACCGTCGTCTTCGGAATGTTCGCATATTTGTAAATGTGGTGCAGCATCTTCGAGATCACGGATCTTTTCAGCCTGCAGCTTACGATCGTGGTCGGCAGCGTCCAGCTCAAGTTGCAAACATTGAGGAGGCTGTTCTTAACAGTGTCGAGGTTCGACCTGGGCTCAGCACAAGAAGGCTAGCACTGCCACATGGAGTTTCGCATGCTACAATTTGGAAAATACTAAAAGAACAGCAATTGTATCCTTATCATGTTTGAAAAGTGCTGGTTAAATAGGACGAAGCAGTCCTGTACCCTGGCCTGGCCTGGAAATGTTGCAAGAACGGGTGGAACTTGGTGCTGCAATGATTCGTAACAACAGAGCCATGTTACAAAGGGTAGAAGAATCACTTCGTCGGCGTCTTCAAGCATGTGTATAAAAGAACGGTGGACACATTGAACAATTTTTATGATCGTTTTCCTTTATTTTCGTTAGCGCAATTCTCGCGTCAATGTTTAAAAATAAATTTGAAATAAAACTTTTTTTTGGTGTTTATTGGTTTATAGTTTAAAATCGACAATAATAGTCGCAACTAATGGTAACCGTTTCATAAGGTAATCTTGTTGATTAGGTAACTTTGCTTCCAGTGGCGTGTAAGAAAATTGTGTAAGATTTGAAAATAATTTTAACTCAATAACAAAAATGTTTTCAAAACAAAGTTATTAGGAAAAGTTGTTGGTCTTGAAGAGTTCTATTACCAGTTAAAATTAATGTACTTATTTCGTTTACACCTGTATATGGCCGGTTGGGGGTAGTAACAAGTCCTATACATAATTAAAGATGCAAGAGCTATATTATACAAAAAAAACAATCTTCTTATGCAAACAAGATGTCAGAAAAGTTGATTCGAACCGCAATCAACGCAGGAAGAATACTGTTCGCATTTAAAAAATCGAATGAGATAAAATTCGCACCCCAAATCGAGTCGGCTCACGTACAGCCGTATTATTGTGTCACGGCTGAAAGGAAGCGGTTCACGGGCGTTTTCTCGAGAGCCCCGGGGGGTCCTTGAACTAAAATCAACATTTAATTCCGAAACGTTTCCGCACAGCAAGTAATTTCGTATCAAAACAGTTGCCCCCAACAGTTCGGACTCGATTTTTCGGGTTTGACCCAATTTCAGTGTTTCAGCGGTCGATCTTGAGCCACAAGTTTTGCAAATTGAAAACAAAAAACGTGTGCGCGTGCCGACGACGTTTCAATCAATTTCGGTCGCCGGTTTAAATAAGTAACTCGTCCGAAGTTAACGAAATGTAAATACATTGAAAAAACGGCGTTTCCTGGGTGATAAATAGCGCCCACGCGTCACCACAAAGGAATTTAGCTGCTGAAAGCTAATTGGAATAATTAATGAGCCATTTCGTGCGAACAAACTTATAGCTCGTAGTGTACATAAAGTTTTGAAATTAAAGGTTGTGGAAATTAACGTTTTCCTGTTAAATTCATTTATTTTCTATCAAATGCATTAATTAGATTATCAACGTCGCAGCCACTCGTAGAGTAAGTTTAATATCTCTTGAACGATGAAAATCGGTCTGAATTACAAGATGCTACAGTTCATTTTATAATTAGGAGGAGTAAAACTGAAAGAATAAATTACACTGACACATTTCTAGTAAGTCGTTTTGTGGCGACAAATTTGAATTTTAGTGTTTTTAACGTTTGCACAATGGGAAAAACACTAATAGATACTGTTTCTAACAGAACCAAAAAAACGATGCACTGATGCACAATTCAAAACACACAAATTCTGGTAAGAACTGTTTTCATTACATATACATTGCACAATTAAAATCATGGCGTTCTGATAAGAACTGTATTTATCATTTAGATATATATTCAGAGTTGCTAAAAAGTATGGAAACGGTTAAATATTTTCGAAACGGTTTATCACAACCCTTTGCACTTTAAATTTAAATTTTATCATCTGAGATTGTTTTCTATTTTACACCGTCATTTGTTTTTGAGATACAAGGCTAACTTGATTCTTTTTGTTCAAATTTATTATTTTTGAAAAGAGCATTTTTTTCTGAATTTAGTGATGTATCACATGCCTACCTGTATTTGTATTAAAAGGTAAAAAAAAAAATTGAGGGAAACTGTTTTCTAAATAAGTAAAACTAAGTTAGATTTGAAAATTAGTTGCTTGTCACTTTCATATTAGCAAAAAATTAATTCGGCGACGTAACGCATTCTTACTCCACCCCCCTACAAACAACATTATTCTTGAACAAAGGTTTAAATTTTTTAAAAATTATGTATTATTCTTATCGTTAAGCACAAGTTTAAATAATATAAACAATTAAGTAAAAAAAAAAAAAAACTTAACACATTTAATTGAAACTAAAACTGTTACCAATTTAAAAAATAATAAAATAAATTGTAAAACATTATTCTACAGCAAAATGGTTTCTATTAATTTCTTGGCAATAATGTAATCTTTGAAAATAATTTTTTCAAATTTTTTTACTTTATATGAGTATATGAAATTTATGAAAATTAGCTACTATAACACACAAATGTAATCAGCTGGTTTGACAATATTGAAATTACCTATTTTTCATAATTTAATCAGTGAAAAACCGGCCTACTGGCGGCCAATCATAGATCTACCTTTTGGCGGGATATTTGTAAATCACGGTCAATGTTTTTAAGCCGCACGATTACTTTCGACTCCGTCTTGGTGTTTCATCAGATCTTGAAGGACCTCTACCAGTACAGAAATAAAACAATTTTATATTCCCATCTTCTACAATTCTTGTAAATAAGTTTTCTTTATATTTCTGACAGGAGATTTATTTTTAGAAATGCAGTGACGCACGGGTTTCTGACAAAAGGGTCTTCTACACTTTCGCCCGGACGCTGCCGCCGTCCAGCAAGGTCTCCAAGAGCGTGGTGGCCCTGCTGCGCGCCTTCCACTGGCACCGCTTTGTGGTCGTTTCCGGTTCCCACCCGGCCTTCGGCAGCGAAGTGCAAGAAGCCATCGAGGTACCAATTCAAATTGCTTGTTTTCATTCAAATTTACCGTCACCGTCCGACAGGAATTGTCTGCAGAACACGGACTCATCGTGACGGCCACCAAAAAGTACTCGGACTACATTCCGACCCACATCCACCAAATGGACAGCATCATCGAGGACACTTACGAAAGGACGAGGGGTAATTCGGCGGCTGGCACGTGTTGAGAGGTTTTTAGGGCATCGTTTTGAATTTCCACGTGCGCGCGTTCGATTTAACTCGTAGCAAACATTAATTAACGGGTTCATTTCTGCGGATAAACAAGTCCGGGAAGATGAAGATCTGTAAATAGGACGCCCACGCTAAGGTCCTTTCGATGCGATTTTTTCTTCATTTTTATGTCGTTTGTGGTCTCTGAGAATTTTTTTTTCTTCAGTCAACTTAAAACTCCTCATTTTTAATTTTGGACTTACAAAATATTCTCTTCCATTTTTTATTTGAATTTTTTTTTAAATTAGCTTCAGCTTTACTCACACAAAATATGCACATTCGTGGCAGATATTTTTATTTGACATACTTTTTATTCTCAAAAAACAATGACATCACTAAATAAAGTCATGGCTGCTTATTATTACTTTAGAATTAGTATATTTTGTACTTTTGTTGACTCGCAATTTTGTATTCACTCGGCTGCGCCAACGCCCCGCCCCGTTTCCCAAACACTTTTAGTATTTTTTTGCCTGTTTTTTTTTTGTTATCTCATTTCGAGTCGGAATTTAATTGCTGGCACACAATTGGCACGAACAGCTGTAGGCTTCAAGGACCCTTGAAAACAATTTCAGGAACGGTGCGAAGCGTGGGAAGGATTTTATTAAAATTTTCAGCAAACTGTTAATTGGTGGCTGAAAAATATCCGAGTCAAATTTTCAGATTAACGAGAGACTTAAATATGAAAGGAGGTTGCTCTTTTACAAGTCAGTTTTACGGTTTGGAATGATCGAGTTGTGGGCCATTAACTTCGTTGAAACCCATTCGGTAACCGTCGACTGTGAAATTGACGTAGAAGCTTTACGACAAAAATTATTCACTGTCTGCTCAAAAGGATTTGTTTAGTAATATGCCAATTTTATACTTTTAAAAGGTTGTAAACTTAGCTGTTGCTGATTTTCTCATTTCCTACCTCCTTTTATTTCATTTCTAACCTCCTTGTCTATTTCGTATCTCCTATAAGTTCGGAATAGTACCATACACAGTGTTTCACGTAACTTTCCAAGTCCTACGCCCAATGGACGCAACCCAATATTAAAAAATCACAACATACTAGATACAAAAAACACATACAGTAGAGCGTCGATTATCCGAACGTCAATTATCCGAAACGTCAATCATCCGAATGACGATTTGATTTATCCGAACGTCAATCATCCGAATCGTCGTTAACATTATAATGTGATTGAAATATTATTTGTTGTTCAATATATGTTTATATTCTATCATTTTGAGCGTTTTAGTGCTCATAAACTATGATTGTTCGGTCATCCGAATTTTCGATTATACGAACGGTAGTCGTCCCCAATTAGTTCGGATAATCGACGCTCTACTGTATTTAAGTTTCATATTTTTGGAAACTTTTGATAAAAATAACTGTCAACCCGACAATTTAAATATGAGCATAATATACGACGAGCGTCACAAAAATGCAGTTGTTGCAGCCAGATTATACAGGCATCGTTACCCTGAGCGTAGACACCCAACCGACAAAACATTTAAACATTTAAAGTATATGCCAAGAGTTGTAAGAAACATATTACGCACGAGTCAGAAAAGTTACGCACTCCGCCACTACCAACAAAATGTTGATAAAAGTCCCCAATTGTGCGATTTTACTTTAAGAATACGCTTACTTAGTTTATTGTTTGTACAATATTGAACATTTTGTAGTGGTCGTAGGAAAATAAATTAACAGATGGCGCAAACATCGACGAACACCTACTTTGACTTTGAAGATTTAAAGATTTTAGCTTCTTTGTGAAATGGAAACTTTGTCCAAAGAATAAACATTTCTTTTCTGTCACTTTAATATTTGATTGACCTCTTCCTGAAACCGTTTTTGTACAGTGTATCCCATGATTAACTTAAAGTTTTTGTTTGTTCCAAAACTGATAACTTTCCAAACAAAATCCAGTTTTGTTTTTGTTAAGAAAAAAAAAGATAAATTTTAAAGCAAAGAAGTTTGAATTCGTGTAGAAATCAATACTTACTGAAACAATGTTAGGCCTTAAACAAACGATTTAACTTGTTCAGTGTTACGGGTCTGAAGAAGTGTCTTGCAATTTATTTTATTGAAGTTGGGTAATTGTTTCGTTCACAAACGTGACATCCTGTAACACAAATCCCTTTAAAAAATTAGGATAAGCTGCGTTTTGTGCCAGACGACAGTTGGTACACAGAATGTAAATTACATCCCGGTCGCTCGGGGCTGCTTTATAAAACATATATTCCGCCACTTAATGTGCTCGCACAAAAATGCAAATTCGAAGCGATTTTCTTGAACTCCCGTGACACTGAGCCGTAAACAAATTTCAGTGTACGTTTTCGTCGGCGAGCACATCGCCCTCATCGACTTCGTCAAATGTCTCCAGAAGAGAAAACTCCTCGACTCCGGGGACTACATAGTAATTTCAGTGGACGACGAAATCTACGATCCCAACAAACGCATCCAAATCATCAGGAGAGGTACGATCCGAACCGACAACACAAACGAAACTTAAAATTTAAATTACAGACTATTTGGACCCTTTTTTGGACCAGTCTTCGGGAAACGATTTATTGGGGTTCAGGTCGGTGCTGAAATTGACGCCGTCTCACCCCAGCAATCCGAATTACAAGTAATTTAATGCAAATTGTTTTTTTTATTTTTGAAATCCAATTTTTGGTTTAGGGAGATTTGCGAACGGATCAAAGCTTTGTCGTTGAAGCCGCCGTTTTGCGTGCCTTATCACCACATGATCACAGACAGCAGCTCGGTATGTGTACTTATTTTTTCTTCTTTAATTAAATCCGAGTTGTGCAGGTTCCCATCGAGGCCGCTTATTTGTACGACGCGGTGATGATCTACGCGAGGGCGCTGACTGAAATTTTGGAAAATAACGAGGACCCCAGGAACGGTTCCGTCGTCCTTCAATACATCATCAACCGTTCGTACCGATCCATTCAAGGCTACGATGTGAGTCATTTAATTTAATTTAATTTTTTATATTCAAAATGAGTCCACCGATTTTTTTTAAATTTTCTACATTTATTCGTATTGGCAGTATTTTTTGGCGACATAAATTTGACATGAGTATATTTTATGAATATATATGCACTGCAATTTGCATGGTTTTACCTAGCAAAACCAACTCTTAGGATTCAACTCTTGTTGTAATCATATGAAAACAAAAAATTTTACCTGAGCAAACTTGATGAAAATGTGTATTCTAACATAAGTCGGCAAAAAAATAAAAAATAATAAATAAATAAATAAATAAATAAATAAAAAATTGACCTGAGCACATTTTATGAATATGTGCACTGCAATTTGCATGGTTTTACCTAGCAAAACCAACTCTTAGGATTCAACTCTTGTTGTAATCATATGAAAACAAAAAATTTTACCTGAGCAAACTTGATGAAAATGTGTATTCTAACATAAGTCGGCAAAAAAATAAAAAATAATAAATAAATAAATAAATAAATAAATAAAAAATTGACCTGAGCACATTTTATGAATATGTGCACTGCAATTTGCATGGTTTTACCTAGCAAAACCAACTCTTAGGATTCAACTCTTGTTGTAATCATATGAAAACAAAAAATTTTACCTGAGCAAACTTGATGAAAATGTGTATTCTAACATAAGTCGGCAAAAAAATAAAAAATAATAAATAAATAAATAAATAAATAAATAAAAAATTGACCTGAGCACATTTTATGAATATGTGCACTGCAATTTGCATGGTTTTACCTAGCAAAACCAACTCTTAGGATTCAACTCTTGTTGTAATCATATGAAAACAAAAAATTTTACCTGAGCAAACTTGATGAAAATGTGTATTCTAACATAAGTCGGCAAAAAAATAAAAAATAAAAAATAATAAATAAATAAATAAATAAATAAATAAATAAAAAATTGACCTGAGCACATTTTATGAATATGTGCACTGCAATTTGCATGGTTTTACCTAGGAAAACCGACTCTTAAGATTCAACCCTTGTTGTAATCATTTGAAAACAAAAAAATTTACCTGAACACACTTAAGGAAAATGTGGATTCTAACATGAGTAAAAAAAAAGTTTATATGGACATGTCTCGTTTTGAATGGTCACTCCTTAAATATACACCTAATCTTACGTAGAAAAAACACAATTTGAACGTCTCCAATTTTCAATTATTTTCTTTACTTTACGAAATAATAATAAATAAATGATTTCTTTTTTTAATTTATTTAAATATATTTAAATGTGCTCTAAAACGTTAAAAAGTTTAAATTTTATGTGAAATATTAACAGTATAATGTTTAACTACAGTACAAAAAATTACATAACTTCATAACACTGATCCTCAATATCAAATCTAGCATACGGGCCTGATAATTTGTAGACAACCGTGCAAACACCCTTGTAACATGGCCTGCAAGCGCCCTAACGTCATGTGACATTTAATTTGCGGCAGACTGTACAAAGTATAAGTGTAAACCATGGTGTTCGTAAAGTATAATTTTCCATGCTTATGTTTTCATTATTGTAAATTTAAGTTTTGTTAATTTAATATCCGGTTTTAGGAAAGTATAGATCCTATCCCCATTTTTACCATATAAGCAATGTCTTATTTCATGCGGTTGGCTGTGAAACGTATCTACCGCATAAAAAAAGATCCGAGTGTACTTTTACCTTAAAGGAGCACATTACACAAAAAACTTTTTTTTAAAAATTATTATTTAATGTTAAATTATTGTAGTCAGAACTATTAAAAACTATTTGGTAAAACTCAAATGTAAAAACAAATTGTTTTAGAAGATATTAAGATATTTCAGAATTGCTTGTGACGTCACTGAGCCGAGCTCACCGAATCTCCGTATCTCTCACGTGGAAAAGTTACTCGCTTCGCACAACGATTCATCTACCTAAAAATTATATTTTTAATGCTTAATTTATATGAGACTGTGTGAATGGTTTTGCCAAAGACTATAAAAGAATCAGAATTTCAATACGGTGTTTAGTTTTTTCTTTAAATATTAAATAAGAACCAGACTGTGCGTTCCGTTCTTATTTTATTTAATTGTGCGTAAAGTTCGGCTAAGTTTATGACTGTGCCTTTTACAATACTATAAGTGATCCGTCCATAAAAGCAACGGGGTTTGTTGCACCCTGCAGTGAACCCTCATTATCATCAGTAAAAGTTGATTGTGATTTAAAGTCGTAAATGCAGATTAACTCCGAGTTATTTGCAACAGTAGCCACCAGAACATCGCCGACCAGTTTTTGGATGCAGTGAACCAACGGGACATCATTTTCCTAATAGAGAAAAATCGCCGAAACGATTTGCATTTTGGTCAGAATTTTGTAAAAGGCAATCATTTCAACCAGGACAAAATGCAAGAATTTGCAATAAACATTTTTTAGAAAGTGATTTAGACTAATCGTGTGTTCTAAGAAAAAATTTTCAAAAGAACCTTGTTTAAAAAAAAGTAGGTACATATTGGCTCAATAAAGAAACATATGAATTGGGTCACATTTTTCGAAAGCTACAGGAAGTTGGGTTTATGACGTGATATATTTAAAACATCTTTGGCAATAACCAATTTTTCAAACAAATTATTTTGTGTAATGCATGTATTACCAATTAAATGTTTTATATTATCATATTCTTGACAACATATAGACTCTTCATCTGTTGGCATAGACACACTTTTTTCACATTTACACTAATTACAAATTCCACTTCGATTTTCGTAATTTATGTTTACACTACTAGGTTCAAAAAAAGTATCAACTTCGTCGTCATCTGTGTATTCAGGTTCAAATAAATAAGGAGTTGTCATAATTAAAAATTAAATTTATAAGTGCAACCAACCAATTTAGCAGTAAATACTAGAATACTATTGTTAACTAAACATTCCAAACATTCAAAACTCCACGACGGTCAGGCGTCTTGAAAATAATTGTTTTATGAGCTCTGTCTGGGCGGTAGAAATAACCTTTAGAAGCGCGTAAAAATGGTACGAATGACCGCGTCGTGTCATCGCATTTAATTTATTTTTTTAAAAACTAGACATTATATTAAAATTTTGGTTGCACTATCGTCTTCAGTACGAAAAAACAGTCTAAATACTCGTAACAAAATTTCGAAAATATTGTTTAAAGGTAGGTAAATGATCGTGTGAAGCGAGCAATTTTTGCCTTTATAAGATACCTAGGCCGCTACGCACAGCTCGGCTCAGTGACGTCACGGGCCGATTTTGAATTAATTATAACTCATTAAATAATCTGAGTAGAAACAAAATACATATGCCATTTTTCTTAGAATTAAACGTACTTTTAAATTAAACGAACTTATTTTTTGTGTATTGTGCCCCTTTAACTGTCCCTTTGCAGGTGTTCATCGATTCAAACGGCGACGCCGAAGGCAATTTCACAGTGATCGTCCTTTTGGACGATGACGAGATGAATGGAACGCTCAGGATGTCGATGCAACCTATCGGCTACTTTCAATCGAACGGGAGCGACTTACCTGTATGTATCAAAAATATTAAAACAATTCACATTCTGCAAGTTTTCCTCCACGGTATTTTCAATCTAAACGGCAAAAAACCAAAACATGCATGAAATCAAAATTGTAGATAATTTTATGATCTACAGGTTAGATAATTACCTAACTTTGACCTTCAATATTTTCTGACGCGGACATGAAATTATATAAGACTTTTCAGCCAGTCTCCAGAACGTCAAAACAAAGATTTATGCAAAAGTACAGCTGTCTCATTTTCATTATTTCACCTTATTTAACTGGACTAATAATACAAATTCATTTCCCTAGGAATTTAAATATTTGAATGCCAACCGCATGATACAATGGGTCGGCGGCGCGGTTCCAAAAGCCGAGCCTGACTGCGGCTTCTACAACGAAAAGTGTGTCTATAAAATCGAATGGAAGCTGGTCGCCGGCGTCCTTTTTATATCCGTGATCCTATTAGTGGCGACGCTTTCGTTTGTCAAGTAAGTGCCGTCCTTTTTTCCAAGTGGTCGTTCCAATGTATCGTTCAAGGCATTACCGTTACGAGCAGAAGTTGGCGTGCCTACTCTGGAAAATTGACATGAAGGACGTCACGATTATTCCGACCGAAACGACCGAGAGCACCCGGAATAAGAGCATGGTAATTGGATTGCGAGGGTCGACTGGGAATTGACCCTTTTTTAGATTCAGGTGTGCAGACACAGTGTTTTTCAAGCGCCGACTGGGAGCATCGCCGAGGTGACGGATGTAGGGCCGAAGAGGGCCTACACCAAGATCGGGCTTTACAAAGGCAACATCGTGGCCATTAAGAAGATAAACAAGAAGTCGATGGACTTGACCAGGTCCATTAGGAAGGAATTGAAACAGATTCGCGAAGTGCGCCATGAAAACTTGATTCCTTTCATTGGGGCGGCGGTAGACCACGGAAACGTCGCCATCCTGACCGCTTACTGCGCCCGTGGTAGTCTCGAAGACGTCCTAATCAACGAAGACCTGCACCTGGACAACATGTTCGTTTCCTCCCTAGTCACAGACATCTTAAAAGTACCTAGTCAACCAATACCAACGTCCAATTAATCTTGTCCTTCCAGGGGATGATTTATCTTCACGATAGTGATATAGTATCGCATGGAAATCTGAGGTCAAGCAACTGTTTGATCGATAGTCGTTGGGTTCTTCAGATCACCGATTTTGGTTTGCATGAATTCAAAGGTTAGCGCGTTTTTAAATTGTTTTTTTGGTGAGTTGATTTGCTTTAGACGGAGCTGATGACCCGGACTGGGAGGCCAAGGAATTGAGGAGGTCGTTGTGGAGAGCTCCGGAATTATTGAGAGACCCTTCATCCCCCGCGAGAGGGACGTTAAAAGGAGACGTGTATTCATTTGCGATTGTGTTGTACGAGATCTTGGGGAAGGTCGGACCGTGGGGACATATCGATCTTCCAGAAGGAGATATCGTGGAAGCCGTCAAACAAGGAAACGGATTTCGGCCACCGTTATCCGAACTGGATTCGGCCGACTATGTCATCAACTGTATGAAAGCCTGTTGGCACGAAGACCCAGACCAGCGGCCTGATTTTCGATTTGTGCGAATCAGGCTGAAAGAAATGCAAGCAGGGCTCAAGCCAAACATCTTCGACAACATGTTGGCCATCATGGAAAAATACGCTTACAACCTGGAAGGTTTGGTGCAAGAGAGGACCAACCAACTGACCGAAGAGAAGAAGAAAACAGACGCCCTGTTACATAGGATGCTCCCCAAGTCAGTACTGGTCCTTGTTAACTCTTCTTCAATTTTTTTTTTGTAGATCTGTTTCTGAAGCTTTGAAAAGAGGAGATCGTGTCGAAGCTGAAAGCTTCGATTGTGTCACAATATATTTCAGTGACATTGTAGGTTTTACTGAGCTCTCGGCTGTGAGTACCCCTCTTCAGGTCATCGATTTGCTCAACGACCTTTACACTTGTTTCGATTCGATCATTTCCCATTATGACGTTTACAAGGTGGAAACCATAGGGGATGCTTACATGGTGGTGAGCGGCCTGCCGATTAGAAACGGCGACCGCCACGCAGGGGAAATTGCATCGATGGCCATCCATCTCCTCAGCAAAATAAAAAAAGTTAAAATCAAGCACCGTCCTAACGATGTCCTGCAGTTGAGGATCGGAATCCATTCAGGTCGGTGCGTCGCAGGCGTCGTTGGCCTAAAAATGCCTCGTTATTGCCTCTTCGGCGATACGGTCAATACGGCCTCGAGAATGGAGAGTGCAGGGGTGGCGTTCAAAATCCACATTTCGCACGACACCCACACCCTCCTCCAGAAATTGGAAGGGTACCGGTGCGAAGAACGCGGCCTCGTGCCAATCAAGGCAAGAAAACACAAAATATCGATGTTGCAAGTATTTTCAACGTCTAGGATACGTTGCAACATTTCAAAACACTAATTTTTAATAACTCCACAAAACACAAAAAAATCGCAGTTAAATGTTGCAAGAACATTCTAGCAATGTTGCAACGTGTTTTCAACGTCTAGGATATGTTACAACATTACAACATTAATTTTTAGTAATTTTCCACCAAACGCAAAAAATCGCAGTTAAATATTGCAAGAACATCTCAGCGATGTTGCAACGTATTTTCAACGTCTAGAGGACGTTCCAACATCGCCGGGATGTTCTTGCAACATTTACCTGCGATTTTCTTGTGTTTTGTGGGAAGGTACTGAAAATTAATTTCAGGGAAAAGGAATCATGAGAACCTATTGGCTAGTAGGCGAAGACCCAGTCCAAAGACTGACCAGGATAAGAAAGGAGGTGTTAGGTTCGTCGCTATTCAACAGCATAAGTTCGGAGAGGTTGTCGGAAACTCCCGATTTGTTGAGGCGTCCCGGCGTCCACGCTCTTCTGGACGCTTCAACCAGCTTTTCCAAGTGTCCCCTGCAGGAGCTACACCAGAGGGCGAGACGCGCCTGCTCCATCCACTTCAACCAGGTTTGGCTTCGCCCCGATCTGTACCAAACGGTAAAGATTTAATTTCAGGAAAACTTAATGGGCCACGAGACACTTTCCTGCGCCAATCTGCTGAGGACTCATTACAACGCATTGAAGTATTCGCACGTCTGCGAAAATCATCGTTACCCTCGGTCAGCTCCGGTTATAACGTTCACTGACGTCGTTTAAATGTTTTTTCGTCGTGGTTTTGAGGAAACAGGGTTCAAACAACCCCAAAAAGGTTTCGAACCTTTTGGATTCTTCTTGGGGTAAATTGTAAATAATTTCTTTCGATGTCAATTATTTTTTTATGAACATGTTGTGAATTGGACTGAAAATCAGGCCGTTGTATAAATAAAAATCTATGGTTTGTTGAAGTGGTCTCAGTGTTCTTATTGCGGCATATTTCAATGTTTATTTTGACGTAGAATTACGTCTTTTTGGTTTCAATTGTAATAAAAGTTGTTTTGGAGATGATAGAGGCGAATCCAACAGTCGTAGAATAACAGCGCCACAACTAACCCTCCTTTGTTTTTTATCGAACCTTTTTCTACTAACAAGTCCTAAAAATGGTCACCAAATCTTTGTCAGTGAGCTGGCTGATATTCCAATTGTAAAAATAACGTTGAAAACCTTTACCTACTGCAGCACTAGATGCTTATTTATTCATTGTTTGTTTGTTTATTGCTTTTTCAACTTTTTAAAGAACGATTGCTAGATAAATGTAGATATTAACTGTTCTACGGCCGCAATTGTACATACAAAATTTTGCTACTATCTATACCAAACTTTGTATTTGAGCTTTTCTTAAGTTTTGAAACAATATTCTGATATAATATTTTTTACAAAAATAAAAAGTAAGACTACTTTGCTTACGGTCAATTTCATGTTTTGTAATTTTTATAAAACTATGGCAATTGTTTATGACTTTCCAAGACAAGCAAAACTTTTTATAAAGAATAACTTTTTGACGTAAAGTTGAAAATAATTTTTTCTTCCCTCTTGTCAACTCCATCCATGGACACACTGTATATTACCTGATGTCTAATGTATTTTATGTAGAAGATCACTTACGAAATTTCCAAGTAACAAACGCTTAACATTCAACAAATCTTACGTTGCATGTAACTTCGGTTGTCACCTTGTGACATCGTATGACGTATGTAAACATGCGCAAAATCATATCTTGTTATAGTCGTAGTGTCATGAGTGGGGCATCTACACGAAGTTTCGCCTGTTCGTTCGAGTGATTGGAGTATATGAAATGGTGCACTCCTGTGGTGCATGGGTTGCCTAGTTAAATAAAAACGATTAGTCATTTTCACTACAAATAAAAAGTTTTCTACGAAATGATTACAGTTAAATTCATTATCAATTTTAATAATAAATAATCAACACTGAAAAAAATAAAACCTTCAAACCAAGTTGTGTGTGGGTTTGTAATAATTCCTTTCAGTAAAATAAAATGTAATTTACTCAAAATTTAAACTTACCGCGAATGTGGAACAAATGAGTTCGTTCAGTCGGGCACCACAAGCGCAGCGCCGATTTAAACGTCACATTTGAGTTAACCTAAGATTGAATAATAAACAAAAATGATCTTGAAAAATTCCAACAAAGTTTTGTTAGTTTGTAATAAGTACCTAACGCGTAAGATTCATCAAAATATCGTCAATGAACACTTTCTCAAAGACAGTCCGTTAATCCACGAAGAAGTTAAGTTGGCACAGCGACTGCTCAAAGTTTGTGTGATAGGGGTTCCCAACGTTGGGAAGAGCTCTTTCATTAACTATCTAATGGACAGGAAGGTGAGTCATTTTTAATCCAATTTCAACAAATTCAGATGGTTTTTTTTTAGGTCTGTCCGGCTTCGAACAAAGTTCACACGACTCGATCCCAATCTAAAGCGATTTTTACTCAAGGTAACGCCCAAATTATATTCCTAGATACCCCTGGAGTTGTTAATGTGAAGGAACAAAAACAGTAAGTGCTTGATATTCATCAATTGATGCTTATGCCTAGCAACAGAGCGAAATCAATGTCATAATTTAACATAAATACTACCTGGAAACCGACTGTGCGATTATGTCAAAGACAGTTAGTAGATAAATTCTGCACAATTTCCAACTCGAGAATCATAATTTTTAATTTGTTATAAACAATTTTCAACAAAAAATCGCGTTTTTTTTAGTTTCATACTTGTAAAATGAAAACTAATGAAGCAATCTTAATGATGTCAATAGATGAATTGTAGAGAATTAAATTACGAAGAGAATGAGACGTTGAATGACCCGATCGGATAATTAAAATCGGAGAAAAGCCGGAAAATTCAGTGTTTTCTTAGAAAATTCACAATTCCGACATTTTTTTACTTTAAAAATTGAAACTTTGCACAAAGAGAGCTATTTATATGTATTTTATGTGTGCAAAACCCCGACTTTGGCGGACTAACAGTTTTTGTACAATCTCCATTTCATTTTTTTTTTGAAAAGTAAAAATAACAGTTCATTCAAAAAATAACAAATATACAGTGCAAACCAGCCAAATGGAATAAAGTCAGTATCTCAATTATTATGCATATTTATCAAAAATCGCAAAACACATCATTCGTTATTTTGAAAATTGTATAAAAGCGAAATCATGTAAATTGGGCGATAGGTGTATTTATGTTATGAAAAATGCTTTATTGCTTGGCCTATCTCCAATTACTTGCTTTCAGACATAACCTCGAAGACACGTTCGTAAAAGACAGCAAAAGGAGCCTTAAAGAAGCCGATTTGATCAGCGTGATCCACGATGTCAGCAATTTGTGGACCAGGGAGCGACTCGACATAAAAATCGTCCATCTCCTCGAAGAATTCGTGAAAATTCCAAGTGTCCTAATCTTAAATAAAGTAGACTTGTTGAAATCCAAGCGAAAGTTGCTCGAAATCACCAGATTAATAACGCAGAATTCACTCGACGGCAAGCAATTGAGCGGCAAGGGCCCCCCGAAACCTGACGGGAAAATTCGAGGCTGGCCCCGCTTCCAAGAGGTTTTCATGGTGTCTTCCCTGACCGGAAGCGGGCTGGAGCAATTAAAGGACTATTTCGACAGTCAGGCGAAATTGGGGCAGTGGACTTATCCGGTGAATGTGTGGTCGGACCAGTCGCCTGAAACGATCATTGTGAATACGGTGAAAGCGAAATTTTTGGATTACTTGCCGCAAGAAATTCCGTATGGGGTTAAGCCGGCCATAGAGCTATTCGAAGTGTCCAATTCGGACGTGATCACTGCTGTTGTGTTGGTCACGTGTCCCTCGACGAGGGTTGCGCGGTTGATAGCTGGAGAGGCCGATGGGAGGCTCAAGCAAATAACAGCGAGCATTCAAGAAGATCTACAAAGCACATTTCAGCAAAGGGTTCGAATAAAAATTGTTTTACAATAACTTTAATTATGGCGAATTAAACTTTACTGTGTTGTACAGTGTGATTCATTAAATTTCCCATCTTGACCACTAATTTGTACAAAACGAGTAAAACGTAGCGCGTAACTTGACTCAATGATGATGATGATAATTTGTTTGGTTGTGTTTACAATTTGGATTGAAAAACGCTTGCACATTTGATTAGATTCCAAGAAAGAGCAGTAATTGTTGGTAACAACCGAAAAAAAATAACTAGCGAAGTATGAAACCTAGCAGAAACAAAGTTATGTCAAAAAGTCATTGCAGTTTAAGCGGAAAATTTAAAAATATAATGGTTTTTCTTAACTAGGCGTTTTTAAACAAGTTTTTCTTAAATTTTAAGGCATTTTTATGTTTGGCTTTACTTCATTCAATGTTCGGGCAAATTTCCATCTTGTTTGAAATAAAAGTAATTTTTTTGCTCGCAATTTTGTATTCGCTCGGCTTTGGTAATGCTCCGCCTTGCAAACACAAAATTTGCTCGTTAAAAAAAATGACACTTTTAATCCTAACAACAATATACACTCAGGTGCAAGAAAAACGGGCCATTTTATTTTTTAATTTTTTGGAATATTTCGAATAAAACTTCTGGTATTTTACGATAAAAGAGACGATCAGGGTGTAGAAAAAACAATATAGTGTAGGAATCGTATTTTGTTTGAAGTGATTTATTTAAAATACAGATTTAAAACTAAAGATTAAATTTAACATACAAAACATAACTTAACATTCAGCCCTACTCTGTATCCCAGATGTTATTTTCAACATAACTTGTTAAGTTCAACCAACATGTTGACCTTAACAGACAGCTTAACAGATTTGTCTTTATTACCTCGCGGTAGGTAATTTTGTAGCAAACTAGAAACCAACGAATAAATTTCAGTTCGGTTCAGAAAATTGTAGTGTTTTTGATTTTAATATGGAACAAAAACCATTAAAAAGAACCACGGCTGCACAATATGAAGAATTGTTGCAGTTTGGTCAAAATAACACGGAAAAACTAAACCGTCGGAGATTGGTACAATAAAAAATCTGTGGAATCAATTCTCTGATTTTGTTAACCCTTTGGGAATAGGCCCATCTAAAAGTGCAAAGCAGTGGAAGAAGGTATGTCTATTTAACTTAAATACACAAAAACAAAACAAAAAACAAAAACAAATATTTCAGATTTTTTTGAAATGGAATGGAATGGAAAGATAAACAAAAAGATTTAACCGACATTGAACAGAGGCTGCTAAATTGAATATCTGATGTTCATCTGGGAATTGATGACTTGCCTGATAGTTTAGGTGATAACCTCCTTGATGATACAACACCGACTACAATTTTAGAGCAAACAATTCCAATTTTATCAGAAACACCACTAGAAGAATTAATTAATCCAGATGATCGAGAAGCAGATGAGGCCCCAGAACATCCACCAACCACCACCACAGTAGTTCGCAATAACAAAGAAGACGAAAAGCATGATGAACAATACACCGGAAAATTTATCCAATCTGCAGCAACTTCATACAATGAAGCGCAAGAAATGCGTTATCGTGCTGCTGTAAGAACTGCAGAGGCAACTAAAAAATTAAGCAAATCAATCGATAACTACACATTGGTTTACGAGAAACATTTGGAAATAAGAGGAAATAAAAGCTCAAGCAGCATCTTGTACTATTTTTGATAAATTATAATTTATTTTTAAAGATTAAAAATTTACAATGTATAAACTGATTACGTTATAATTTACAGTATTTTGACAATATTTGTTGAAATAACCAAAATTTATTAACGAAATTTACTGCATTGCTCCAAAACTACCAAAAAATTCATTCCTCATTTTTGGGGGAGCGACTAACCACAGCGAGGTAACAAAACGCGCCACATCTAGGAATCGGTTGGGCGGCCAGGAATGCCCCACCGTCCGGTGAGTTTTGATACAATAGTGGCTTTTGTTCCCTTTGAGATTTTTCGGCCCAGCCACCGGCCGCATCTAACCCCGCAGCCGCGTCGGCGCCACCAGGCTAAAAACCACCACTGAAAACTAACACAATAAATTATCGTTCCTACCAGAAGGTGCGCAATCGTTGGCAAGGACCCAGGGGGAGGGTTTTCTAAAAATGGAGGTCGCAACTCCCCGTTTTGCACGTTAAGGACGAGGTAGTACATAAAATCGTTTCTCAATCTCATCTCGTCCACGGTTCGATTGCAAGTTGCCAATTTTCGCATCCACCTGACAGCCTTCTGGCGATCTGAAGTTTAAAGCAATTTGGTGGGAAGATCGGGCCGAAAGTTTTACCTACCACTTAACGAAGTCAGATTGGCTAGCATTGTTTTCGTAAGGAACATATTGTAATTGCAGTCATAATTCAGTTCTTCGATTACTTCAGCCATTTTGGCAATTTTTTCCAATTTTTCCGAACTAAAAATTTTGATTTTCTGAATTGACAATTGATTGTTTTTGCTGTTTTGTTGAGAGGCCACCGGGATCTTGTTTTGTTAAAACAATATAAATAAATAAAATTCAGAGTTGTTTGGGTTTACTTCGGACTAGGGCACCAAAGTCGAGGATTGTTATTTAGTACATTCTTCTACTTAATTAAGTCAATGGTATGGAGGAATAACGAGAAATCATTTCTTCGGCCAAAAAGAGAAAAGTTACTGGAAGATGTGAGGAAAAGGAAGGCGTGTATCTTTTCAATGGCAAAGTTCACAGCAACCTGGAACCGTCAGGGAATTTAGAAGTAAGTTAAAATGTCAGAGGAAAATCAGGAAGATTGTGTGTTTTATCAAAAAATTAAGGAATTTATTTTATGTGCCTGGAAAAAGTTTAAAACGCGATAGAAAAAAATTTCCTTGCTATCTTTATCGTTTTTGTAGGTATTTGCCACTGGAATTATTTTCGGGTGTTTCCTTCTCATCCCAGGATTATCCATCGACGTAGAGATAGAAACATCTCTCAGCAGATTTTACGTTATGTTAATCCTTTCAATATACAGTGTGTCCATGGATGGGGTTGCGCAATTTTGTAAACTTTGCCATTTGGCGACAAAGATGAAGAAGATATGAGCTTTATGATGAGAAAACTGATAGAGGAGTATAACAATGCTGGTCTAGAAATGAATCTAAAGAAAGCAGAATATTGAACAACAGACGAGAAGCTTAGCAACCTAGAGGTAGAAGATGGGATAGAAATAAGAGCAACAAACAAATTCAAATACTTAGGGTTTGTCGTATCTAAGGAAGCAACTACAGAAGAAGAGATAAAAAGTAGATTAGAGCAAACAAGGACATGCAGAAAGCAACTAAAGCCAGTACTCTGGGATAAGCAAATAACAAGAAGAACCAAACAGAGGATATATAACAGCATAGTTCAAAGCATACTTATGGATGCGAGAATTTGATTTTAAATAAAAACAGCAAAAGCAAAATAAACGCCATCGAAATGAAATAATGGAAGAGAAGTTGTCAATTAACAGTAATTGATAAAGTCCGAAACGAAGTTATAAGAGACCAAATAAAAGTAGAGAAAGATACCTTAACGTACATTGAAGAAAAAAGACTGTTGTGGTAGGGACATGTAAGGAGAGCTGAAGAACATAGGTGGATAAACAAGATAACAAAATGGAGGCCAGACCTAGAAGATTGTTTAGCTTGTCCATCCATGGACACACTGTATAATCTAATATTACTAAAACAATTCAAACTATCCTATATAGCTCGAACTGAAAATTTTGACTGGTTTAGTTAAATGTTAAAGGTCAGAGAAAATATTGGAAAAGAGACACGGAAAACCTTGAAAAGTCAGGGAATTTGAAAATACAAAATTGCTGTGAACCTTGATTGAAACATTCAAAATAATATGAAGTTTGAGAATTTATTTCTGATGATTTCCGGTAATGCACTTTGTAAGCACAAACAACGCTATCAGTTAATATTTACAAACAAAGCTATCTTTTGCTGGAAAAAAATAAAACAAACTTCCCACGTGTGATTGGCACAAGTCTGCCAGTGAGACAAGAATCACTGCTAAAAACGTGCCGTTGAAAAATATGCCAACCCATTACTATTTTCATATAAAAAGAATCAAGCGCAAGGAGAAAATTGTTAATAATTTTGTGAACTCCAAACACTTCCAAAAGTAAGTTAATCTTCCATTTTAAAAATACAGTTATCTGTGTTTACCAATTCATTCATAATAATGTTGAAGACTCTAATGATTAGTAAATGCCCAAATAGATTTTTCAAAGCAAACAAACCCATTTAATCGCAAAAAATAAAACAATTTATAAAATGATTGTTAGTAGTTTGTGAATGCTCAAATCCTAACGAGGTATGCAAATCCAGATTTTTAAAATCAACTGTTAATATTGTTTCAGCCGACAACATTCTAAAAAACCATGGAAATAGAAGAAACCTTCAAGCTCCTGGACGAGGGCAAAACGGAAATTGTATTGGACAACGCCCACCGAGACAATGTGATTATGCTGGGAAACACCGGTTCCGGAAAAAGCACTTTGACATTATTTATCGCGGCCGATAATAGCAAATTGATAGCCGAAGAGACAACACCAGGTTCCGGAGATTACACCATCAACGACAACGATTTGATTGGAAATAGCACAGCCGAATCGAAGACTCTTTTTCCTAACCTGATCGTCGATCCCCAAACCAACGTGGGTTACTACGACTGTCCTGGTTTTCTTGATACGAGAAACTCATCGTACGACATAGCCTCAACTTATTTCACCAAAGAAGTAATGGATTTTTCTCAAACCGTCAAATTGGCGTTCGTGGTAAATCATTCCGCGGTCAAGATAGGCAACGATCGACAAGATTTTCAGACCCTAGTTCAACATATTGTGACCATGGTGAAAGATGCAGCGAAATTTGCCGAAGCGACCAGTTTAATTGCCACGAAAGTTGAAAATAAGTACGTTTTCAATCCGAAAACTCAACAACTGGAATTGGTTCCGGACGAAACGGTCATTAACACAATCGGGGCGTTTTTGCTGGAGTTTAAAACTTCCCTGGAAAATGGGAAAGTGTATCCGGAGGACCCGGAATTGCAAAAGAAAGCTCTCAAGTTCGTGAACGTGTTGTTGTATCAAACCAACAACGTTTATTCAAGAATTGGAATTTTTAGAGTACCGGATCGACCAGGACCCTTGGCCAACAATCCGTTCCTGCAAGAGAATAGGAAGAAATTGATAAAATTAATTTCGGATGATACTAAGTTTGTGGCCAAAGGTGAGAACGATTTTGGGTACACAATCTCCGACAAGACTCAAAATACCGTCATCAAATTGGTCGACGAATTAAATAAGAGGATAACAAACGCTTCCAATAAAATTTCAGGAGAAATTCAGCAATTCTACGAAGATCAAATTGCTAATAGCATCAATATTTACACATTGCCAGACACTTTAAATTCGGGATACAAAGTTTGGTCTGCGATTGTTGATGAAGCGGCCGACATTACCAGTCCGGAAGAATATTTAGCCAAAATAGTGGACGCAGCACACAAATCGACGTTGGAACTTAACAACAAAATTTTGCAACACCTTTCAGATCAGAACGGTTACTTCAAATCATTTGAGCAAATCAGCGGAAAGAAGCAAGAAATCAAACCATTAACTTGGGTGACCGGACTTAAACCAGCGGTGACTTTTGCCCAACGTTCCATGAATTGGTACCATTTCTTGATCAATTTATTCGATAAATTATCGACGTTTAAGTTCCAGCAAGATCCCTCGTTGTACAACGTTGCTGACCCCAGTAATTGGGGCCAATCTGGAAGGCCACAAGGCATTGAAATAACGAACGCCAACATTAAAGCATTTTTAGAGAAAATAACAGACGAAAAGATCGATGGATACAGTAATATTAAAGACTTGTCAAACTTCAGCAAATCTGAATTAAGAGATTTGGGCACCGTACTCGACGTGACTTTAATTCAGCGCCCCACGCCAGATTGCAAAAGCGGAGATAAGTTAATTGTTAAGGGAAACTTTGTCAAAATGAGCTACGTTGCCCAGATCCAATGTTCAAATATAAAGAAAATAGAAATTCTGGCACTTCATGCTTTTTTCGTTGATGCGGATCTCGAAAGGAAGTTTCAAAAATTCCAAGTTGGTGTGATAGCACCGACTTGGGAAGTTACCAGAAGTGCGACAATATCCCTCGCAGGTCAAGCAGGGGGCTCACAGGACAAACCTGGTAAAAATGGTGGGGGAAGAGGATTGGATGGAAAACCTGGCCAACTGGGACAAAACGGAGGAACTTTTTTTGGAATAGGAAAAAAGTTTGTTGGTGGAGATAGTTTGATGATCAACACTGAAGGTGGTGCGGGCGGTGGTGGCCAGGCTGGTGGTGACGGTGGAGATGGAAACAGAGGCACCGATGCTGCATTACCTCCTAAAAGGAAATGGTTTAATACAGATCTGTATTTTTATAGCGTCGGCGATTTAAAATTTCGTTACAAACTCACAGACACAAAGACAGGTATGATGGGGAGTGGGGTGTTTTACATTGATTCTTACTACGACGTTTATGGTGATCACGCCAATGGTGACAATGGAGGGGATGGTGGTGTTGGAGGTTTAGGTGGAAATGGCGGGATTGTAACTATGGTAGAATTGGATGGTGCATCTGGGATTAGAAAAACAAGCAATCAAGGGGCTCGCGGAAGTGGAGGAGCGGGAGGAAAAGGCGGTAGCCCAGGAACGGATGGAGACTCACTTAAAACAGTTTTAAGCCAAATAGGTAATCTTCCGCCATCCAGTTGGGTAGTCAAGAGTCGCCAGGCGGGTGCAAAATCAAGCAGGGGAAGTGATGGATCCAATAATCACAATCAGAAGGGACTTATTCAACCCGATCCATCTTTAGATTACGATGATCGTCAAGGCACAATGACCGATTATGAAAATTACCTAAAAACCCACTTACAAAATTCCGTCCAACAACAACCTCTCAATGAATTTTTGAAAGAACTGAATAAGAGTAGGCCCACTAGGTCGTTCATATTATCGGAAAAACCTCAAATACAACGTTACAAACGTGGAATTGAGAACTCTGCAGCGGAAGATAAATTTGTTGCCAGTTCAGCCACTAAAAGTTCATCTGCGATCAATAATTTTTTCGAATGGTTCCAAACCACAACTGATAATCTCATCGGAAGTATTGGTGGATGGTTCAGCGAACTTCCGTCGTTGCGTGGTCCTGGCGATACTTCAAATCATCTAAGTGGTTCTTATTATTACGACCTGAATTCAACTTTAATACTTGCTGATTTGTTGGTGAGAAGGTTTACTAATGAAAAATCGTTCCTTCCTCAGGAGAGTTCATTGTCCGTTAATGAAGTTCAAGGATTGGTGTTGGAATTATTGGGTCAGTTTCAAGAAGAATTGGAGAAATTAGGTTTAAGTAATGAGTTTGATCCTGTGAGTGTACAGAGTCAGTTGATGTCTTTGGTGATTAATGAAAAATATTCGAAAATTTTTGAAGTCCTTGGTAAATCCGTTGAAATGGATTGTGAAACCCAAAGTAGAATAATGGAAAAAATTGGCAAACTGTTGGAAAGGGAAATAGGAAACTTGAAGAGGGGTTCATTGTCTGCTTGTGTTAATCCAGTTCCTGAAATGTTATACAGTAAGGTCATTAAAGATGTTAGCATTAAGATTGGTGGAAATTCTGATATATATTTACAATAAAATTGATAATCTTAATTATTGTATTTTTCTTTTAACTAATTATACTTTAACTAATTAAAGTGTTCCGTTTCTCTGTTCCATGTGTATAATTTAATTAGTAGCTAAAAATTATTTTATTGGTGTAATTTATTTCTGTTGATTCACTTGGTAAGCACAACAACGCTATCACTTAATGTTTACAAACAAAGCCATCTTTTGCAGAAAATAAAATCAATCAAACTTCCCACGTGTGATTCGCACAAATCTGCTAATGAGGCAAGAAACACTGCTAACCAGGCAGTTGAAAACAGCTGTACGGACACTTTACTTCGACAAATTCATTTTCGCCAACAAGACCATCTGGTGTTGTACCAAAATAGCAGTCATTTTCATCCACAAATAATCCACAAGGATCTATCACTTTTTGGATGGATTCGGAAAGCTCTCTGATTTCCGTCGGTTCATGTTCAATCAAGGCAGTGCTGGCTGATGAAAAATTTTTGATTATTTCCTTCATGCACGTAAAAAGTCCAAGTCACCATGGTTTTCCTCAGCTTTATAGCGATTAAATTTTGACGTTTCAAACGTGTCAAAATTTACCCGATTAAATTTTGATGTTTAATCGCTTCTGAATTTTTTTGTGCAATCATTATCGAAGATTATTCGACAAGCAAATAAATGAGTTGTTCTAAAATCTATTTATTCAGATTAATAATCAGGAAATAATCATGCCGAACACCCCGCGTGCATGAAAACAACCTGATTAAATTTTTACGTTTTTGTCGCAACGTTTTGCCATAAAGAAATATTTCTCGTAAATTTTCCACCCAAAATCCCTCGTGCTTCACACACGACATATCTCTAGGGAAAACATTTTAACAGAAACGTCAAATTTATTTGTTATTTTAGCCAAATTTTTAAAACAACCGTTCAATTAATGCCTCATTTCTCTCTGCGAGAATCGCCTTAAAGTGTTGCGTTTCTCTGCCGCACCCGGTATAATTTAATTAGTCGCTAAAAATTATTTTATCGGTGTAATTTATTTCTGATGCTTTCCGGTAATGCACTTTGTAAGCACAACAACGCTATCACTTAATGTTTACAAACAAGCTATCTATTGCTGGAAAAAAAATAAAACAAACTTCCCACGTGTGATTGGCACAAATATGCCAGTGAGGCAAGAAGCACTGCTAAAAACGTGCCGATGAAAAATATGCCAACCCATTACTATTTCCATATAAAAAGAATCAAACGTAAGGCGAAAATTGTTATTAATTTTGTGAACGCCAAACACTTCCAAAAGTAAGTTAATCTTCCATTTTAAAAATACAGTTATTTGTGTTTACCAATTCATTCATAATAATGTTGAAGACTCTAATGATTAGTAAATTTCCAAATAGATTTTTCAAAGCAAATAAGCCCCATTTATTTAATCGCAAAAAATAAAACAATTTATAAAATGATTGTTAGTAGTTTGTGATGCCCAAATCCAAAAGAGGTATGCAAATCCAGATTTTTAAAAGCAACTGTTAATATTGTTTCAGTCGACAACATTCTAAAAAACCATGGAAATAGAAGAAACCTTCAAGCTCCTGGACGAGGGCAAAACGGAAATTGTATTGGACAACGCCCACCGAGACAATGTGATTATGCTGGGAAACACCGGTTCGGGAAAAAGCACTTTGACGTTATTTATCGCGGCCGATAATAACAAATTGATAGCCGAAGAGACATCACCAGGGTCCGGAGATTATACCATCAACGACAACGATTTGATTGGAAATATCACCGCCGAATCGCAGACCCTTTTTCCTAACCTGATCGTCGATCCCCAAACCAACGTGGGTTACTACGACTGCCCTGGCTTTCTGGATACGAGAAACTCATCGTACGACATAGCCTCAACTTATTTCACCAAAGAAGTAATTGATTTTTCTCAAACAGTCAAATTGACGTTCGTGGTAAATTATTCCGCGGTCAAGATAGGCAACGATCGACAGGACTTTCCGACCCTAGTTCGCCACATAGTAACTCTGGTAAAGGATGCGGCCAAATTTTCAGCAGGGATCAGTTTGATCGCAACTAAAGTCGAAAATAAATACGTTAAAAATCCGGAAACCGGAAAATTGGAGTTGGTACCCGACAATATTGTTGTCAATACAATCGGAGATTATTTACTTGAATTTAAACGTTCCCTTCAAAATGGAAAAGTATACCCAGGGAATACCCAATTGCAACAAAAAGCTCTCATATTGCTGGAAGTGTTCTTGACTAAAACCAATGATGTTTATTCTAGAATAGGAATTTTTAGGCAGCCAGATCGACCAGGGCCTGTGGCCAACATTCCCTTTCTGCAAGAGAATAGAAAGAAATTAATACAATTACTTTCGGACAATATTGAGTTCGTGGCCAAAGGTGAGGATGATTTTGGGTACACCATCTCCGACAAGACTCAAGTTGCCGTCCACGACTTGGTCCAAGAAATTAATAGAAGGATAGCAAACGCGTCCGTTGAAATTGGCAATGGAATTGAAGACTTCTGCAAAAATCAAATTTCATTAAATGACAATATTTACCGATTGGAAACCTTTCTACAATCTGGCTACAACGTTTGGTCGCCGTTTATAGATCAAGCGGACAAAATCACCAGTCCAGAAGAATATTATTCGAAGGTCGTTGATAACACCCATAAATCCAATATGCCGATCTCTGAGCAAACTTTGGAATATCTTGCAGATCAGAGCAGTTATTTCAATTTTTTTGAGCAAGTCAGCGGAAACAAACAGGAAATACTACCATTATCTTGGGTAGAAGGAATTAAACCGTCGGTGACTTTTGCCCAACGTTCAATGAATTGGTATCAATTTTTAATCAATTTATTTGATAAGCTGTCGACGTTTAATTTTCAACGAGACCCCACTTTGTACAACGTTGCCGATCCCAACAATTGGGGCCAATCTGGAAAACCACAAGGAATTGAAATAACAAATCGCAACGCCAAAACATTTTTAGAAAAATTATCAAATGAGCATATTGATGGATATAATAACGTTAAATCTCTAACAGACTTCAGTGAGTTCGAACTGCGAGATTTGAATAAAATCCTCGACGTGACTTTAATTCAACGACCAAGTTATGATTGTAAAACCGGAGATAAATTGATCGTCAAAGGAAACTTTGTGAAAATGAGCTACGTTTCCCAGATCAAATGTTCAGATGTAAAGAAAATTGAAATTCTGGCACTTCATGTCTTCTTTGTGGATGGTAATCTGGAAAAAAGTGCAAATGTGCAAGTTGGTGCAATTGCGCCCACTTGGGAGGTCACCAAAAGTGCGAAAATATTCCTAGGAGGTCAAGCAGGAGCCTCGCAGGATAAACCTCCTAAAACCGCTAGTCCAAGTGGTAAAGGAAAGGATGGAAAACCTGGACTAGCTGGAAAAACTGGAGGAACGTTTTTCGGAATTGGGAAAACGTTTGTTGGTGGAAATAGTTTGATGATCACCACTGAAGGTGGTGCGGGCGGTGGTGGTCAGGCTGGTGGTGACGGTGGAGATGGAAACAGAGGGGCCGATCCTGAATTACCTCCTAAAAGGAAATGGTTTAATACAGATCTGTATTTTTATAGCGTCGGCGATTTAAAATTTCGTTACAAACTCACAGACACAAAGACAGGTATGATGGGGAGTGGGGTGTTTTACATTGATTCTTACTACGACGTTTATGGTGATCACGCTAATGGTGGCAATGGAGGCGATGGTGGTGTTGGAGGTTTAGGTGGAAATGGTGGGATTGTAACTATGGTAGAATTGGATGGTGCATGTGGGTTTGGTAAAACAACCAATCAAGGACCTCGCGGAAGTGGAGGAGCGGGAGGAAAAAGTGGTAGCCCAGGAACAGATGGGGACACACTTAAAACAGTTTTAAGCCAAATAGGTAGTCTCCCGCCGTCCGGTTGGGTAGTCAAGAGTCGCCAAGCCGGTGCTAAATCAAGCTGGGGAAGTGAGGGAACCAGTAATAAAAATGAAGATGAGTTGGCTCAACCAGATCAACCTTTAAATTACACTGATCCTTATGACCTAATAGTCGATTATAAAACCTATCTAAGAGACCATCTACAGAACGCAGTACAACAAGAATCTCTAACGGAATTTTTAGACGAATTGGAGAAGAACAACGAAATTAAGAAACTGTACACCACCCTGGGTTTGACTTACGAATTTTTAAGCTTGGAAAACCAGTTTTATACCTTAACCAGACAAATTGACGTTCTTCCTTTATATAAGTCGATAAAAGACCGCATTAGCAATTACGCTGCGGATCCAATTCCAACCGAAAAAACCTTGGAAAGCAAGAAGGTTCTCAATTATGTATACTCGGCAGCTTTGAGCAAAATTTGCAGTTTGATCAACTCCAAAGACGGAAATTTAATCATCGACATTAGTGGGTATTTAAAACTAGTAAAAGTCAGCGTTTCCAAACTCAAGGATATCGGGAAACAAGCGGCCATCAATCAGTACAAAGAAGAATATTCGTCTCAAATCGACAAGAAAGTTTTCGAAGCTTCCGATTTCATCGAAACGAAAATAAAACCAGAAATCAACAACATCGAATCGCAGATTGATTCAAATCTCGATACGCTGATCAAAGAGGTTATCGATTTAATAAACGATACGCAGTCAACCTTGGAAGCGCTTCGTATCAAACAAGAGGAACTCAAACGCGCCATGAGCTTAAAAATGGCTTTGGGTTTCGTGGGAGTTTTTGGGCAAGCTCTTGGTTTTTTAGGCCCTTGGGGACAAGCCGTCGGAGGTGTGATCAGCATAACCAGTTCCGTTGCCGGTTCATTCGTCTTGGACGAAGCTGGTAATATCCCATCGAAGACCCTCCCGGACGGTGTCACTACCCTCGTGAGTGGAAGTAAAGAACTTTTGGAAACCAGGAACAAAGAAAAACTAGAAGCCATTAAGGGGGAGCTCGATAAACTCAAGGAGCAAATTAAACAATACCCAGACCAGTTGAATGACCTAAAGCCGAAATTAGATGATTTAGCTAACCAAGCGGCTAATATCCGACCTGGAACCGACACAGCGGAACTGGAAAACTCGGTCTCAAAAGAGTTGCAGGACAAGAAGACCAAGCTGGAAAATGATCAAACGTCGGCTAAAGAAAAAGTCGAGGGGTCGTTGAAAATTCTTAAAGGCATTGAGACTTCAATGAAAGTTCTTACAACAACGGTAGATGTTTTTAACAAGTACAAGAAAGATCAGGTGGCGTTGGATCAAATCGCACAAGCCATCGAAAAACAAGAGGAACAAATGAAGCAGCTGATGCAATATCAAAAGGACATTGATAATATCATCATTCCTTTAGTGGACGGAGTTTACAACGATATCAACGATGTGGAAAAACATTTGGAAGGGAAGACTCCAGTTGCTTTGGATGTGACCAAATGGGAGATTCAAAGCAGCATCAGGGATATGAAGAGTTTGTTGCAGCAATTCACAAAAGGGTACAAGGTTGAAGAAAACCTGTCGCGTTCAATTGAAAAATTAGATGAAGCCATGGGGACTCTGATTAACGTTTATGATCGGATTCAAAACTACCAAGATCAACAACAACTGGCTGTTTATATAGCTGATATTAGTTCAACTCCCGCTCTTAACATTAATATTAAAAACCCGAAGCTAAAGAAGGCCATCGACGATTTGGACTACGTTATCGAATCGGGGATAGTATATGCCCAATACAAAAGGGCAGTCAATGCTTTCCAACAATGGGTGTTTCCATTCGCCGACTTTTATTTCGACGATTTTGAACTACCAGCAAATTTGCAAGTGAATAACTCCATCCAGGATTTGGCCTTCACTGCCGGGCAGCACATTGACCTGCTCCAAGCAAGATTACAAGAGTACAAAGTCTCCGTCATCAAGGGACACGATGAATTTTTGATCCAAACTAAATTCTACAGCAATTACACTTCGACCGAACCTTTCATCGTTTGGGACAACAACAACTACAAATTTGAAATCTCCCAACTGTTGGCCGGCAAGCAGGTGACGTTGAACGCCAGCCCGTTGAAAGGGGGCGACAAAAATTCGGTAAAATTCAATTTGGCTCAAATTCATTTCAAAGTTCAGAACGAAACTATCCAAAGGGAGTTGGATTCGCTTCTGAATAACTTCCAGGTGTTTATGACCCACATGGGATCGTCCCTGTACAGATGCGACCAACGCTACTTCATCATCATTAGCGAAAGCCAGTTGATCAATTACAGTTTTGAGAAGGATGCAAATGGACAGCCGCTGATCACAAACAAAGTGTACGACAAAATTAAAAACGGAGATTTGACCCTTAGTCCGTACGTTATGTGGGGGATGCAGTTGAATAAGACCGCAAGTATGGATTTTGACAAACTGAGTCCTTACAAGGATTTGATTGACGTTGAGTTAGTGGGAGTTGGCCAGTACGTGAGCCAAGATAGCGACATTTGCAGCCACAAATTGACCAATTATTATCAATTGGAAAGAACACTGTCGGAAATTAAAAATTCCGGTCTTCCACGTCTTCAAATTGAGGAAGCCAATATTAAACGTTTCAGGCGCGAAATCTCCCAGAATGTTTATAGTTCCGGAAGTAAAACTTCATCTCCAATTAATACAATTTTCAAATGGTTCAAAACTGCAATGGACAATGTAAAAAATATAGGTGGCTGGTTCAACAACTTCCAATCTTTAAATGGGCCTGAAAGCAATTCCAATTCGATTGTTTCTTCATATTACTACGATGTCAATTCCTCGTTGGTGTTAGCAGATTTATTGGTTAGGAAATTCACCAAGGAAAAAGCCTCTGTGCCCAAAGAAAACTCTTTGCCCTTTAACGAAGCTCAATGGCTGGTCTTGGAAGTGTTGGACCAATTTGAAGAAGAGTTGAAGAAATTGGGCCTGATTAATGAGTTTGATCCTGTAAGTGTCCTGAATGAATTGGTGTTTGCTGTGATTAATGAAAATTATTGGAAAATTTCTGAAGTTCTTTGTAAATCTGTGAAATTGGATTCGGCGATTGAAGGTAAATTAAAGGGGCGGATTTTTGAGATTTTAGAGAAGGAAGTTGGAAATATGAAACAAAATTCATCGACTTGTAATTTTAATTATTTGCATAATGAATTCATTAACGCGGAAGTTATTAATGAGAATCGATTTAGTGATTGCATTGGTGAAAATTCTGGCTTATTTTTGCAGTAAATGTAATTTTTTATAATAAATTTATTTCTTGTTTGTACTTTTATTGAGACTAAGGATTACAAAAATAGTATATTGTTGTATTAGGATTAAAAGTGTCACTTTTAGCGAGTAAATTTTGTGTTTGCGAGGCGGAGCGTCACGTAGTCGAGCGAAAAAAAAATTGTGAGCAAAAGAAAATTATGAGATTCAACAGTTATTCAAGTTTGAGTTTCTAAAATATAATTTGAAGATAAAACAATATTGAATGTAGAAATAAACCAATTTGTTGCATTTTTTATTTATTTTCAACAAATCAAAAAAGAAGACCGCAAAAATGACATGAATTGCTTATTAATTGAGGACCTTGATGCAAAAAGGGGATAAGTCACAATATGAAAATTGGATTTATCGCCTTCTTGCATCAAAGACGCGTTATGGGATGAGTCAAAAGTAGTTTTAACTTCATTATGACATTATAACTTGTCCCATTCTTACATCAAACGACACCTAATTTACAATACATTCAAATGGCATATATAATTCGATATTGGGACAATAATGACTTATCCCCTTTTTGCACCAAGGTCCTCAATTAGGTCCCAGTTTGGAACTGTGTGCTTCTGCAGAATGATTGTGCTATTGTCCTACTTGTGGAGAGAATTCTTGAACCCCTTTGGTGTTGCGTATACGCAACACGAAGTTCAACTTCGCAAAATGCAGTGAAAATGAACTTATTATACAAAACTCATCATGCATGTGTTAAAAGGCATTCTCAAGCTCTCTATCTATGCGTATATAGGTATTTCACAATTAGTCTAACACCTTGTGAAAAAAATTAATTGTTAAAAACATGTTTTTCCAATATTTTTCAATAATTTATTTCAAGTGCTATAATATGTGGACCTAACTCACATGTGTATTTATTAACATACATTTCACTTATCGAATTTGCTTATTAAGTCTCTTTACAGATTGCAAATAGTTATAAAAAAAATTAAAAAACGTTGCGGCAGCTCAACATTATGTGTGGTGCAAATTACAACACATACTGCTTGTGTTTAATATTTATAATGTTATTTCAATTATTATAAAGTATAAATTATGGGTTAAGTCATTTAAAAATTTAATCGGTGATAACTTGAAAAAAACAGTTTTCATAATCAACGAATTCTTTCAAACTTACAAAAACCTCAAATAGTTGTTATCCGCCATGGCCAAAGCATGGGAATTAAACAAATCAATTTTGGCCCTACTCGAATGTACGAATTGCTCGAATTACTTGTCACCCCCCATTCGGTTCTGCAAACAAGGTAATTATTATTTTCCAAACTGCATTTGTTTAATTCATAAAATTAGGGCACGGTTTTTGTGGTCGTTGCGTTACTTTTTGGGACAGGTGTTGCGAGTGCGACGCGCAATTTTCCTCGGCCCAGTGCAAAACCCTGGAAGCAATCACCGAAATTATGGTCCGACACTGTGAACACCGAGAAAACGGTTGCCCGAAATTGCCCAAATCAAAGGATTACATCATCCATGAAGTCGCTTGCGAATATCGGCCGTTTAAATGCAATGTGATCAACGAATTTGCTTGTGAATGGAGTGGAATCTATTTGAATTTCCACGAACACATCCTAACCGCCCACTCGGACGCTTTACAAGTGCAGTCTGACAATTTCGCGATTACTTGGAATGAAGGGATGAAAGAAAACGAAGTCATGGTAAATGTAACTTTTTACTTACTTTTTTTGACTCGCAATTTTGTATTCGCTCGGCTACGCAACGCTCCGCCTCGCGAACACAAATTTGCTCGCTGAAAGTGACTATTTCTGTTAAATTAGCTCGTTCAAGTTTTTGGTGAATATTTTTACTTGTATCGGCGAAGCGGCTCCGAGGCTATCAGTTGGGCGTTCCAGTACGTTGGGCAATACCCAGCCAAATGCAAATATCGCTATCAGGTAAGAAGTTGATTGGAAGTTTTTGGTTTTTACGGTTTACTTTCAGATGAACCTCTACAAGGACAATTGCTTCCCAAACCAGTCTATCACTTTTCCTGCCATGTACGTTCATGACTTCAGAGTTGGGCCCGTAATGTTGAGTCATGGTTTCTGCATGGACATTCGAATGGATCAAATTATTCCTTTTAAAGGCAGCAATAGCGATGTACTGTTTCAGATTTATGTCCATAAAATTTGAATTTGCCAAGATTGACAAAATGTGATGAAATCATATATTAATATATAATATATAATATTATATTAATAAATTGTGTACTTTTAAATCGTTTAAATAAAAGCAATTCTCCAATGTCGCAGTTTTTTTGGCAGATGTTTCCGGAGTCAGCCAGTACTTGGGAGTTATTTTTAGAGTTACCATCATCCAAACCATAATTTCCTTCCTACTTTTCGGTTTCTACTGCCAGTTCTTCATGTCTATTGTTGCAACCCAATTCGTTGATATTCTCTTCAGGGCATCCATGCGCTGTATGGATGTAGAACGAGAGACTGGCAACGAGAGACTTGCAATGAGAAACTTGCCATGAGAGACTTAAAAGAGAAACTTGCAACGAGAGACTGTCAATGGGAGACTTGCAACGAGAGATTTGCAACAAGAAACTGGCAACAAGAAACTGACAACGAGAGTCTTCCAACTAGCTACTTGCAATGGCAAACTTACAAACTTGCAACGAGAGACTAGCAACGTCATTTCATCTTTTCGTGTCAATCTTTTTATTTCACTTTTAACTTTTTTCTTATTACTAAGAAATATCAAAATAAAGTATAAAAACGAACATAATAACAGTTTTCTCCTTTGAAGTTGTTTGGAGCAATTTTAGATTTATTGGGGTAATGCGGTTCAGGTGAAAACTAAAAATCGCCGAATTCCATACTTTTGTAGATCAATTTGAGTGTGGGGAACACGATGGTGCTATTTAAAAGTCGCTTTGCTCTAAGATTGGCGGAGATCCAAATTGAAAAATGACAAAAACGCCATTAATATTGGAGCAAATCCATTGTGTTCGCAAGAAAAATCCGGAAAAGAGCAGAAAACAAAAGAAAATGTTTAGAAACGTAAGGAAAGCCAGTTTTCTACTTCCACGTCCATTAGAGCATTTTCGGAGATGTTGGGGTTAACGCAGGTCACGTGAAAATGAAAGATCGTCATATTACCAGTGAAACAGATAATTACTATTAAGAAATTACTTATGAAGAGAGAAATTCTTTAGCCATTTTAAAATTTAATCGGTGATAACGTCAAAACAGTTTTTTAGTATAATCAAACAAATTCCTTCAAATCTACAAAAACCATCTCGAATAGTTGTTATCCGCCATGGCCGAAACATCAGAAGGAAGTCGAGCAATTCTCCAGCAAATCAAATGTGCGAAGTGCTGGAATGGCTTGACATCACTCAATAATTACTTCTGCAGAAACGGTAACTCAATTTTTTCAAACTCCATTGGTTTAAATTCGTTAAATTAGGGCACAGTTTTTGTGGTCGTTGCAATGATGATTCGGTCAGGTGTCCCCAGTGCAACGCACAGTTTTTTGTGTACGGATGCCACAACCTGAACGAAATCTCCAAAATCCTACTCCGACATTGCCAACACCGAGAAAATGGTTGCCCGGAATTCTTCAAATCATCGGACCTCGTCAACCATGAAACCGCTTGCGGATATCGCACGTTCAAATGCAGAGTGATCAACGGATTTGCTTGCGAATGGAAGGGAATCTATTCGAAATTTCGCAATCACATTGAGGCAAACCACTCGAATGCTTTGCAAGTCCAGTCAGACAAGTTCACGATTACTTGGAACGAAGGGATGCCAGAAAAGGCAATCGTGGTAAATAAACAGCAAAAACTAAATGTGTTCATTATTTTTTTGTTGAATTAGCTCATTCAAGTTTTTGGTGAGTATTTTTACTTGTTTCGGCAAACCGACTACAGCGCCTTGCTTATCGAATGGTCGTTCCAGTACACTGGACAATACGCAGGCGACGCCAAATATCGCTATCAGGTGGCAAGTCGGTTGGTACTTCTTGGTTTTGACCATTTTCTTTCAGATGACGGTCTTCAGCGACCTTCCGCAAATAATCCGGCCTTTCACTTTTCCCGCAGAGGAAGTTAATGACATCACGGTTCATTTCGAATTGATGACTCTCAGTAATTGCATGTACACTCATTTTGACAAAATTAATCGTTTCAAGGCGGCCAATGGTGATATTCTATTTGATATTTTTGTTACTAACATTTGAATTTCATAAAATGTGATTAGGTCATCTTAATAAATTATTTGGTTTTAAATCGTTTCAATAAAATCCAATGTCTCAGTTTTTCGGGAAAAGGTTTGGAGTTATCTCTGCAGTAACTCGTCCAAACCGTAGTTTTCTTCCTACGTCTCGGCTTCTTTATGTCCATCCTCTGTTCTTAGCCATTTTAAAATTTAATTGGCCACAACGTAAAACCACTTTTTTAAATAATCGATGAATTCCTTCAAATCTGCAAAAAACGTCGAGCAGTTGTTATCCGCCATGGCCAAAGCATCATCTCATAAATTCGCTCTCTCTCCAGTTAAATGTTGGCAATGCAGGAATGATTTGACGCCACACCATAACCGTCTGTGCAGAAACGGTAATTCAATTCTTTTCAAGTTCCATTTGTTTAAATTCGTAAATTTAGGGCACACTATTTGTGGTCCTTGCGCTAATGGTTTGAACCGGTGTTCTCAGTGCAACGTAAATTATCTTCCGGATGATTCCAACGTCAAAATCAATGAAATCATGCTCCGACCTTGTGAACACCGAGAAAACGGTTGCCTGAGATTCATAGTATCAAAGGATATCATCAGTCATGTAATCGCTTGCAGCTATCGCACGATTAGATGTCGTGTGTTCGAAGGATACGCTTGTGAATGGAGTGGAACCTATATGAAGTTATATCCGCACATCACCAAAGATCACAGGGTCGCCATTCAAGCGACGTCTAACAATTTCAAGGTTTCTTGGAACGAAGGGATGCCAGAAAAGGCAGTCATGGTAAATAAACAGCAAAAACTAGATGTATTCCCTATTTTTGTGTTGAATTAGATCGTTCGGGTTTTTGGTAAAAGATTTTACTTATTTCGGGAAACCAGCTCCTCGGCTATCACTTGGGCGTTCCAGTTTATTGGACAATACTCAGACAACCGCAAATATCGCTATCAGGTAAAAACTTGGTTGGAGTTTCTTGGTTTTGATCATTTCCTTTCAGATGAAAGTCTTCAGCGACAATCTACTAATTCAGTCTATCACTTCTCCCACCATGGAAGTTCATGACATCAGGGACTGTTTCGAAGATATGGTTGATAGTTGCTGCATGTACACAAAAACTGCAATTAATCGTTTTAAGGCGGCCAATGATGCTCAATTTGAGATTGTTGTTACCAACATTTGAATTTGGCAAGATTGACAAAATTCGATTGGGTTACATTAATAAATTAATATTAATTATATTAATTGTATTAATAAATCGTTTAAATAAAATCGAATTCTCCAATTTTTTTGCAAAAGGTTTTCGAAGTCAGCCATTACTTTACAGTTACATCTGCAGTTACTATCATCCAAACCGTAATTTCCTTTATGTCTACTGTTGGACATAAGCGTCCTCTGCCTTTACCTGTTGCAAATTCTTAAGCCATTTTAAAATGTAAAAGGTGACATATAAAACCAGTTTTTTAAATAATCGATGAATTCCTTCAAATCTACAAGAACGTCGCGCAGTTGTTATCCACCATGGCCGAAGCATCATCTCATCAATCAGCTCTCTTCCCAAATAAATGTTGGCACTGCCAAAATGATTTCACCACATACCATAACCGCCTGTGCAAAAACGGTAATTCAATTTTTTTCAAGTTCCATTTGCTTCAATTCGTAAATTTAGGGCACACTATATGTGGTCGTTGCGCTAAGGGTTTGGAACGGTGTTCCTATTGCCACGATGATTATATTCCGTTTGAGTCCAAAGCCAACATCAATGAAATTATGCTCCGACCTTGTCGACACCGAGAAAACGGTTGCCCGATATACGCGGTATCGAAGGATCTCATCAGTCATACAATCGCTTGCAACTATCGCACGATTAGATGCCGTGTGCTCGAAGGATATGCTTGTGAATGGAGTGGTACCTATATGAAGTTGCACCCGCACATCAACGCCGATCACGTGGACACCTTTCAAGCGACGTTTGACAATTTCCAGGTTTCTTGGAACGAATGTATGCCAAAAAAGGCAGTCATGGTAAATAAACAGCAAAAACTAGATGTGTTCACTATTTTTATGTTGAATTAGATCGCTCGAGTTTTTGGTAAGAGATTTTACTTATTTCGGGAAACCAGCTCCACGGCTATCACTTGGGCGTTCCAGTTTATTGGACAATACTCAGACAACCGCAAGTATCACTATCAGGTGAAAACTTGGTTGGAGTTTCTTGGTTTTGATCATTTTTTTTCAGATGAAACTCTTAAGCTGCAATCCACTAATTCAGTCTATCATTTATCCCGACATGGAAGTTCAAGACATCAGGCTTTGTTTCAGTGGGATGGTTTATGGTTACTGCATGCACACAGAATTGGCTGACATTAATCGTTTCAAGGCGCCAAATGGTGATGTTCAGTTTGAAATTGCTATACCCAACATAAAAAGTTTGTAAGATTGACAACATTCGATTGGGTTATATTAATAAATTAATATTAATTATATTAATTGTATTAATAAATCTTTTAAATAAAATCAATTCTCCAATTTTTGTTGCAAAAGGTGTTCGAAGTCAGACATTACTTTAGAGTTACATCAGCAATTACCATCATCCTAACCGTATTTTTCTTCATGTCCATTGTTGGAGATAAGCGTCCCCTGTTTTTCGCTGTTGTTGTTCTTAAGCCATTTTAAAATCTAATCGGTGACGTTGAGTTTTTTAAATAATCGATGAATTCCTTCAAATCTGCAAAAACGTCTAGCAGTTGTTATCCGCCATGGCCGAAGCATCATCTCATCAATCAGATCTCCCGCCAGTTAAATGTTGGCAATGCAAGAATGATTTGACAACACACCATAACCGCCTGTGCAAAAACGGTAATTCAATTTTTTTCAAGTTCCATTTGTTTAAATTCGTAAATTTAGGGCATACCATTTGTGGCCGTTGCGCTAATGGTTTGGACCGGTGTTCCGAGTGCAACGAAAATTATCTTCGGCCGAATTCCAAAGTCAACATCAATGCAATCATGCTCCGACCTTGTGAACACCGACAAAGCGGCTGCCCGAAATTCATAGTATCAAAGGATCTTATCAGTCATGCAATAGCTTGCAGCTATCGCCCGATTAAATGCCGTGTGCTCGAAGGATATGCTTGTGAATGGAGTGGAATGTATATGAATTTACACCAGCACTTTAGAACCGATCACGGGGACATTATTAACGCAGCGTCTAACAATTTCACGGTTTCTTGGAACGAAGGGATGCCAGAAAAAGCAGTCATGGTAAATAAAACAGCAAAAAACTAGATGTTTTTATTATTTTTATGATCAATTAGATCGTTCGGGTTTTTGGTAGGAGTTTTTACTTATTTCGGGAAACCAGCTCCACGGCTATCACTTGGGCGTTCCAGTTTACTGGACAATACGCAGACGACCACAAATATCGTTATCAGGTGAACACTTGGTTGGAGTTTCTTGGTTTTGATCATTTTCTTTCAGATGAATGTCTTCACCGACAATCCACAAATCCTGCCTATCACTTATCCCGACATGGAAGTTCATGACATCAGGAAATCTTTCGATGGAATGGTTTATGGTTACTGCATGTACACTAAATTGGCTGACATTAATCGTTTCAAAGCGCCCAATGGGGATGTTCAATTTGAGATTTTTGTTACCAACATTTCAATGTTTGACTAAAATGATTGACTAAATTTGATTGGATCATATTAATAAATTAATATTAATTATATTAATTGTATTAAAAAATCGTTTAAATAAAATCAATTCTCCAATTTTTTTCCAAAAGGTTTTCGAATCTTCTTGTTCTTTCAAATACTTACATGTTAAATTCCAAAAAATTTTAACTTTTTAACAATTTTATTTCTAAATTGCCATAAATATCAAATCATTTGTATTAACAAGGATTGCTGGGATCTCCACTACAGATTGATAATAATAAAATTCAACATTGTTTGTTCAATTTTAAAAAAAGACAGGGTAGAAAAGTATTAGCTGCTCCTATAAAGCAAAAAAAACTCGTAATGACCCGTAAAATTATTAAAGATAAATTAAATTTCGAATTAAAAGCTTCATTAAGATTCAACCCTTGTAATCATTTGAAAACAAGATAATGGAAAAAAATTTTACCTGAGCACACTTTATAAAAATGTGGATTCTGACATAAATCGAAAAGAAAAACCTGATCACCTGAGCACCTGAGAGAGAGAGAGGGGGGGGGAGATAGATAAAGAGAGAGAGAGAGAAGTATTAATATTAAATAAATCAATAGCTACACACCATGAAGTAATATTATTCTTAACAATTTTTCAATCATTTCAATATTTTCCAATAATTAATTTTCCTAAAATTATATTATAAATCACAAATTAAAAATTATTTATACAAACCAATGTATGCAACCTAGAGATGCAACCAAGCATACTCTCACGTCGACTTATTTTAGTTTATCTATTATTAAATTATAATAGCAAGACGTTAAAACTGTATCCCTGAGTAGAATGGACTGACTTGTCTAAAGCTATTGCTATTTTTGTACCAATTCACATTATCGTGGTGCAATCAAGAAAACCAACTGCTAACAGTTTTCCACGATGGACAGATCATCGTTGTCGACGTATCGCGCAAAATTCGAGCGATACAAAAGATTGATAATGCAAATGTACACTGAAAAAAATCGCATGTTACAAATTACTACAATAATGTAGCACAGATTTTGTAACAATGTGTGCTACAAAGAGAGCATTTGTTACTTAAAATTGTAATACAATTTTTAAAACATTTGTAGTTAAAACTTTGTAGCAATCTTATCTACAAAGTTTATTACTTTTTCCAAACAATTATGGTAATACATTTGTTGTAATATTTGCTATAAGATTGTTGCAACTTACATTATATTTTGAGTGAGTTTTACCACAAAATAAATGAATTAACGTCATGAGAATTATTGCATATTTTTCCAAAATTTCTGGCCAATACAAATTCATAATTGTTGGCACGTGCTTGCCGAATGAATTTATTGAAAGTTATCGAGCGGGTACGATGTGATATCACAGTTGCATTTTTTAACGATAATCGAACTTCGAGTTTAATAATAATTATTTGTTTTGTGGCTTGTGATTTTGTGTGAGCTATGGATGATTTCGTCAAGACTACCGTAGAAAGGAATTAATTCCAATATTAAACAAGCGAAAACTGTTTGGCCAAAAATTAGAAAAAATAGGGATTCTTTTTGTGACGACCTTACTGAGGTTATTTGGAGGGACCGTTAGGTGCAGCTATACAATACATACAATATAAGGAATGTTGTCAATTGGTTCACGACCGACATTTTTTAAAGCTTTACTGACAATAGATAAATTACTTTAGAATTTCTTAAAAGTGACCTCCAACCATCAGACCTTATTCGGCTTGCAGTAAGTAAATACATGTTACGGTGTACATTTTCTGTATTTTTAATGTAAAGTAAGTTTTAGTACCTTAAATAATTAGTGAATGTTTAATTATGAAGAAATGGGAAATATTACAAGTGGTGTAATGTGCTGAGATGAAGATGTTAATTTAATGCAATATTAAATGTCGATCAACAAAATGATCAGTTTCAAAGACCATTTCTAAAAATGATACTGAATTTATGGGGATTTTCTGATTCTGTGTGTGATAAATTCGTATATAAGTAAATTTGCTGTAATTTTAATTTTTCCCACACTTTACCTTATTACCGAATGATTTTTTCAAACGTTTTTTTCAGTGCAATAGCTATTAAACAAATTGTTTTTTAGTTTATTTCCGTCGGAACAAAAAGATACAACAAGAAAGGAACATGCGAACCAGTTGCTTCGATAACAGAAATTATAGTAACGAGTAAGGTAAAAAAAATTTTGATTATCTTTTATACATTTAGTGTTATATCTATCTTATAACAAATTTTACTTTTTAGCGGATGCAAAGTTCTTTGTAAGAATTTAACAAAATACAAGTGTGCCTGAAGTACGTGGATTTGCGGAAAGGAAATCTGCATAAAATGGAATGACACTACGACTTTTTGTTTATAGACGAAAGGTCATTATTAAAACATTCAAACTGGTCTATATTGGTAAATTTTTATAATAATATATCCGTGGTAAAATGTAAACATTTTGCTTCTTTGTTTTTAGATTGATGTAGATTTTGGCAATTATTTCTTGGGAGAAAAATAATTTATTTTTAAATGTTTTTTAAAAATATTTTTAAAATATAAACAAATCTGTTATAATAATATTTTTTAAATATTCAAAAAAAATATTTTAAAAATATTTCTTTGCTACTAGGGTAGTTTTATACTTATATTTGTATGTTTTATTGTTTAAAATATATAACAGACATCCTGTGATACTTAATTCTTGCGTTTCATTTTTCCTGGTTCATTTTACCAAAAAAAAAAAAAAAAATGTAGCAAAATGTGATTCATACATTAAAACCTATAGTTCCTCTTTTTTGTCGCAAAATTTAGTCTCTAAAATAGTAATTTTTAATACAAATTTTTTACTTTTTGCTGCAAACATTTGAAACACATTACTCTTTATTTCTGTAAATTTTGCAATGACTGCCTAGTACACTTTACTATAATATTTGTCGAAAATCTCGCTATACACGTTAGTACTATATGCCACAAATGTTGTTGTGAAGATAACCATAATTATTGTAAATGTAGCTACAACCAAGTTACTACAATTGTTTAGAAAAAAATGATACAATTTGTAACTAGTCGTATTTTTAATACAATTTGTGGTATAAATTTCTACATTTGTAGTTTTATTTACTACTTTTTTTTCAGTGTAGATTGCTGTCTTTTGATAGAAGAAACATTTCAATACCGTTTCAAGATTTAAAGGCTCATAGCGGTCCCGTAACAAAAATGACCTTTCAAATACTTCAACGGAAAAGTATGGTTACTGCGAGCTATCGCGTTTCTTCTCCAGGATCGTCCAAAGCGTTGACCGATTCGGAGGACCTATTGTCGGAAGCATCATGTTCAAGAAACTGCCACCCTGCTGATGACAGTTCACCTTTAAGAAAGCCGACTGCTATGAATGTTGCAAAACCAGTATCGCAAGCAGGAATGGATCAAACCATCAAAAAGAACCTCGAAGCGATTGAGTTGCGCAATGAGTTGTTGGAGTTTTCGCATCACGCAGCCGAAGTATATTCTGAAAAACTCAATTTGGAGTTTTTTAAATTCCGCATGACTGTTAGTAAAGAAGTCGTGCGTCTCTAAAAGAAGGTGAATCAACGGTGGCAGGAATTTAATCCTCTCTTGATGAGACTGGCTGCTGAACTGTCATCTGAACTCGAATCGGATGAAGTGGACTCGGATGAAACGAAAGAGTCCGTCTCGTATTCCCACAAGGACGAAAATTAATCTCAGCGACGATCAACATTGGAACTATACTTCTCGATTATAAAATGTGTAATGTTAATAATGAATTTTGGTTATGTTACTTAATTGAATTATGTAGTTGTAAGTATGTTAATCATGCGTTTTGTATTATGTTTAGTTGATTACATTCAAAAATAAATAATTCAGGAAAATTTGGTTTATTTTTGTTAAAATAAAGATAGTACTATACAAATTGTGCTTATGGCAATGCTGTATTTATCGTTGAAACCTGATTTTTGACAAAATTAGTTTTAACTAGTTAAAATATATCTTTCCTTAAAGTTCGCTCCAGCAAGAGTGCTTGTTTCGTCTGATCAGGAGTAACTGACGTATTAGGCGATAGTCAAAACTGTTTTTAGCATTTCTTGCAGTGCCTTTGTTGGGGCAATATCTCTTGTTGGCACATTACCTCCGAGCTATGAAAAAATAAGCCCCCTGTCTTTAGCTGTTGCAAATTTTTAAGTCATTTTAAAATTTAATTGGCCACGACGTAAAACCAGTTTTTTAAATAATCGATGAGTTCCTTCAAATCTACAAAAACGTCGAGCAGTTGTTATCCGCCATGGCCGAAGCATCATCTCATCAATCAGCTCGCTCCCCATTTAAATGCTGGCATTGCTGGAAAAATATAACACCACGCCATAGCCCACTGTGCAGAAACGGTAATTCAATTTTTTTCAAATTCCGTTTGTTTAAATTCGTAAACTTAGGGCATACTATTTGTCCGCCTTGCGCTTATGGTTTCGACTGGTGTCGCCTGTGCAATCAATGTTATCTTCCTTATTCTTGTCAATACCAAGCGCAAGGTTGTCCGAAATTCATAAAATCAACGGATATCAGCAGTCATGCAACCGCTTGCAGCTATCGCCCGATTAAATGCCGTGTGCTCAAAACATATGCTTGTGAATGGCGTGGAATCTATATGCATTTACACCGGCACATCAGCAACAAACACGGGGACACCATACAAGCGATGTCTGGCAATTTCAAGGTTTCTTGGAAAGAATGGATGCCAAAAAAGGCAGTCATGGTAAATAAGCAGCAAGAACTGGATGTGTTCACTATTTTTGTGTTGAATTAGACCGTTCGGGTTTTTGGTAAGAGATTTTACTTATTTCGGGAAACCAGCTCCTCGGATATCACTTGGGCGTTCCAGTTTACTGGGCAATACTCAGACAACCGCAAATATCGCTATCGGGTAAAAACTTGGTTAGAGTTTCTTCGTTTTAATCATTTCCTTTCAGATGGTAGTCTTCAGCGACAATCCACAAATTCATCCTATCACTTATCACACCATGGAAGTTCATGACATCAGGGACTGTCTCGAAGAGATGGATGATGGTTACTGCGTGTACGCAAAGGCTGTAATTAATCGTTTTAAGGCGGCCAATGGCGCTGTTCAATTTGAGATTGTTGTTATCGATATTTGAATTTGGCAAGATTGACCAAATTTGATTAGGTTTTATTAATAAATTAATATTAATTATATTAATTGTATTAATAAATCGTTTAAATAAAATCAATTCCCAATTCTTTTGCAAACGGTTTTCGAAGTCAGCCATTACTTTAGAGTTGCATCTGCAGTTACCATCATCCAAACCGTTCGCTGTTGCAAACTTTTAAGCCATTTTCTAATCGGTGGCAACGTAAAACCAGTTTTTTAAATAATCGATGAATTCCTTCAAATCTACGAAAACGTCGAGCAGTTGGTATCAGCCATGGCCGAAGCATCAGCTCATCAATCAACTTTCTCCCCAGTTAAATGTTGGCAATGCTGGAATAATTTGACACCACAAAAACGGTAATTAAATTTTTTCAAGTTCGATTTGTTGAAATTCGTAAACTTACCGCATACTATTTGTGGCCATTGTGCTAACGGTTCGAAACGGTGTTACCAATGTTGCCAATTTTACATCCGGCTCAAACCAACGGCGACATCAGTGAAATCATGCTCCATCCTTGTGAACACCGAGGAAACGGTTGCCCAAGATTCGTAGTATCAGAAGATATCATCAGTCATGGAATCACTTGCAGCTATCGCAAGATTAGATGCCGCGTGCTTGAAGATTTTCCTTGTGAATGGATTGGAACCTATATGAAGTTAAAACCGCACATCAGAGCCCGCCACGGAAACACCATTATAACGAAGTCTGACAACTTTAAGGTTTCTTGGGACGAAGAGATGCCAAAAGAGGCAGTCATGGTAAATAAACAACGAAAACTAGATGTGTTCACTATTTTTGTGTTGAATTAGATCGTTCAGGTTTTTGGTAAGATATTTTACTTATTTCGGGAAACCAACTCCACGGATATCACTTGGGCGTTCCAGTTTATTGGAGAATACCCAAGCCACTACAAATATCGCTATCAGGTGAACACTTGGTTGAAGTTTCTTGGTTTTAATCATTTCCTTTCAGATGAAAGTCTTCAGCGACAATACAAAAATCCCTCCTATCACTTATCCCACCATGGAAGTTCATGACATCAAGGACTGTCTCGAACAGATGGCTGATGGTTACTGCATGTTCAAAAAGGCTGCAATTAATCATTTTAAGGCGGCCAATGGTGTTATTCAATTTAAGATTGTTGTTACCAACATTTGAATTTGGCAAGATTGACCAATATTAATAAATCGTTTAAATAAAATCAATTCTCAATTTTTTTTGGCAAAAGGTTTTCGATTGAAGTCAGCCATTACTTTGGAGTTATCTTTGAAGTTACCCTCATCCATCCCTTCCTACTTTTGGCTTCTACCACCATTATCATACAGCTCTTTCTTCATCTCCATTGTTGGACGGACGCCTCTTCAAACCGTCTCGTTCTGTCTTTAGCTGTTTCAACCCTAATCGTTAATATTTTCTTCAGATCATCCATTCATAATATGGCTTGTCGGCTCTTGGTCTCCACTCTAGAAGTTTCCTTGCCCAATCAACTTCAAATCCGCAATGACCAGTTGGAACTGCAGGAAATGTCATATGCATAAATTTAAATAAAGCATCAATAAATGTTTAAAATATTTAATTGTTTATAAAAAACAGAAATCATTTCGAGACTTATTATAACATGGTCTTGTTTCTTTTCCTGGAAGCTCCATCATATTATGTATTACAACTGCGAATCGTGTCTGCCTTTCAGCGGCCCTTGCCGACACGCCGTGATACCGGTTCCCACGCATGAAGAATACGCCATGAGATGTGGAATAACGTTTTGCTCCAAAACCCCCGAAAACAAATGGGCCCAAGGACCAACCGCAAATATCCCCACGTCTTCCCCTCCGTGAGTTTCGGAATTCAACGGCGCCAAACTAGGGAACTCATAGTCTTTATCACCTGGGTTCAGAAAATAATAGTTAATGCATCAAAAATACCACCATACTAACTCATATCATCTCGAGATATGTTGTATCTTTTCCCATCGGAAGTAGGCGGTTTATAACCAGGACCATTTGCATAACTCAAGGTGCTGTAAGGAAGGCCATCGATGCCCAGATCGGAGATTCCTAAAATGTCATTTCCACGTCGCGGGTATCCGTTGTAACTCATGGTGTGACTGTGGTCGGACGTAACTACGATGAGCGTGTCATCACGTCTGGTTAAGTACATTGCCCGTTCCACGGCCTTTGAAAATTGCACCGTTTCGTCCAAGGCCTTTTGCGCTAAAGTGGCGTGGTGGCCATGGTCGATCCGACCTCCTTCCACAAAAAGAAAGTAACCATGACGGCCCTTTGATAGCACCGTGATGGCTGCTTCGACCAATTCGGGCAGCGATGGTTCCACGGTCTCATTTCGGTCCAAATTGTATTCCAAATGGTCGTAGTTAAATAGCCCAAAGAGTTCGTTGGTTTCAGGGTCGACATTCAAGAGCTCGTCGCGATTCGAAACAAATTCGGCCTTCTTGTTGGCGGCGACTTTCTGCAGCTTCCATGCGTCGATCAAATTTTTGCCATCGATTCGTTCTCCGTATCGCCCTTTTCCGTCGCCCGTCGAGTTGGGCAGAAATTTTGCCAGACCACCTCCCAATATTACGTTCAGGTTATTGCCCGTTTCTCCGTAAATGAGTTGAGAGGCTATGTCGGGGCATTCGGCTGGATCTTGGCCTGCAGCTTTAACGCTCGCGTCGCTTTCCCAGTCACGGTCGGCTACGTGTGCGTAGACTCCTTAAATCCGATCAATCGATTAGATAAAAAAAGGACATAGTCATAAGAAGATAGTCGAAGGATATTATAGTCAGTCATTTTATACAAAAAACACCCAATCTTCTAAAAAATTTCAAGTGACGATTTTCCTTCGGAATTTTCTTTGTATCGCTATAAGCAACACTGTATAAAAAGTCCATTGAAAAATGACAATGAAGGCTAAGGAGTTGTTTCCCAAAAGTAAAAATACTTTTGGGCAAAGATATGTTAACTGCACAATCTCACCAACCTGCTGGAGAAGCATGAGTGACCCTAGCCGAGGTTATGAGCCCAGTGCGTTTCCCAACAATTTGTGACCACCGCGCTATTGAATGCACGTGATTGTTCTTGTCCCGCATTGCTATGCAGTCTTTTCGAGCTACAGCAGCCGTCACCCCAACAGTGGCAATGTTGGCCTTCACCCCGCACAAATAGGCCGTTGCCGAACACGCCGAATCCGCCACTTGTGAATCAACACAATAAGTCTGAAACAGTTTCCAAAATTACCCTACCTTTTCCTCCTTCCGGTTTCCTACCTTAGACAACCCAGAAAATGGAAATTTTTCGAAGGAAAGTTGAAACTCTTCACCGGTTTTGTTGAACTTCTGCCCCAAATAAGCCCTGGTTGCACCCAAGGTCGCTATGGACATCCCATCCCCAAGAAACATAATCACATTCTTTGCAACATCTGAAATGGTTAAGTTATGGTTTGGGTAGGCACGATTTGCACCTACTTGTGAACAGCGGTCTTTTGATCTGTTGGGCCACCGTCGATTGGGCTTTGCCGTTCCAGTAAGCGGCGGTTTTTTCGACCGGATCATATTTTTCCTCGAACCCTCCCCGAGAGAAGATGGACATGCCATCTAAAAGCAATTTTTGTTGCAAAATTTGGCGCGGTCTGATCACAACTCACCGAAGGAATGCCATGGATCTTGAGATCTTGCACGGTCTGGAACCAAAATCGCCACCAAAAGTGCGAGAATTAAATACATTGTCTGTTTTGTAACAATTTAAGTTGTGCAAGTGCATTTGCATTATATAGGTAGGTTTCCCACTATTATTTCTTTAATGTTGTTTATTTTAAGAACTGTTGGTAAGTTAATACGGAGGCGTTAATTATGAGCTATTTGTTTCAATTAAATTTTTATAATTATTACTCGTTTTGAAAGTAAAAATAGCAGAAAAATTTGCAAAATGGTAATATATAATTAGTTTGTTGTTGGGAATCCCATGGGAAACGAACTTCTTGCTGAGGGTTTTTACTGAAACAAGAATTTTTATTCCAAGAATCTTTATATCTCAACTCGTTTCATTTTAATGATTGGGTATGGGTCAGGGACTAATAAAAACGCGTTTGCTAAATACAACAGCACACAAACTGGTTTTTAATATTGTATATTATTTATTTATTTATTATTTTACAGCTAACTATGAATGGTGTTGTTCTAAAAACTAATTATGTCAGTTTACAGATAGATGAGAAACGAAGCCTGAAAAAAATTTAAGTTTCTTGACCAAAAAAAAATTATTGGTTTTATTGAAGTTGAGCACATTCACAAGGCGATCTAAAACTAATTTTGGATCGGAGAACACGATGAAACAAGAAAAAGTCGATTTGTTCAAATATTGCAAGTCGGCGTTTTTTTAGATTGATCCCCAATGTTCAACGCCACTTAACAGTCATATTTCAAGAACTGGAAGTTTTACACAAATTCCCCGACCTCAAATTACCCCCGAAAAAAAATTGCACTAGAAAAACCCTCAAGCTTCAAATGTTTTTTTCCCGTTTTAGTTAAGCTTTTAAAGTTACTCTTCGTTGTTAACCTTCGAGACTCTTGAATACTAAAGATTTTTAGCGATTGTCATTACAAGAAATTGCTTTAGCGTAGGTACGCCTTAATACAGGCAACACCTTAGACTTTTTTATGGGCGCGTGTCACGCATAATTACGTGAAGTGCATTGACAATAGCCCGATGTCTAACAATGAAAACGACTTTCGAGCGCTGACATTACATTTCAAAATTTTATTCAATTAGTAAAGGAGTTTTTAAATGCTTTTGTTACTATTAATAAAATTTATGTTTTCTAATTTTCAATTGTCTTTTGTTCAAAAATTTAGTATGGAAGATAGAAGAATTTTCATGCCATCATTTTGATAATTTAAAGAACAAAAAAAAACTTTAAAAAAACAAGGGGTTGCTATTAACATAAAATGCTGACGAAGTTATTATTAGAAATTTGGCGAAATTGGGAGATATTATTTTTATAAAAAATCAGTTTTTATTTTTTTTCTCGAAAATTAAAATCTGCTATTTTTCAACTATTCACTGAGCAAGAGCATTAATAATTTCCATTAATTAAAGCGTCAGTTCAAAGAACGGTGTAACCTACATTTTTAAAACTTTTCAGGGGATGCAAAAATCAACAGGCGTTCTTCCACAGAGATCAGCAAAATAATGAACTAAATATTTTTATTTGGGGAAGGAATTAGAAAAAATGAGTTTTTTCAAGTAGGCATGCAACTATATTCCTCAAATAAACCCTATTTTGTAAAATGTGTCAGTTACAACGTTATTTGAGCTGATGCTTCAATTAATCGTTTTTTAGCATCATTTGCAGTTTTGAGCATTTTTGAACGTTCTTCCCCTTTTAATAAACTTTCAAAGTTACTTTCTAGCTTTGTATGGATCAAAGAATAAATCATCATTTTAATTTGAATTTTATTCTTCCACTCCAAAACTATAATTACATACTAAAAAATATTTTACTTCAATTGAAGATAAAAAATCAATAAACTTCAAATAAAACGAGACAATTTCAGTGAAAACCACAATCACTGAATTGTTTCAACCTAAATTAACTAATATTCATGATCAAAACTGAAAAAACTTCCACAAAAACCAAACAAATTACCGCGAACTGCTCGAACTGGAATGACTGCGCTTATGGTGTCTCGGCGGAGGACTCCTTGAATGGGGGCGACGCATTGGCGGCCTCCTTGGGGGCCTAAGAGGAGATCTCCTCCTGAACCTCGGCGGAGTTCGCCTGGGCATCGGGCGCCTCATCGGCATGGGACTCCGCCGAGGCGGTCGCGGTTTGGGGATTAAAACAGGCGCCGCTGTGATCTCCTGGCCGTCAATCTGGCCCCCGTCCATGTGCTTCATCGCGTTTTCGGCCTCGTCAGCCGTGGCGAACTCGACGTAAGCGTAGCCACGACCGATGTGGGGGTGGATGTGATCTTTGGGGAACTCAACGTGCTTGACGACGCCGTAGACACTGAATATTTCCATGATGTGTTCCTTGTTTACTGTGCGAGTCAGTCGGCCAATGTGAATTTTTGTAGGTCGAGGAGTCGGGGACCGCTTCCTCCTCTTGCGCCTCGAAGACCGCGAGCGAGACCGAGAATGAGGCCTCGCGACGGCCTTGTCATCTCGATTGGGCGACCGCCTCCGATTATTTACCTCTTTGTCCTTACCGGTTTCCGGTTCCTTGTCTTTCTTTTTGTCTTTGTCTTTTTCCTTCTGTTCCTTGCTCTTCCTGCTCACTGGCTTGCTGGTGGAGCGTGAAGAGCGGCGCTTGGGGCGCGCGTGATTGTCGCTGCTCGAGGATGAACTATCAGAGGAGGAACTGCTCGAACGACTGCTACTCCCTGAGGATGAACTGCTGGAGGAACGGGAAGCACTCGAAGAGCTGCTTCCAGAAGAACTGCGACTGCTGTCGCTGCTGCTCGAACCAGAATCAGCTTTTTTCTTGCGGTCCCTGCCGTGTTCCTTCTTCTTATCCTTATCTTCAGCGTCAGATTCCGATTTAGGCTTGGCCCTATTAAATTAAATCAACAAATCGTCTTCTGAGGTAAAACAATACTTACATATTCACACCAAATCACTTGAAAAACACAAAAATGCCGATTGAATTTGACGAATGGCGTCTCACTAAAATTTGGGACCGTCGCCAACATAAACAAAAGTAAGTTACTACCAACTTTATTTCAAATTCAAAATTACGCGTCAATAACCTCAAATTTAATGCTTGGGCCACCTTTGATTCCACCTTCGATTAAATCACCGGCTTTAATCTCCGCAGGAATCGGCGGTGTGCCCGTTAAAATCAAATCGTTTAGCTCGAGGGTTTGAGTTTGTGAAATTGAGCTGATCAGTTTGGCGATTGAAAACACCAAATTTGCGGTGCTTCCTTCTTGGACCCTTTGTCCATTCACATCACACCACAAATGCACACTGTTAGGATCGGGTATTTCGATTTTTGGTATGAAAGTGCCAACAGGGCACGCTGTATCGAAACTTTTGACAGTGGCCCAAGGCCACCCGGAAGCCCTGCATTTTGTTAATTCGCTTGTCACAGTTAAATCTAATCCAATGCAGTAGCCACCGATGTAATCGAGTGCCTCGTTTTCAGCGACTTTAGTGCAAGTTCGGCCGATGATCACACCGAGTTCCAATTCCTCAACAACGGTATAATCTCGTGGAATCTATAAGTGGATTGTTTAATGGTTTTAACCAACTTAAAGGCTCTTACTTTGATAGGTTTGCCTTCCGTTATGTAGTCTGTAGGCGATTTGAAGAACCAAACGGGATGTGGTAGCATCGAAGGGACATTAGGATCCCTAAAAGAATCTTTTATGAGTGGTCACAGGATTAATTCAAAAACTTACTTGTAATTGAGGATTGCCCCAATGATTTTCCGGCCATTTACGTGGAAACTTTTCAGTGTACCTTCCATTGAGGATTGGAATCTCTTATCATCTCAATCATTACGAAAATAGGGTCAGATTCAATTAGCCTGAAAGATAAAACTTAAAATATGACCAATCATTTTTAGTTCTAGTGTTGGTAACGCTGTACTGTGGTGGGAGTATTATATGGTGTGCCAACGCGCATATATACAAATCTGTCCTTGTTGCAGTGACGTCACCGTTGGAACAAGTTCGAATCCCTACCGAACTGAATTACACATAAGTAAAATGAAATGAAATCTAAAATGTTGAAAAATTGACCTGAGCACACTTTATGAAAATGTGCACTGCAATTTGCATTCTTTCACCTAGGAAAACCGACTTTTAAGATTCAACCCTTGTTGTAATCATTTGAAAGCAAGGAAATGGAAAAAAAACTTTATGAAAATGTGGATCCTAACAAGTCGGAAAAAAAATGACCTGAGCACACTTTATGAAAACGTGCAATGCAATTTGCATGGTTTTACCTAGGAAAACCGACCCTTACGATTCAACCCTTGTAATCATTTGAAAACAAGAAACAGGACCGGCTCGATTAAATTAAATGTGTGATGTCGGTGTTAAGTTTTTTTATTTGCTTGATAACATGCCTGAGGGAATAGTTTGGGTGGATATTTATTTATATATTTATTGAATAAATGAATAAATCAGAAAACTAAAATAGTAGGTACTAAATAGGTATTTATTCAATAAGTAAAACATGATTAAACAATTTTTAACAAAAACATGCAAATAAATAGGAACTCTATGATTTATAAGTAATTAAAACTAAACATTAAATACAAACCGCAACAAATGCAACTAAATTACTTTTTTAATTTGTATAATATAATAAACATTGCAAAAGCAAAAAGCAAGTAAAATTCCGAGTACAAAAATGAAACAACATATTGATTGGTAGAAAACATTTGACAAAATTTTATAGTTAGGAAGAGTTGGAAGTATTAATTCGTTGCTGCACAGGCAAAAGGGTATAAATTCACAAGACATAGTTAGAACTTACACCCCTTTGTCCACGCACCAACCAATTGGCTCAGGAAATACAAATCCTTGGGAGGTAACTCCAGGTTGATACCAAGTTGACGGAGATGAATGCGGATACTTGTAAGGCACATGTGTCGGATACTGCAAATTCATATTGTGGTTATAAACAGGGACATCAGGAGATGGAATAGGCATCATTACAAGAGGATCCATTACTTCTGGTGTAGCAGTTGAGTATATTACAGGGGCACTAAGTGGATCTAAAGGGTACACAGGCAGATACATTTCTAAATACACACCGCAACAAATGCAACTAAATTACTTTTTTAATTTGTATAATATAATAAACATTGCAAAAGCAAAAAGCAAGTAAAATTCCGGGTACAAAAATGAAACAACATATTAATTGGTAGAAAACATTTGACAAATTTTATAGTTAGGAAGAGTTGGAAGTATTAATTCGTTGCTGCACAGGCAAAAGGGTATAAATTCACAAGACATAGTTAGAACTTACACCCCTTTGTCCACGCACCAACCAATTGGCTCAGGAAATACAAATCCTTGGGAGTTAACTCCAGGTTGATACCAAGTTGACGGAGATGAATGCGGATACTTGTAAGGCACATGTGTCGGATACTGCAAATTCATATTGTGGTTATAAACAGGGACATCAGGAGATGGAATAGGCATCATTACAAGAGGATCCATTACTTCTGGTGTAGCAGTTGAGTATATTACAGGGGCACTAAGTGGATCTAAAGGGTACACAGGCAGATACATTTCTAAATACACACCGCAACAAATGCAACTAAATTACTTTTTTAATTTGTATAATATAATAAACATTGCAAAAGCAAAAAGCAAGTAAAATTCCGGGTACAAAAATGAAACAACATATTAATTGGTAGAAAACATTTGACAAATTTTATAGTTAGGAAGAGTTGGAAGTATTAATTCGTTGCTGCACAGGCAAAAGGGTATAAATTCACAAGACATAGTTAGAACTTACACCCCTTTGTCCACGCACCAACCAATTGGCTCAGGAAATACAAATCCTTGGGAGTTAACTCCAGGTTGATACCAAGTTGACGGAGATGAATGCGGATACTTGTAAGGCACATGTGTCGGATACTGCAAATTCATATTGTGGTTATAAACAGGGACATCAGGAGATGGAATAGGCATCATTACAAGAGGATCCATTACTTCTGGTGTAGCAGTTGAGTATATTACAGGGGCACTAAGTGGATCTAAAGGGTACACAGGCAGATACATTTCTAAATACACACCGCAACAAATGCAACTAAATTACTTTTTTAATTTGTATAATATAATAAACATTGCAAAAGCAAAAAGCAAGTAAAATTCCGGGTACAAAAATGAAACAACATATTAATTGGTAGAAAACATCTGACAAATTTTATAGTTAGGAAGAGTTGGAGGTATTAATTCGTTGCTGCACGTGCAAAAGGGTATAAATTCACAATACATAGTTAGAACTTACACCCCTTTGCCCACGCACCAACCAATTGGTTCGGGAAATACAAATCCTTGGAAGGTAACTCCAGGTTGATACCAAGTTGACGGAGATGAATGCGGATACTTGTAAGGCACATGTGTCGGATACTGCAAATTCATTTTTTGGTTATAAACAGGGACATCAGGAGATGGAATAGGCATCATTACAAGAGGATCCATTACTTCTGGTGTAGCAGTTGAGTATATTACAGGGGCACTAAGTGGATCTAAAGGGAACACAGGCAGATACATTTTTAAATACAAACCGCAACAAATGCAACTAAATTACTTTTTTAATTTGTATAATATAATAAACATTGCAAAAGCAAAAAGCAAGTAAAATTCCGGGTACAAAAATGAAACAACATATTAATTGGTAGAAAACATTTGGCAAATTTTATAGTTAGGAAGAGTTGGAGGTATTAATTCGTTGCTGCACGTGCAAAAGGGTATAAATTCACAAGACATAGTTAGAACTTACACCCCTTTGCCCACGCACCAACCAATTGGCTTGGGAAATACAAATCCTTGGGAGGTAACTCCAGGTTGATACCAAGTTGACGGAGATGAATGCGGATATATATAAGGCACATGTGTCGGATACTGCATAGGCATCATTACAAGAGGATCCATTACTTCTGGTGTAGCAGTTGAGTATATTACAGGGGCACTAAGTGGATCTAAAGGGAACACAGGCAGATACATTTTTAAATACAAACCGCAACAAATGCAACTAAATTACTTTTTTAATTTGTATAATATAATAAACATTGCAAAAGCAAAAAGCAAGTAAAATTCCGGGTACAAAAATGAAACAACATATTAATTGGTAGAAAACATTTGACAAATTTTATAGTTAGGAAGAGTTGGAGGTATTAATTCGTTGCTGCACGTGCAAAAGGGTATAAATTCACAAGACATAGTTAGAACTTACACCCCTTTGCCCACGCACCAACCAATTGGCTTGGGAAATACAAATCCTTGGGAGGTAACTCCAGGTTGATACCAAGTTGACGGAGATGAATGCGGATACTTGTAAGGCACATGTGTCGGATACTGCAAATTCACATTGTGGTTATAAACAGGGACATGAGGAGATGGAATAGGCATCATTACAAGAGGATCCGTTACTTCTGGTGTAGCAGTTGAGTATATTACAGAGGCACTAAGTGGATCTAAAGGGTACACAGGCAGATACATTTTTAAATACAAACCGCAACAAATGCAACTAAATTACTTTTTTAATTTGTATAATATAATAAACATTAAAAAGCAAAAAGCAAGTAAAATTCCAGGTACAAAAATGAAACAACATATTCATTAGTAGAAAACATTTGACAAATATTAATTATAGTTAGGAAGAGTTGAAGTATTAATTCGTCGGTGGACGTGCAAAAGGGTATAAATTCACAAGACATACTTTGAACTTAAACCCCTTTGCACACGCACCAACCAATTGGCGCGGGAAATACAAATCCTTGGGAGATAACTCCAGGTTGATACCAAGTTGACGGAGATAAATGCGGATATATATAAGGCACATATGTCGGATACTGCATAGGCATCATTACAAGAGGATCCATTACTTCTGGTGCAGCAATTGCGTATATTACAGGGGCACTAGGTGAATGTAAAGGGTACACAGGCGGATACATTTCTAAATGATGTGGATAGGGACTCACAGGAGTAATGGATAATGACTGTTCATTTGATGAAAATGGTGAAGTTGAATTGTAGGCATCGTCAGCAAAATAAACAAAATTGCACGAGTATACAATGGCTCGTGCAATTTTGTTTATGATTCTGACAATGCCTATAGGCATCTGCAGTTAAAGGGTAATATCCGAGCATCCACGTACTGTAGGGATCTTGATTGTCAAAATAATGATGATGAGATTCTACAACTCACAGAAACAATTCAAATAAAAATGGAGACAAGATAGATAGTAGTCTTGCATTTCATTCCTGTCGACCGGTTGGCGAAATGGCTACGAATCTTCATGATTTCTAACCTAAAAGTTAACATCATTAATTTCTTAATCATCAAATGAGCACTTAAGTTAATGAGTTTAATTAAAATGCCGAAGAAGCAAACGGCACAATTTTTAAGAAGATTTCAATTTAAATTTGTGAACATAACCTCAACAATTTGAAAATCGATCGAATAAAGTTCCTTAAATTCAAATTAGTTTATAATGGTCGAACTTTGCAGCATTGAAAACACTTTTCTAAATTTTTAAGAGCAGTTAACACAATTTATAAGTTTCATTTTAAATTAACGAACATAACCTCACAAATTTGATAAATTATGAAACCAAGTCTTCAAATTCGTACTTATCAATCAATCAATCAATGGTTAATTGTCCATTCATCATGGAAATGGGTTGCAAAAATGATCCATTATTGGGAAATTGTTCATTCATCATAAATTGAGGTATAAGAATGAAATGACATCATATGTTGATTCCAATCGGGCTTCCAGCATGAAGCATTATTTTGAATGTTAAGTTCGTTTAACTTTATCTCAGTGCTATAAGAACTATTCTGTGTAGCTGACGTTTCAGTAAACATTTGCTCAATTTTCTATAATATTCAAATTAATGATTTGAAATTTTAAATAATGTAAAACCTACCAATGGGAATCCTTTAGAATAGGATGCTGTAAATTTGAGTTAAGATTTGCAGCATTTTCATTACCATTTTTAATTTTTCTTCCTCTACAATGGCGTTGACTTTTCCGTTCTTCCTCTTGCATTGTTGAAGGACTTGGTGAACACAAAATTAAATTTTTAGAGAAACTAAAATACAAACAAAAAAGTCTTCAAGAAACATGATTTCAATGCACACCGATATGGTAATGGCCACGGTTTCGCATCTTTTTCTGGTGAGAGGTCATTGTAATCAACAGTTCGCTGTTGTGCATATTTTGTGATATAAACCACACATTTATTCTCGGGTCTCTTTATTTCTTGAATATAACAATTGATATTCTCTTCATTCAAGTTTAAACTACACTTCGTTCCCAAAATAAATTTATTGTCTTCATAATACCATTCACCTAGTCTCATTTCTGGAAAAATTAATGAAAACACTTAGGATCGTAAATGTGCCAATTTATACCTCTTTGGAACTCAAGCCAAGAATCATATTCAATGTTTCTGTAAATGTTGGCATCCAATGCTTTTGCAACCTTAAATGGAAACGGTGCAGTGCCCGAATCTTCATTCAAAAGAAAATTAATTTTGCCTTGCATTTTAGTTTTCTTAACTTCTCTATCTGCATTGAGCAGTTCTTTTTTAATGTGTTTGTCGTACTCATCAATTTCGAAATGATCCATTTTAATTGAAAATTCTTTTGCATGCAACATAGTTCCAACAATTATTGGAATATTTGGAATTTCAAAAACATTTTCATATAACAATTGGTATACAATTGCTGAAACAATAATTTAATGTAATTGAAAAAAATTGGTGAGATGTATACTTTTTAATATTGAAACTCTGAAATGAAATTGTTGTTTTTCATTAAACCTTTTTAAATTTTCTTCTAGAATGGCATCAAAGAAAACTTGTGCCGCTACAATGAAACGTAAGCGATGCCCAAATTTTTCTAACCAAGAAAAAATTTATTTTTAGGTTTGGTTAGTAAATATAAAAATATAGTTACTATCAAAAGACGGATGCTGTTTCTGTGGAAGAAAAGAACAATTGCTGGAAAGCCATTACTGATGAATTTAATGCACAATCTCCCAACGGGTATCTGAGGGAGCAATCGTCATTAAATAGGTTCTTTTTAAATAGCGTACAGACCACTAGAAAGGCGGTAGCAGAAGAAAGGAAGGAGTTGTATTTAACAGGAGGAGGTCCCGCCAAAAAAAATAAAAATGACAGGAACCATGATCTTTTGCTGAGCATTTTAGATTCTCACACAACTCACGGATTTTCGTCTACATTTGATAGTGACGTTGTGAATATAGTAAGTTAAATACATTAGCCAAGAAAAAGTTGCAATACTTTTCTACATTTTAGGTTCCAACACAGCCTTCACCTGCAAATGAGGAATTTCTACAAATTGAAGACGATGCTCAGTTTTTATGTGCAGATGAGCCTGTGGAAATGGAATTGCTCGTACAAAATGTAGTACAGGTATTTACATTATTTAACACCGTTACGTCTAAATGACAATAATCTTTCGCAGGTTCAAAATAATTCATCTTGGGCCAACTATAAGGCAGCAGATCTAGCTCAACCTAAACCTGCATCATTAAGGAGCAGACGAGCAGATGTGTCAGAACAGTCACAAAATAGGGCAAATTATGACATTAGCCGTCGTAGGCCGACAGTGTCCCTTCTCACAACATCACATGTTGCTGAAAAATACAACAAATTGCTGGATCTACGCATTGAGATCTGTGAATTAGAAAAGGCTCGATTGCTAGCGCAACGACGTCAAGAGGAGCAAGAAAACGTTTTAAAAATAGATAAACTACAATTAGAAAATGCGCTATTACGCAAAAAATTGAGTCAATAAAAAACTATTTATGATTTTATTGTTTTATTATTAATTTCCTAAATTACCAAAATAATTATCGATAAAATCAGTTCGATTGGCAATGTTATAAATATTTTCTGGATTAATTGGTACCCCTGGAATTTGCCCTTCTTGAATTAGCATTTCTAGTTCATGTAGTGGTTCATCTTCAGGTGGTGGAGGTTCAGGTTCATTTCTGAGCTTAGCGTAATTATATATGACTGCAGTTGATATAATGATGGTCATTATTGTATCGATTTTTAACCTCATTCCATATGCTAATACAGGAAATCTTCTTTTCCAACATCCAAACACACGTTCAACAATATTTCTAGTCCTGATGTGTCCTTCATTATACAATTGCTGAGCTCGTGTGACAGGATTTGCCAACGGTGTAAAAAAATAGGATCTTGCTGGATAACCGCTATCGCCTGTCATAATTTATATTAGAATATACTTGAAATATGTAAATGTAATGTTACGCAGTAGTATACTGTTCGGAAAATCTCCATTTTCAAACCGTGCTCTAATTCGACTATTATTATAAATGGTAGCATCATGTGCAGAGCCAGGCCATCGGGCAACAATGTCGTTAATTTTCATGTCATGACTACAAACAACTTGACAATTCATAGAAAAATATCCTTTTCTATTACGAAAAATTTCTCCATTATTTCCTCCTGGACTTTGGACCCTAATGTGCGTCCCATCTACTGCACCCAACACATTTGGAAATCGTGCAATATCGTAAAAACCATTTTTAGTGGAAGCAATAGTTTCTTCGTTGGGCATAATTACATAGCGAGGTCGTAATCGAGCAACAGCCTCTGAAACCCGCTTTATTATGCGTGATACTGTTGAAACATGCATTCCCATGTTGTCAGCCACACTTGCTAAGTGACCCGCAGATGCATAATATCGTAAAGTTGTGAGCAGCTGATTCATAGGGGAAATACTTTGATTTCTTCAATTATAAAATAAACGTAAATAAATCTCAATGCAATTTTTTTGATATCTACTTACACATCGTTCGGAAATTCCAGTTCTTCTTCAATTAGAATCAAGAAATTCAAAGTACTTTGTTTAATTAAACGAAACCTGGTATAAAATTTGTATTCGTCTAGATCATGAAAGGGATCAGATCTTGTATACTTTAGACGAGGAAACCCAACGTCAATTACTTCCAGTATATCAAGATCATCGTCAAATAAATCGAAAGCTCCCAAAAAATTCATTTTGCAAGCAACAAAACACAAAACAGCTGTTTCTAAAAACGTACAATCTGCGCTTGCGTAAACCGCTGTTTAATATTTAAACAGAGAAAATGCACGTATTAGCTTAAGCAAAGATTTTGAAATATTAGAGTGGCGGTGCAAACGAAAACATACACTTAATCTATATTAAAAGTTAATACTTGGTTCGGTTGTGCGGTGCAACCGAGCACTAGTCTTTCTGTTGCACTTGACATACAAAATTAAGTAAAATCGAAATAAAATAACCTTGATATCACAACAATAATTATTTAAAATAAATACTTACAGCCAATGTTTCTAAACACGGAAAGATTAAAGTTGATCCTAAACACAAACAATCTACACAATACAATCAACGAGCCACAATTTCATGACTTCATAATCACAGATAATAAAACATAATGGGGTTCAAGCTTGTTCGTTGAAGGTGTCACCACATGCACTCATGTAGCGAATGTTGGTACTAATTTTTAAACTGAAATGTAACTAGAATTCCCTAAAAACTTGATGGTAAATTAGAGCAAATTCGACTCCGACACTTTATTCATGAATTTTGTGGCCTTGAGAAAATTCACAATAATTTTGCGAAACAACAAAAAAACAATTCAAGGTAACAAAATTCATGAATTTATTTGACTGTGTAAAAACGTTATTAGATAACACCATTGGAGCGGTCATAACTGTTTTTTAGTAACGCCACCTACAATTGATAATTCAGGGCTAGCATAGGTCGTTTGTTAAGTGCGCGCCAAACATACTTATAACTGATTTATATGTGTACTGAACCAAAACATCTTATTTAATTGTAAAAACTGTTTTCATTTGTGTCATTTTCAAGAATGTAATCTTCATTTCAAATCTAGTTATTCAAGGCTTAGATTTGAAAGTCGATTTGAGGTTAAGTTTGGAAGTGTTTCAATGTTCATGTTCTAATCTGAGCGTAAAACTTGAATAGGGTACGTGAATTGTACGTTTACCTATATAGTTAGTTTAATGTATTTATCGTAGGCTTATTATGTTTGAAAATTACGTTATTTATATCATAAAATTAACTTTTTTTCAGATATTTGAAATTAACTCAAACATAACCAGAGGTTTATGCAGAACATCCCATAGTAAAAAATGACCCGTAAAAGTTTACAAAAGAGAATAGACGACTGGAAATCATCGTCGCGTCTAAAACAAACCAGACACTTTGTGGTAGTGACAGGAGATAGTGAAGTACGTTTTTGTATTTATACATGAACCATTAAACAATTTAGAAGGTAACAAACATTTTATTTTTTAGGTTGAAGTAGATCCGTCAATATGTTCATTGGAAGAGCTAGATAACATTCTAACATGTTATGTTAAAGTCGTTAAACTTCCTGAGCATATCGCCATCCCAAAACTGAATGTGTATCTCAATTCCACACTGCAGATAAAAGTCGAAACAGAAGATCACACAGGCCAAACGTCCTTTACTTTAGATTGTGTTCAAGGCACCAGCAAATCTACGGTATGTAAACTGCGTCGTGCAAAAATTATTTAGAAAGCATTAACTCCCCACATTCTCGTGTTACTAGAAATGAAAATAATGTTCATTAAAAGACAGTTTCAATATTTGGTAATTTATTTTCAGATAAATATTGATAATTCTGATGATTCGGAGCCATTTGTAATGAAATTAGAACATGAAGAACTGATCATCAAAGATGAACCAGATGAAGTTGCCAACGAAAACAGCTCCCTTGAAATTACTAAGTGCCAAGTAAATCCTCCAACACACGAAGCTTTTGTAGAAAGTAGTACTCTCAAAAAACACATACATAGCTATAAGGTTAAGAAACTTTTTAAATGTAACATATGTGGAGAAACATTTTCACAAAATCGCAATCTCAACGTGCACATATTAAGTCACAATGGGAAAAAAACTTTTAAATGTAACATATGTGACAAGTCATTTTCATTAAATGGCACTCTCAGAACACATATATTAACCCATAAGGGTATAAAACCTTTTAAATGCAACATATGTGACAAGTCATTTTCACAAAAGGAACGTCTCAAAACACACCAGTTAATTCATAAGGGTATAAAACCCTTTAAATGCAATGAATGCGACAAAGCTTTTTCATTCAATTATAATCTGAAACATCATGAATTAACCCATAAAGGAATAAAACCTTTTAAATGTAACATATGTGACAAGTCATTTTTATTAAAGCACCATCTCAGGACACACAAATTAGTTCATAAGGGTATAAAACCCGTTAAATGCAATGAATGCGACAAAGCTTTTTCAAACAATTATAATCTGAAAATACACATATTAGTCCATAAGGGTATAAAATGCTTTGAATGTGACATATGTGATAAAGCTTTTTCAAACCAGGGTAATCTGAATATACACATATTAACCCATAAAAGTATAAAACCATTTAAATGTGACACATGTGATAAGTCATTTTCATTAAAGCGCAATCTCAAAGCACACGAATTAGGTCATACAGATGAGAAACCCTTTAAATGTAACATATGTGACAAGTCATTTTCACAAAATGGTACTCTAAAAAGACACATATTAAGTCATACGGGTGAAAAACCCTTTAAATGCAATGAATGCAACAAAGCTTTTGCAGGCAAGGATAATTTGAAACGACATATTCTAACCCATAAAGAAATAAAACTTTTTAAATGTAACATATGTGACAAGTCATTTTCACAAAGTTACTATCTCAAAACACATGAATTAAGACATATGTGGCAAAGATTTTTCTAATAATGGTAATCTCAAGAGACACCAATTAACCCATAAGGGTATGTGACAAGTCATTTTCACAAAGTTCCCATCTCAAAACTCACATACTAAATCATGCGAATGAAAAACCCTTTAAATGTAGCATATGTGACAAGTCATTTTCACAAAGTAACCATGTCAAAAGACACATATTAAGTCATACGGATGAAAAACCCTTTAAATGCAATGAATGCAACAAAGCTTTTGAAGACAAGGATAATCTGAAAAAACACGAATTAATCCATAAGGGTATAAAACCCTTCAAATGTAACTTATGTGACAAGGCATTTTTACGAAAATCCGATGCCAAAAAACACATATTAAGTCATAACAACAAAAAACCCTTTACATCTTAACCAGCATAGAGTGCACAATTTTATGCGAAGTTTTATGCAATCTGACAAGTTCATCTTTAAAACGACTCAGCCATGTTTTTCATTCATGAAATACTATTCAATCCGCCCCCGAAATCGGGCAATAAATAAATGAGTTAGAGCGTGCGACGTTTTTTTGGAATCACCCTGTATAAGGGTCGATTTAACGGACAACTGCTGATGTGGATTAAATTTTCATAAGTAATATCACAAGAGAGTGAGAATAAATTGAAAATAATTCGACAGATTTTCGAAAACTTGTTGCCAGGGAATAGACACGAGAGCCCGTAGGGCTCGAGTGGCTATTCCCAAATGGCAACAAGTTTGAAAAAATAACTGGAGAATTATTTTCTAATTAATTCGCACTCTCGAGTGGTATTCGGAAGATTATTTTTTAACGTTTAAATAAAAAATACAGCATAAAAATACAGTTTAATTCATTATAAACTAAAATCAAACTGGCGACAGATGTCAAAACTAGAAAATGTGCTGTCAAGTTACATATGTAAACAAAATACTAGAAATTATGCTCGCGGGAATTTTCTACAGTAGAAAATTCTCACTATAATAATGTTGTGATTGGACAGAATTAAACACGTGTGCCCAAATACTGCTAAACGATTGGTGAATGAAATCATTAAAAAATAATCAATTAAATTAGTGAAATTGGCTCTGAGTCTCTGCATACTTTGATATTAACAATAAGTAAATTTGACCGCCAATCGACAATTTCTTTCTAATTTATGTTGTTTTAATTTTTTTTATTTCTGTAAATAAATAATACATTTTTTTGTTTGTTATTTGTACAGTTTGTATTCTTCTATTTCCAACCCAAAAAAATCCACTGCAATTTTAATTTGTGGGGACAACAGAGTGATAGTGAATAGGGTTCCACACTCTTGTAAACTTTCTTATCCTCCATTTGGTGGAAAAATACTCACTTTTGATGAAAAGTAGTTTTGTTTATCTTGGGAAATCATAAACAGTGGTCAAAGCGTTAAATAATATACTAAAAGTCGTTAAATTCCAATAATTTAGCGTACGCCTTAATACAGGCAACACCTAAGACTTCTTTATTGCCGGTATGTCAGACATTATTTCAGTAGGATGCATAGACAAAGGGTCGATGTTTAACAATGAAAATTAGTTTATAGCTTTCGAAAACCTTTTTTTTTAATACAAATGCATATCTACCAAACAATACAAAGATTCAACGATTTTAAATTATGTGCCAAACTTGGAACGTTACCAACTGTTGAAAGTGACAGAACATTGGTATGGATTTGGTTATTACGTAAACGTTTGTAAATATAAACGAAATTTTAAGTGAAAGTGAGTAAATTAAGTTTAAAATTACCTGTTCCATTACAAATCGATCTATCCTATCTAATTTATTTTAATTAATTTCAGATAACAATTGAGACATAACCTCAATTGCACAATGTTGCAAGCAGCTTTGGCCCCTTGCGCTCGAATTTGCGTTCCGGAATTAAAATGTCTTTCTGGATTGATGCTCAGAAGGCCCGAGTCGACATCAGTCGCGAAAGCCGAGGAGAACCGTCCGTATTCACCCTTTCAAAAGACGAGCAATTTGGCAGAGTACAGTTTAGCACGTTTGGACGATTTGCTAAATTGGGGGAGGAAAAGCTCCATGTGGCCTCTCACGTTCGGTCTGGCTTGTTGTGCTGTTGAGATGATGCACATTGCGGCTCCTCGTTACGACATGGATCGGTAATGGCCCCCTTTGAAATTAAATCAAATTTATGTTGTCGTGTTGCAGGTTTGGTGTGGTATTCAGGGCGTCTCCGAGGCAAGCTGACGTGATTATAATAGCTGGAACCCTTACAAATAAAATGGCGCCGGCTTTAAGGAAGGTTTACGATCAAATGCCCGAACCACGGTGGGTGATTTCGATGGGAAGTTGCGCAAATGGAGGCGGCTATTATCACTATTCGTATTCTGTAGTCAGGTGAGTTGGAACGGTTGTGACTTTACAAGATGCTCAATGGTTTTGTAGGGGATGTGATCGCATCATCCCCGTTGATATTTATGTCCCGGGCTGTCCACCAACCGCTGAAGCGCTCTTATACGGAGTGTTGCAATTACAGAAAAAGGTCAAAAGAATGAATACATTGCAAATGTGGTATAGGAAATAAGTGTAATTGTTGAGTATTTAAATAAATTAGGTCTCGTCGACCTTTTTAAAAATTCCTGTGCCAACAAAACCCTCAATCCTAGCATCCACTTAAACAGGATTCACAGCGACCTGGAAAAGTCAATATGTATTTTATCAAAAAGTCGGGAAATTTATTTTATGTGCCTGGGAAAAAGTTTAAAGCTGTTGCTCAGTTTTTTATTTTATTTTATTTGTATTTATCTCAAAACGTTACTCGTCCCGACCATCACAGTTTTTTAATTTTCTTAGAAATAAACTGGTTCGACCTACTACATTTGTATGTTGATAAAATGACAGACAAAATATTGAGGTAGCTACTTTTGCGGTTGCTCTGAATTTCCAAGTTATATGTTCGAACTTGAAATAGGTAAGTCATTTGGTGTCCCAACCGTCACGGTCATACAAGTGGCCATTCTACATAGTTACGACCATAAAAATGTATTTTTTTGAATGTAAGCGTTAGAAGCAATTATTTGGTCAACACTGAAGCGTTCACATATTAATCTTGAAAAATTCTCTTTTTATATTAAAGATATACTCAAAACATTATCAGAAAATGTGTTACGATGTCCCGACCGTCACTTTGGAATGCTCCTAATGCAGAGTGCGCAGGACATCTGTTCTTTCTTCTGAACTCTAAATTTTCATCGTGCAGTTCAGCTACAACAAAATCATCCGTGAACACACTGTATATCTAGGTCTACTATGTTTTATAAAATTGAAACTATCCTATACAACTTGAACTGAAAATTTTGACTGGTTTCGTTAAAGGCACAAAAACGTCAGGGAAAATACTAGAAAAGGATCGAGGAAAATCTTGAAGCCAGGGATTTTGAAAATATAAATTACTGTAAACCCTGTAAAAATGCATTAACTTTAATAAATTCGTTTTAAATTATTTGACAACTAAAATGACAGTTCTATTGACCTGCGCACGCGCTGGAACGATTATTTGTAAACGGGACATTACTGTTTATACATCATAAAGGACATAAAGTTTATGATTCAAAATAATTGCTCAGAAATAGGATTCTTCGTTATTAAATTGTGTGTATGGAATTGGTAATAAAGTGACGCAATTTTATAGCCCATCTGTGAGACAAGTTATTAAGTTTTTACGAGTTGTTTAATTACTTGCTCGTTTTTGTGTAAACGCTACATTGTAGAAAGGTTGTGTAATAATTTAGTTGCAAACACTATTCTATAATTTTCTTGTCCATGAACTTGATAACTAATTTGTTCGCGTTTAAACTGCAGCGAAGGGTGGAGCTTATTAAATATTAAATTTGTTTACAAAAATGTTGAGTTTTCTAAGACTTAAAACTCCAAACTTGTTTTTTCCAAGTGTTGGTGTATCGATGCCACTGTTTTTTTTTTATTGGCTCCTTTTATGAAGTTATTACAGCTTTACAAACTTCAGAAACTGTTTTATAGTAACTTGCCGGTATTAAGAAACTTTTGTGGAGAGATTCAGGAAATCAAAACAACAATAAAGTTCTGGCGAGGGCTCGTTCTTTATTTTAGTAGGTCCATAAAAATGTTATTGGGGGACAATAAAACGATCTCAATTCAGGTATGTTTCAACGTCCAAAACTATCGATTAGCCAAACACTGCAAAATTCCCGCCGGTTTTACATAAGAAAACGATTTGGAGGAAAACGTGCAAGCCAACTAAAAATTAAATTTGGTTGAAGAAATCATAAAGAATCATTGCCCTTTAGCACGGTTTTGTTAACAGAAAGTTTCGTCCCCACAATTTCTTCAAAAAAATAAATAGAAATAACACAGAAATAAATTGATTGTGGAAATTAAATTATTTATGGAAACGTTCCATAACTTTCACGGTTCATAAATTCATAAAAACTGGAAAAGTTGATTTAAATGTATGGGACATTACAATGAGCGGAGAATTTCAATACTTAAAATGCATTTAGTTAATACTTTGTCATTTTGTTTATTGTCACCTACACCACGTTTTTTAATTCCCGACGAAGCTCGAAGACTGGAAAAAATATTTTATTTCTTTAATTATTTAAGTAGTTCTGTACTAAACACTGATTATCTACTACCAACATAAAGTTAAATTTTTTTTTCAGCCTTCTAGCTTTGCCTGGAATTAAAAAACTGCAAATGCGCATTTCTTCAAGTTTTCATGATTAATGTGGAATTAATTTGGCTGAAATTAAATCCAATCAGCGATGATTGATAGATTCTTAAAAGGATGCCGAGGTAGTGAATATGAATTTAATTTGACTAACGTTTCTAATTCATAGAAACTGTATTTTATTATGTATAATATATTACATCACTTTGATTCTTTTAGAATCGTACACTTAGAAAAATCTGTCTCCTAACAAACATTAAATACAGGAGGATAATTTATATACATAATTTAAAATTGTCTGTTTCAAAAGGCTGCATTTTATCTACACACAATTAGAGGGAGGGGAAGGGGGACAATCGTCGTTTTACGGTGTGTTGCACACTACACTTTTTTAAATTTCAGAATATTAAAAGCGACTCTCACGTTTGAAAATTACAATTTTCCCATTTTCATATATAAAATTAATCAATTTGGTCCTCTCTATCATCAAATCAACATTTTACAAAAAAATAAAATTCGTGCGAGATATCTTCGTTACTGTACTCTTTTGGTCAACAAATAAATTATTCATAAATTACAATAATCACCTAATAAATAAATAAACGATTAAAAGTTAAGACAAAATTAAAACGTCCAGTCACTCACTAGTCCAGTTCACTCGAAATTATCGACGGGAATTTTCGCGCTCGAAAAGGAGTGAACACGGCTCATACCGGTCGGCCCCACGATAGCTGAGCAACTATCGCGACCACTCACACAATTTGCCTTTTAATCGCCGAGTCGATGGAACACAGGAAGCCTAGGGTTGCCAAGGGGGCGCTACAATTTAAAAATCGTCCTTAATCCTTTCAAGGCCGACTCCATAATTTCAAGAAAGCATGCCGAATGGGGTACAATTGTCTACATACCGCGTCTTTTTTTTTAATTGGACATACAATGTAAATATCTTGTTCAATTTTCAACAAATTATTGTCAATCAGTAGCGAAGATCTCAGCAATCTTTGATAATAGTACAAATGATTGGACATTAAAATTGACAAAGTTTTTGGAATTTAACATGTATTTTGAAAGAAGAAAAGATTAATACTGTGAATTAGTACAAAAATAAGAATAGCTTCAGACAAGTCAGTCCGTTCTACTCAGGGAAACTGTTCCAACGTCTTGCCGTTACAATGTAGTAATACATAACCTAAAATAAGTCGACTTGAGAGTATGTGACATTTTTCTTTTTAATAATTAAACATGGTGATATTTACATCGTTTAATGTTAAAGAAAAGACCCGGTACACCAAGTCTTTTTTTAACATTGAAACAAAATAGTATCAATCACTCAATCTATGCAACCAATTGTACTCTCCAATCTTAATTTTTTCTTCTTTGGAGCACATTTTAATATCTAAATTTCAAACTTAAGCAATGAAACGTTTTATTTCTTAATTAACATTAACATTATTATCAAGGACTAATGTTTTCAACTGTTTTTAATTGGTTTTAATATGTTTAATTTATATGACTGATATGCAGTGATAAAGTACAATAATAAAAAATTAAATGTGGTCGTGGAAAAATTACAGCAAAAATGTAAGTAATTAAAAAAAAAGAGACGGTATATATTACTTAAAAATAACAATTTATTATACTAAACCCTTTACTGTGTAAACTTCTTGGAAAAGAACATTTTTGTTTTATACTAAAGAGAACGTTAAGATTTAAATTAAGTGCAGATGTGTATTTGTGTGTTGCATCCACTGTATTTGGACTTTAAATGCACAACTTGACCCGTATGCGAGTTGGAGACTCGGTGCATACAATGACGAATGGTGATTGCACTAAACACCGACCCCGAAGGCTGATTATTGCTTCTCAATATAAGACAAACATACAGATTGCAGCACGGCATCTATAAATAACGAATAATTCTTTGGACAGACAAACTTATTAAAAAAGTAGATGGTTTACTGAAGATGTTCATAAAGGGTTAATGTTAATTGCAAAAATAAGCCAACTCAGAAGACTTGCTACGAAATTCAGCAGAGAAAGGATTACGAAACAATGTAAAATCGGATTACAGACGGCTGCAAAGCACCGCTCGTGCCGCCCCCCCAGGACATGTATAAGTCATTTTCAACCTTTTTCTCGCGGTTACAAAAAGGAGGCTGTTAAACACACATTTGTATAAATATTACCACACATACGCCATTCAATACAAATTCACTGTAAAAATATTTCAGGGAAATCTGCCCCCTATTTTTTGATTATGCACTATGAGATCATGATTCCTCTAGTCTCCCGGACCGGAAACGAAAATGTCTCGTTCCGATCTTCCCATTTGCAATTAACACTAGGCCTTTGTGGTGTTAGGCTGCTATCGGGGCTCCTCTTTCTTGTGTAGATCGGTGGGCGGTGTGACGCACAGCTTGTGACTCGACGACGGGGGTCCCGGGCCGCGAAGGTGCATCAACCCTGGGTCTTTAGCGCGCAACTGTCCCGCATGAGGCGGATAAGCACTGAACAACTTAGCCCGTTCTTCTTCCGCCCTCATCGCGACCTCAACTAGCGGATTGTAGCGCAGGGGTTCGTATCGGTGGTAGTAAGAGTCGGTCGGGGGCGGCCAGTGCGACGTCACAGGTGGCGGGTATGAAGGTGGTATCGAAGGTGGTAACATCCTGGCACGGTCCAACATCACAGAAGGCGGAGGAAGCGGTTGAAGTCCCACAACGGACGGTTGCCTCATATACGGATTGTACCTCTCTTCTTCCTTCAATCGAGGCTCCTCCTTGACTCTAACTTCGTTCGGATCGGACGTGCCGTTCCTCAAAGGCGAGCGATCCCTCAACACCGACTGCTTGGCGCTCTCGGCCAGCCTCTGTTGCTGTTGCTGCATCATCCGTTCCCTCTCCCGCTCCATCTCTCTCCTCTCGATTTCCCTCCGCTCCCGTTCTCTCCTCTCTCTCTCTTGCTGCTCCAACTTCCTCTGCTTCTCTTCGCGATCCCGTCGTTCGCGTTCGTCCCGTTCTCTTCGCATCCGTTCGCGCTCCCTCTGCTCCCGTTCGCGCTCTTCGCGTTCGCGCTGCTCCAAAACCGGGTCCGGCTTGATTGACCAAGGCGGGGCCGGCATTCCCGGAGGTCCTAAGCTACTGGAAGGAAAATTAGGTACGGTACGTTGGAGTCCTCGCCACGGGTCGTGAAGCGGTCCCAGTGGGAGATCTCTCGCTGCGAATGGCGACAACGAAAAGCCGCCAGGATTAAATCCGGAGCCGTATCTTGCGAATGGCGACATCGTCGAGCCTGGATTGGACAGGGTGGAATTAATGTTCCTGGTACCGTAATTATGGGAATACAAGCTGCGGCTGAGGAACCTGACTATTTTTGAAATGAGACAATGCATTGAAACTTTGTTTTCTCCACAACCGGAGAAATTATCATTATTATGTTTCAACATGTTTTTAGGTCCCCTGAAACGTCTGTCTGAAGTTCTAACCCATTTATGGTCTTTATAATATTTTTGTATTAGTGTGTTTTTTAATTCCAAAAACGGTTAGAAGGCGGTGAAAATTTTTTTTTTCACATCATTCTAACAATTTCTGGAATTAAAAAACACACTGTAGTACAAATATTATAACTAAATAGATATCAAAATTTCAAAATATCAAATCGGTATTGTGTTTATTCTCTCGTAAATTTTGCTGATGTTCTAAAGGTGCGAGTTTTCCTTTATTTTTAAAAGCAATGAATAATTTATAAATAAGATTTTGACGTTTTCTAATTTTTGGCCCTTCCCGATGGAAATGAACCTTATAAAAGTTAAGTAATTCTGACCAGGACATCTGATGTCACCACCAGATAGAGTGCCACACAAGCGTGTTGTTCGCGTGCAACTTAAAACTTGAATTTCTATTGGTTCCTATAAATTTGGGGCGTTACTTTTACTCACTTTCTCGCATGGGTGGAGAGTGCGTATGTAGAACGTGAACACTTATACAATTGTGAAATGAGAACTAAGATAAACATAACCAAAAATATTTATTTGTGGAAAGCCGGTTCAAGTTTTTTTTTTTTTGGGGTTCCGTTAGGTGGTATAGCAACAAAAAAATTGATAAAGGAGAGGACGATTTTCTTAGAATTTCTCAAAAAACTTTCAATAAAACATCAAATCCTTCCCAACTAACGTATTTCAAGTAATATTGAAGAAGCAAATTATAAAAATTGGTTTTTATTGTCATGGTCATTAATGGATTAATAATCTTTTGAAAGTCGAAGGCAAGTGTGATTTGTCGTAAGTGCGACGTTTTATCTATGACTCTTTAAATAAAACAATTAAACTAAAACCTAAAACAAACTGACAGATGTTTTACGAACGAGGTTGTTTATGTGTAGAAAGAAATTTATTATTTGCCACTCGTGGATCAAATTGAATTGCCTAGACTTGTTTAAATTTTGTTGAACGTAACGTAAAAGCCACTTTACCAAACGATCTAAGTTTGCGAACATCAATCAGTGAAAGATGTTTAGTTATGTCGTCATTACGTGGTATGGAGAAAGCCTTATAATGATTGCATTGCCATTTGTTTTATTTAACAGTTAATAAAACAGTTGGCAGTACTCGATGTGATTTTATTTTTTAAAATAACGCTGCTGAAACATCTCCCGTCGTTCTTAACGAAGTTTTCCAGACCACCTCGTAAATTTCTCATCACTTTCTGCATCGTTTCTTCTGGGATGATGGAATTTTCATTACACAGCTCCAATGCGTTTTCAAACTTTTTTATCCCTTTGTTAAATCAGAGAGTCGCTGTGGTTACCATTACATGACCATTGCATGTTGGAAAACGCTCGGAACCGCAATTGGCTCAACGTGATGTCGGTGTTGGTTATTTTGAAAAATAAAACCGCATTGTAAACCAACTGTTAAATGAGCCATTAAAGACAGGAACAAAATTTCAGTGCATTATTTCAATCAAAAGTAGTCAGGTTCTTCTGCCCCACCCTGTATTAGTATTAAATTCAGTCTACATGTTTGGCGAGAAGGAAAAAAATGCGGTACGTACCCATGTGCGACGCCGGCGAGGCGAAAAGCCCCGGATGGGGTTGTTCGAAGGCGGGTGGCCGGTGACCGGCGAGACTAGGTGGAAACGACAAATCGTGGGGCCTCGTCAGCGGAACCGAAGAAGGAAACAAATGCGACGGCGTCCTCATCAGATCGGGCTTGACCGTGCCGCCCTTCGGCTCCTTCTGTTGGTAGTGGTAAATTTCCCACGCGATCCGAACGTGCATCGCGTTCCATTTGCCCGATTTCTATTTTTTAAACAGACCAATTAGTGTGTTTTGTGAAGCTCGCGGACAAAGCTTTATGAATGAAATGAGAGGCTCAAAAGCGGCACCTACCATAGTCTTAGGCTTGGCAGGATCGGGCGCAGACGGCTGTGGACAGAGAATATAGCGTTAGGGAAACGGGGACATGCCGTGAATTAGTAGCAATGAGCTAGCATGCCGTGAGCACACCGACTGACGGATCGGCTTACCTTCGGCTGGAAGGTCGGCAGGTGGTTAGGGGGCACGAACGGGGTGGGTCCCGTCAGCCCCGGATGGAGCAGTCCGGGAGTGTAATTCGAGTAACTTGGCATTCCCAGGTTCTGCCGGTAAAAGGGCGAATCCCCGCTCCCCAACTTTGGAATATCCTTGAACTGACGGAAAAATACAGTCGAAATCGATTAAGGCGACACTCAAGCCAAAAAACAAGACTAGTCTATAGCTTCCTTATTTATCGGAAGATTTTAGTTATCTATATACCAAGTTAAATGGTTGTGAATAGGTTACAAAATGACCTAACAAAATCAGGTATAACCGTAAGGGCATTAAGACTATCCTGTCAAAATACTTTTTTTCAAATTCGAACATATACCTATTTTTTTTAAGTAATTCTGACAGAGATTGCTATTCTGAAAACGCCATCCTGTTGAAATATCACTGTTCGATACTCATTGAGCGGTAGCTCGTCAAGACAATTTTTTTAAACTTTTTATCATAAATACAGGTAAACATGTGATACATCACTAAATTTTAAAAAAAAACTTTTTTCAAAAATAAAAAATTTGACCCACCGTGCCATTAAAAAAAAATTAAGTTAGCCTTGTATCTCAAAAACAAATGATGGTGTAAAATTAAAAAATCTCATTTGATAGAATTGAAATCCTTATTAATATATTACAAATTTCGAAGGGTTGTGATGAACTATTTTGAAAATATTTAACCGTTTCCATACTTTTTAGCGAGCTGTATATAGCATTATTTTTCACACTGATTTCATTTAAAAAAAAAATAGTTTGGCCATTTTGTAGTTTGACAATTGCAGAATATTGCCTCCAATTTTCAGAATTTTCCGACCACCAGCAATAGGTTTTATTTCAGAAATGCTACATGATTGACCATGCTGTATGTCAAGTAACTGTGAGCATTTTCAAATCACAAACTAATCTCATTTGTTTAGTAGTGTCATTTATGTAATTTCAACAATTCATGAATGAAGTTTCAAGCAAAGTTTGACTGTATATTCAAAAACTTGTTCATTGTAACTGGCGAATTTACAAACAAAACGCTCACAGGCGCTGTAAATATTAAATAAACTACCTATTGACCCTCCACAAATTAAAAATTCATTCAACACGTTAAACACCAAGAACCCCTCGGGGAAATATCCCGTTAGACCAGGAGGGTCAGCGAGGACTGGTACGGATCGATTTTATTTAAAACGTGCTAATGACCACATTTACAGCCACTTCAATTGCGACAAAATTCTAAATCCGATTGCGAAGTGTCCCGAAATTTTTGAATTGAAATTATAAAATTAATTTGAATTGCGACTTCGCTACGACGCCACCCAATTCGCAATCGGATTTTGAATTCGTTGTAATTTACAGCCACTTCAATTGCGACAAAATTCGAAATCCGATTGCGAAGTGTCCCGAAATTTTTGAATTGAAATTATAAAATTAATTTGAATTGCGACTTCGCTACGACGCCACCCAATTCGCAATCGGATTTTGAATTCGTTGTAATTTACAGCCACTTCAATTGCGACAAAATTCGAAATCCGATTGCGAAGTGTGCCGAAATTTTTGAATTGAAATTTTGAAATTGAATTTATAAAACGAATTTGAATTGCGATTTCGCTACGACGCCACGCAATTCGCAATCGGATTTTGAATTCGTTGTAAATGTACCTCTTTAGTTCGACAAAGTTTTGAGCGACTTGCCGCAACGTGTTAAACAATTTTCGGGTCTGTCACTTACCAGTGGTGAGGGGAACAGCGTCGGCGCCGTCTGCGTTGGCGGTAACAACGAGTTCGTGTGCTGATGAACGTGAGTGTGGTGATGTTGATGCTGGTGCAGTTCCGTTCGCAAGTAGGGAGGAGGTCCGACGTTCATGCTTCGATCTTGCGACGCCAGAAATCTATTGTCTAATTCACGCCTTAACATGTCTGCTTGATCTGGAACGAGAAACAACACCTCAGCAACAAGTAGGTTATGGACCGGTTCGGCGCTTACTTGATTGGAAAAGACTTTCGGCGGAGAACGGATGAGGGTTGGGGGGCGGCACCGCGTTGGCGAGTGGACTAGCAGTGGTTATCGGCGGCGGCAGCGGCGCAGCGAACATAGGCGGCGGGAACGAGGAGTGCAGCGGCGGCGTCGGTCGAGGCGGTGCGGGACTCAGCTGCGTCACGGCCGTTCCGCTCCACGCTTTGCACGTCGTGACAAGACTAGAAGACACCGTGGTCAGAGACGCACAGCTTAAAGGCGTGACGCTGCCGCGACTCAGACTGCTGACGTTGCTGCTGCAAGAAACCAAGCGTTCACGAACCGAACACGCGACATCCATCCTCGGGTGCAATAGCGACTTCTTCATTAGCCACCGTGACAGTTACTAATCGGTTAATTTTTAACCGGTCAGTAACGTTTACAGATGGGTCCTTCCCAATGAATAAAAAAGTCTTACACCGGCGTCATACTTAACCGGACGGCGCGGCGCGGCACGGCACGGTTTTTGATGTTTTTATTATGATTATGATTTCTTAAAGCCGTTCGAGAGGACAGCCGACCAGCGAAAATTTGCATCGTTTTACCTAGGAAAACCGACTCTTAAGATTCAACCCTTGTTGTAATCATTTAAAAACAAATTTTTTTACCTCAGGGCACTTTATGAAAATGTGGATTCTAACATAAGCCAAAAAAAAAACCTGAGCACACTTTATGAACATGTGCACTGCAATTTGCATCGTTTTACCTAGGAAAACCGACTCTTAAGATTCAACCCTTGTTGTAATCATTTAAAAACAAAAATTTTTACCTCAGGACACTTTATGAAAATGTTGATTCTAACATAAGCTCAAAAAAAAAATAAATAAATAAATAAATAAAAATAAATAAATTTTAAAAAATGACCTGAGCACACTTTATGAATGTGTGCACTGCAATTTGCATCGTTTTATCTAGGAAAACCGACTCTTAAGATTCAACCCTTGTAATCATTTAAAAACAAAAAAGTTTACCTGGACACACTTTATGAAAATGTGGATTCTAACATAAGTCGAAAAAATTTTAAAAAAAAATGAAAATTTTTTTTTGTTTTACCTGAGCACACTTTATTAAAATGTGGATTCTAACATAAGTCGAAAAAAAACAACAAAAATTTTTCTTACGAGTTTTATAGGAAAAGATTTAATTGAATATAAATTTTTATAAAAACTCTAATAATTCTTCAGCAGCGAATTGTGCACTTTGCCGCTAACATATCAATTCTGATCAAATTATGAAATAACAAGGATGACAATTTATTTCAACCAAAATTGTAACGAAATATACAAATTTAATAATTCTAGGAATTTTAGAGGTCGCTGATTACTAATACGTTGTCAAAATAAAGATTGTCAACAAATGCCAAACACTTATCTTATGATTGGAACTTAAAAACAATTATAATCGTTTAAATAATATAAACAATTAAGTCCACCTGTTGATAATTTCATGATTGCAAATAGTTGAAAGAATTCCGAAGTCGAAATTTTACTGACGTTCCGCATCGGTCGCTAATACGCCAATCGAGACTATTTCGCTGGTCGGCTGTCCTCTCGAACGGTTTTTAAGAAAACTGCTCCCGAATACTCACACAAACCATATTAAAAACGTCAAAAACCGTGCAGTGCCGCGTCGTCCCGTTAAGTATGACGCCGGTCTTACTATTGCACATGAAAGTGCGACCACACACCTGTAACTTTCTCTTTCCCTGTTGGGACTGTGGCCCCGGGGCGACGCCGTTCTAACCGTCGTCGACGAAGTCGACACAGCAGCTATGCTGATCGGAGAGACGCCCTTCGCCGACAACGCCGTGCTAGCCGTGGTGGTCGCCGGCGATTGGGTCCTGTAAGTACTATGAATCGCATAAGGTGCATACAAGGGTTGATGCTGATATGGCGCATACTGGCCGCTGGTCGTGCTACTGGGAGCCATCGCCACGTTAGCCGACGTCGCAACGGCGGGGCTGTCCGTTCTGCCGCGGTTCGTGGCAGAATCGAGCACCGGAGGATGATGGGCGACCGAAGCGGTGGCGGGCTGCGGCATCGTTATAGGTACGCTGGGCATCGTGATCGTCGTTGGAACACTTGCGGGTGACGATGGGGACGTTCCAGTCGCGGTCGCTTTCCTGTGCGTCGGCAACGCGGGCGGCTGTTGGGCTGGTGCTGGTGAAGGCGCAGGAAGATTCGGAGGCGTGGGAGCCGGCACGGGCGAGTTGCTCGTCCCATTGCTGAGAGGTAGACTAGGTGGTAGAGCTCCGGGAAATTCATGTTTTCTAGAAGCCGGCGTTGATGCGAATATTACCGAACTCGCATCAGATCCCTGCAAAAACAAAGGCAAATCAGTTCACGCAAATATTTCAATTAGACTCTACAATTAGTGACAGATTTCAATGTACAATCTGAATTTACAATTGATGATGAATTGCAATCAACGTTTTGTGAGCTGCAATCCAATAATCTGAATTACAAATAATGTTTTCAATTGAGCACAATTGATTGAACTGAATAACTTGGCATTATTTAAATTACCATTGATGTTATCTGAATTACAATCAGCGTTTTCTGAACTACAATTAATGTTCTCACGATTAATGTATTCTTAATTGCAATCAACGTTATCTAAAATACAATTGAATAATCTGAATTACAATTTAATGATCTAAATTACAATCGACATTATCTGAATTACCATTGATGTTATCTGAATTATAATTGGTTCTCTAAAGTACAAACAACGTTTTCTGAAATAATATTGAATGATCTGAATTACCATTGATGTTATACAATTGATTGAACTGAATAACCTGGCATTATTTAAATTACCATTGATGTTATTTAAATTACCATTGATGTTATCTGAATTGTAATTGATGTTATCTGAATTACAATCACCGTTTTCTGAATTACAATTAATGTTCTCACGATTGATGTTATTTGAATCATAATTGATGTTTTCTGAAATACAATTAAATGATCTAAATTACAATCGACATTATCTGATGTTATTTGAATTATAATTGATGTTCTCTAAATTACAATCAACGTTTTCTGGAATACAATTGAATGATCTGAATTACCATTGATGATATCTGAATTATAATTGGTTCTCTAATTATAATCGTTTTCTGAAATAATATTGAATGATCTGAATTACCATTGATGTTATCTGAATTATATTTGGTTTTCTGAATTACAATCAACGTTTTCTGAAATACGATAAAATAATCTGAAAAACAACTGATAACGTTGTGAAATTCATCTGGAATTAGAAAAGGTTGTGCTAGCGAGGGACGCACTTGTGCGTCGATTTTTAACTTGTTGGGGCCACGTACGCACGCGGAACGATCAGATAAAAAGCGAGGTCGAGCCGGCGCAATTAAAAACTGCGCCACAATCAATAATCCCGTTGCTTCAAGATGCACTATGCACCTATCTTCCGAAATCCGTGTACCGCTCTCCCTTCCACCCACGGTGCTTTTAAATAATCGATGACTAGACACAGTATAAAAAAGAAATCGGAAGTTAGAGAGCATACATCCGGATAGATTGATGTCGGACAAGTGCGGCTCCCCTCGGGCTTACAAAGAAGCTAAGTGAGACGCCGTCGACGCCGACACGGAGATCAATACGGGCAAACTCTTTCTCTCTGCTACTTTCAAACATATGGTGGTGGTTGGTTTCGCCTGCTTTTTTTCTGCCTACGAATCGACACAAAGAAATGTGAATGTGGGACAAGCGGCGCGGGGACGGCCGCCCGAGCGTCAAAGTCGGAAGCGGCTATTTTGAGATTTCGGATCGCGCGTCAAAGTGAAAAAAAAAATGTGATCCGCGATTATGGAGGGAAGCATTAGCGCGACAGTGAGCCCCGTTAATTCGGCCGTAGTCGTTTACGAGTCCCATTTAGAGATAGCGGGGTCCTCGTTATGAGATCGTATAAAGGCGAAAGGGGATGAAAGTACCGTAGGAACCGAAAACCCCGAGCAATCTGTACGAAATGACCAAATAAAAGTTTTACTACGGCGGAGACGTGACGTAATACCCGGCCCATTGTTACGGTTTCGACGAGAGGGTGAAAATCGGTTTTGGATAAGTAAGCGAAACGAGCGCGATTGAAAAACCGAAAATTAAAATGTTTCGACGAGTAAAACACGCAACAGCTGCCGGAACGAAGCACCTGCCGCGAGATAATCAACCGCTAATTACTGATAATCACTTTATAAGTGCAGGAAATGCCCGTCGATCGCGCCAATCCGACTTCATGTCTTGAATTCAGAAAACGAACAAACAGCTACCTAATTATTCAAGAAAAAACAAATCGCTTCGGTAAAAGTGCAGTCAAAAATCATAGTTAATACGCAAACCAAAACGTGGAAGTGCGAAAAAAAATTCTTTTTAGAAGTGCGCCATTTCTACTGTCACTGTCATTTCTCGCTGCCACTAGATGGCACTAAATCTTTTCTCTTTCCAACTAGCATACTTTTATTTATTTTTGGAAAACAAATCAATACGAACAAACTAATATAAAACAAATTACAAAATTGTGAAGTGCATTTCACCAGCTTTGTAAAATAAAACACAGCTGAATGACTTTTAGCTCTGGCTTCGCTTTATACACAGTGTTTCATATAACTTTCCGAGGCCCACGCCCAATGCACACAACCCAATATTCAAAAATCACATGCTAGATCCAAAAAACATATATTTAAGTTTCATATTTTTGGAAACTCCTGATAAAAATAACTGTCAAACTGACAATTTAAATATGATCATAATCTACGACGGTGTCACAAAAATGCAGTTGCTGCAGCCCGATTATACAGACATCGTTACCCTGTTTCCAGTTTTCAGTTTGTCGAGATATCTGTCGTTGTTCATGTTTGTCGCTGTTCGACGCCTATGCCTTTTTGGTTTTGGCCAACTCTCCTTAAATTAATTTTCAAGCTGTTTAAATATTTTGCTTTCCTGAAAATGATTGAAACAAAATGAATATGTCTGAAATTGGAAGTGCTTTTCCTTTCCTTATTTTAAAACTATCAAATACTCTTGATTGCTTCTTAAGGTGGGGGACGCTCAATGTTAATTCTCCATAAGAAGAATTCGATAATTATCTGACACATTTCTTGAGACAATGGTTTGAAACTTTTCGTTCAGATCAGTTAAGCTATATTTTAGTAGAAGGGGGTATTAAGAACAAAGACATATGTATGGAAACATCATTAAAAAAAATAAATAGTGACTGCGAAATTATCGTCATTATGTTCTAATTTATTTTAGACCTGAGATTGTGTTTTCTGCAATCTAAGTCATTTGTTCTAGTAGATAATCATTATTGAATGAAAGTGGTAAAAAAAACTTTAAAAAAAATGCTGTAATTAATGAGAAAAATACAATAAGTCAAAAATCCATAAGCCGCTCAAGTTTTGTCGGTAATTTTATGATGATTCCGATAATTTTGCTATAACCGTAGTTAAGCCACCATCGAATAGAGGACCCCCACAAAAAATTTTCAAGGTTCAATGAAATTAGATGCAACCATTTCCACCACGGGAGAAACTATTTCTTATCTGCCGTCGCGATAAGGCACGACACGAATTATATCACGGGCCAGTATTCTGTAAAGTTTTATTTATTGCAATAAAACTGCAACAATTGCTGTTTGTTATTGTTATTATATGTATAATGAAATACCAAATTAAGAATAAAATTTAAATAAACAAAACATTTCCGTGGTTAAAAATTCTTTTGTTTTACTGAACCAAGCTTTCTTTGGCATAAAACAATTTATACAAAACCGCCGGCGATATTTCATCTTTAGTTAATTGATCACATTCAATTTGCTTGTGATGTTTATTATTTGATAATAAAACAGCATGGCATAATTAAACCCACATATTTTCTGCATCGTTGCCCGCTATCGGTGTTTCTAGGAAGAAAATGTTTATGAAACAAATAATATTCGACTGCACGTTCGACGCCGATGATTTTGATAAATTGGCTAAAGTGTTTTATGCTTTGGTCGGTACAGACCATTATCAAAGTCACTTTGCACTGTTATTAGTATTTTGTAATTGTTTTTGTTAATTGAGGGTGTGCGTGTTTAAAATACTTTCTTGAAGTTAGTGAATTTTTTTGTTTGTAAGTGTAAGTGATTTATCGGCTTGGTGAGACTGTTGCAATGGGAAAATCATCAGAAAATCGATAGAAAATAATTTGTAATAAATAAATCAATCAAACATCGAGTTAATTACTACACATTCTTTCATTTATTGCTAAAAAGCCAAATTTTAGATTTAAACATATCAACGTTCTAAGGGTACGACTCGCCTTTAATGGTTTTACATTTATTCTTCCCGCAATTTACGTTGAAAATATTTAAAATATTAATTTTATTAAAATTACAAATTCCATTTATTTTAGCACATTCGGTTAAATCTATGGAAAACATTGGAATTAATATGTTTTTAGACATGTCTACACTTTGCAAAGTTTTGTGATCGTGATTAGGTGGACAATTTTTTGTTTCATGACGCGAAATTGGAATCTGAAATAAACGACGACAAAATGTATCCTATTACTATGTTATCCCTTGAAATAATTGTAGATGATAACAGTAACGAAAATGAAGAAGTAGAAGTAGAAGAAGACAGAGGCAAAGAAGTAGAAGAAAGCGGCTCATAATGTAAGAAAACGCGCCTTGCATTCTACCTCACAGGTGGTGCAGAAACGAATCCATCGTAGCGCCCAAGTTTTCTCAGTCTCATATCTCGAAAACTATTGGTTCCATGTAAATTTTATATAGAACCTTTTTTGTGTAGATTTTGATAATAAACAAATTTTGTTATTATCAAACTTCACGTAAAACCAATATTTCACGAGATATTTGAGAGAAACTGATTTTCGCGATTTTCAACCTACGATAATTTTTTTAGCGGACACGATTTTGCAACAGACTTTTTACTCAGTGTTTCTTATAGCGATACAAAGAAAATCCCGAAGGAAAATCTTCACTTGAAATTTTTTAGAAGATTGTTTTTTTTGTATAAAATGACTGGAGCCAACCGGATTTTAGTTACCAAAAATAAAACAGTTTACGCATAATTATCTGATTTTCTTAATTTTTGTTAATTTTCCTATTATTAGATTTTTTAAATTGTTTATGTTAATTTAGAGTGTATGATTAAATTCTTCTAAAGTTTTGATGAGTACATATTATTTTTTACCAACCAACATTGACGCTTGTCAGCAATCTCTGATACTGTTTATATAAATGAGCTGTAACTGATAAGAAAAAGTAAACATATTGTAAGTAAGCGTCCCGCGCTTCCGGAAAACTACAAATTGAACGACTTCGTAATGAAACATTTTTTACTCATGTAGATTTAAAGTATTAATATTTTTTAACTTTTTATCTTTATGTAGTACCTAATGTTACATGCAATTTTACGTTGCCACGCATGAATAATATTTACATTTTTCCGTGGTGGAATTGTGTTGTCCTGTACGGTATCTGCAGATTCCTACATGCCGGTAGCTACTTCACACGTCTTTGGTTGCCTAAACATTTTTTATTTTAAGGGGCAAAATTGGTGCCCTCTGAGCGGAAGAATTGTGCGAATACTTGGAAATTTCCCCCCCTTAATGAAATTAAGGCTCAAATGATTTGGCAAGTTTCAGTTTTTGGTTGTTGTAATTTTTGAAGTGAAAACTTCTTTAGGCGCGTTAGACGATTTTTGGATGGGGTAAATCTTACGAGTTCGCACCTAGTTACGTCACGTAGTTACCGCGTCACGGAGCCACTAATATGATTAATTTATCGACAGATCAATCCTCAAAAACAATTGTAAAGCATGTTTCTAAATGTCAGAATTTTCATAATTTACAAATTGGAGGCCCATCAACGAGAAATGTGCCATATGTTCCACCAACTCGTACTGGGGGCCTATCAACACGGAATGAACCATACATTCCAGAGTCACATTCAGATTATGATGACGAAATTCACAATGATATTCCTTCACAAGTTCAAATTAATTATGTTCCACAATTGCATGAGCCAATAATATTATGAATTAAATACTCAAAATTTTCCTTATCAAAATATTATTCCACTGTTATTTCATAGTTTTAAGTCTTCACTTCTGTCGGCAGTCCCCAATAACTGCCAATTTTTTTTATACAAAAACTGTTGATTTAAATGTTAGGGAAAAAATGCTGCCAACAGAGCATTGCAATTCAAATAAGTGTAGAAATTTTTTAAAAAATCGGTCGCTCATATTGAATATAAAAAATAAAATGACGCGAGAAACATAGTTTTTAAATATTTTTTTCGAAAACAACACGTGGCAATTTTCTCGATTTTTTTATCCAGTGTACTTCCACCTTAAGCGGAGTGTTTTGCATTGGAACCCATACGCAAAGTTTTAATCACCCGGTACAGTGGAACCTTAATCCCGAAACGCGTTAACAAGCTTTGACCGCTTTCGTGCGGTCGGGCGACCAACCGCGACCCAACTTGATTAAATTGTCTTTAATTTTTTTTTGGTAAATTGTGCACAATTGGCGGTTTTTGTTGCGAACATGGCAACTTGGGCTAAGCCGGGCTTAGAAGAGATTCGGACGCTAGTAATGAAAGATTAAACGAGATAATTTGGTCACAAATGCAAGTATTAGTCGTGTTGATGTTCTGCGAGGGTTCGTTGGTCTCAATGAAGTGCGACACTTGGCGAGACCTCATTAAAGAACGGCTATACCGGGTGATTAAAATGAATCAAAATAAATGAATGAAACAAAGCCTACGAAACAAACCCAAATTTGTGTTGTAATCTACTTAGCAAGATGAAATCGCAATATTTTATTATGAAGTTGCTGCTCCAGCTGAATCATCTTTGATATGTTTTGTAATAAAGTTTTTGTGTTCAAAGTGAGCGATATTAAATTTCTAAAAATTCTAGCAGCGCTAGAAAACGATCAGAATTTTCTTTCATTTGTCAGAAGCCGCAAATTCGCATATTTCACCCGTCTCTGCACTTTTTCCAATTGTATTTACAAGACTTCTGAAATACAATTGAATTATCTGAGTTACATTTAACCTTTTCCGACATACAATTGGACAATCTGAAGTACAAGTGATGTTATCTGAATTACAAAATTGTTCTCTGAACTATAATTGTCGTTTTCAAAATTACAATTCACGTTTTCTTTAATACAATTGAATAATTCTGAATTGCCATTGATGTTATCTGAATTACAATTAACGTATTCCAAAATACAATTGGACAATCTGAAGTACAATTGATGTTATCTGAATAACAAATTGTTTGCTGAATTAAAATTGCTGTTTCCTGAATTACAATTAACGTTTTACAAAATACATTTGGACAATCTGAAGTACAATTGATATTATCTGAATGACAAATTGTTTTCTGAATTACAATTAACGTTCTCTGAAATAAAATTCAGCAGTCTGAATTGCAATTGATGTTATCTGAAACCGTTCCACTCTAAGAGGCTCATAGTTACTTCTGATCGTTTCCTATTTACAAATTCACGCAAATTGTAACGGAAACCCACAATTTCGATGAAATGATCGAACTATTAACCATTACACAATATTAGATTTGCATCACCGCACAAAAGAGACCGCATAACTACTCTAATCTGATACGATCAAGCTACCCAATTAACATGTATCAAAGCAAACATGATAACTCATTAATTCAGTTCAGTCTACAGTTGCGACAGTAACATTTCACAACACACTTTTATGATCGAGACAATTAAATTAACGAGGTTCCAATTAGTTTATTTGCTGCCATCGTCATTTTCGATTAGGACAAGAGTGCTCTTCGTTATTTCCTTGTAATGAATTTAACCTTCCGAAATCTTTCCGTTTACTTTTTAATTTCGCCAAAAATTAAACGTAGAAGACAAAGTTGCGCAGCCCGCCCCTGCAAATTTAGAATTTCCCGTTTTTAATCTCTTTAAAAAATTAACGCAACTCCCTGTATCACCGTTAAATCTGGCGAAGAGAAAAAGGTTCAGATTTAAATAATAAATGGCAGTTTCCGGTCACGTAGGGCGAATTAAGCTCGTTTCATCGCGAGCGCCCGGGCGCTAATTGTTGAACGGGCCCCGTACGTCGCAATTAGCGACAAAAAAATTAAATCGATGCGGCAGGTGTTAAAAGTAACATGGTCTCGCCTAATCACCATTTCGGCCTCGTGATCACCGCACACGAAAATACCCCCAAGAAGTGGACGGATCCAATTAGCAACGTCGCGGTTATAAATACGGAAATTGAAATGTTCAGCTCGCAGTTTAATTATTAGGTGCGCCGACTTTCCACAAGTGCAATTATTCCCGCCATTGTTCGGCCAAAAAAAAACCAACAAGCGAAAACCAAACGGCGCGAAAAAAGTGTGAAAATAACAGGTTGGCGTTTACAAAAGAGAGTTCAAATAACAAAACTTCTCAGAAAATGAATAACTTTTCGCCGACAATGCGCTTTCTGAACGCCTCATCAAAGCGTTTGCGCTCTCCTTTGTGAGTTTTTCAAGTCGAAAAATCGATTTCAAGCCGACCGGTTTTATTGAAAAAAAAAACACCCTGTATAATACGAGTGGGCCGCTTTACATTTTGGCTCCACATCCATTCACTTGCAGTTTATTACACCCAATATTTACAGAAGTTAAGGTAAGATTACAGAAGTTAAGGTAAGAGTACAGTCAAAAATCATAGCCAATACGCCAACCAAAACGTGGAAGTACGAACCGGTTTTCCTCCTTTAGGAGTGCATCATCGATCACTGTCATTTCTTTCTGCCACTAGATGGCACCAAATCTTTTCTCTTTCCAACTAACATAGTTTCATTTGGGAGACAAAAGCCGTCGTTGTGCAATGTAATTTTTGGAAAAAAATCAATGCGAACAAAATATTATAAACCGAATTTAAAAATTGTGAAGTCCATTTCACCCCCGTCACAGTTTTGTAAAATAAAACACAGCTGAAAAACTTTTAGCTCTGGTGTGGCATTGTAGATGGCATTTCCCAGTTACCGCAAAATCCACGAGGGCGCCACGTTCACCGTTCACCTGACACCATCAGAATTCAAAATGAAAATCTTTTAATTCGTTTTTAAAAGTCAACAAAACGTTAGTTTGCACTTGTTATTCATACGTTGCTTCCAGACTAGTTTCATAACGTTCTCTGAATATAAACATCTACGTTTGAAACAAGTTCACAAGTGAAAAATGTATCAGCCCCAATCTTCCCTACTTGTTCGTACGTTGTTTGCAGACGTTCAGTCAGTTTTTGGTTGTTTTAAATTTTTCATAAAAAAATTGTTGATTCAAATACTGCCAACATAGAATTGCAATTCAAATAAGTGTAGAAAATTTGAAAAAATATCGATCGGCCCATTTTGAATATAAAAAATAAAATGAAGCAAAAAAACAGTTTTTAATTTTGTTTTCAAAACCGCCACACAGATTTTCTATTTGCGATATGTGGTATTTCTTTCCGAATTCTTTCTAACCACCTCAACGTTACGAGGTGAGACGAGGCGAGGCGAGGCGAGGCGAAGCCGAGACTTGAAAAAAGAAACAAAAGTTTTCGACAAACGTCAAACTGGACAAAAAAACAAGCAAAAACAAGAGTCGCAGTTAAACCTGCATACCTCGACGGGATCAACGTCAACGGGCGACATGAGAGGCGTTTCGACAGCATCCTGCCGTCCTTCTTTAGCTTTCCCTTCCGCCGTTTCCTGGTCCACATTTTCGTAATTACTTTCCTGCAACCTCACTATGATCGCTATTGTTTATGGATCGGCGAATCTGGCGCACGCCGATTGACAGCACCGACCGATGCACTATACTCCGAATCGCAACTTTATTTATCTCCTAATCCGGCGCGCGATTACCAACTCGAGATTGGAACTATTTTTACACAAAAAAGATAGGCCTGGTGGTGTCTTTTTGTGTCACATAAAATATGATGTAATTTGTTTAATAAAATGGCACTGCGTGTAAAATGAATTTTAACGTCGCCAGTCGACTTTTATGCCGTTTCATGTCAACCATAACTGCATTTTATGATATTATTAGCTCGTAAAGAGGATAACGTTATTCCGACATTTGAACGCGGAGAAAACATAAAATTACCGGGGGGGCATTAAGCGCGCGACCCGACCTAAACATTCGATTTTATCGCGTTTAATAATCGGAACGTTGTCGCTACCGACACACACACAGCCGTTCCGAAAATCTCGTTAAATTTTCTCGGGACGGCTGTGCACGTTCAAAAACTGGTTTACAGTTTCAGGGCACTTTTTTAATGGCGCGCGAAACATGTGTAGCGCATTAACAACGCGAAATTGAGCGGAAATATCGCGTTTATTTTAATAATATGAAAATTTATTGCGGAAACCGAGTTTTATTGTGAACATGTTTTATTTAAACGCTTTTCGATACATTTTTTAATGCCGCGCATCAAAACCGCCGCGCGGTGAATTCGAGCGTGCGAGATTTATAGGCGTAAAATCGCAAACGCTTTTTTTATTAACAATGAAAAGATTTATCAAGTCGACAAAGTTGTGGAAGATCTAATTTTAGGCAACCCCGGGAACTTTGGAACTTTCATCGTTCCCCGAACGGCCCATTCACCAAGGCAACAAAATACATCATTACTGCCCTCGGATTGAACCCGTCAGATTATATCTGATCAACGCTTTTGCGTGCATTTATCTAAGTAAAATGTTAGGTTAGGTTAAAAACAAAAGAGTGAGACCAGGTTAGGTTAAACAACGAACAAAATAAATTAAGTTAGATCAGATTTATGTCCATTTATAACAAAATACTGACAGCTGCGCTTAAAGAACAAACAAAAAGGTTAGATTAGGCTAAAAACAAAAGAGTGAGGCGAGATTGGGTTCAACAACAAACAAAATAAATTAAGTTAGATCAGATTTATGTCCATTTATAACAAAAAAGTGAGGTTAGATTGGGTTCAACAACAAACAAAATAGAATAGGTTAGATGAGATTTATGCCCACTTATAACAAAATACTGACAGCTAATGTTAAACAAAAATGAAAAAGATTAGAGTAGGCTAAAAACAAAAGAGTGAGGATAGATTAGATTCAACAACAAACAAAACAGATTATAATAATTAATTAATTTATAATAAAATACCGCCAGCTAACGGCGGCCATTAATGTCAGGTCAAATTTAAGTGTTTGGAAATGTGAGATTTTATTAACGACAAAAAAATTAATTGCAGGCTGAAAAAATTGCGTGTCGTACGTCAAGAGCGCTAAGATTGTGCAAAGTAATTTTTTTGTTTGGAAAAATGGAAATGTTCGGTCGGAAAACGAAATTATGGGGAGTTTGACTGCAAATTACTTATTCATGCAGATCCTGCGATAAACTGTAAAACGGCGAAATTACAATTTTTTCGCCACCTAATTTCTGAAATGGCAAAAATTTATTGCGAGAACCGAATTACCAGGAATTTAATTAATAACCAAGTCGGGCGCGAATTCGGCACGAAACTTTAATTTTCACAAATTTTTTCCCCTAATGAGTGCGGCGCCGCATTCCAAATAATTAATTTCTTTTTCAGCATGTAACCGGCAATACGGTCCACTTCAACAAACTGCTGCAATGAAATTAAAAATCGCAATGAATTCTTGCGTTTTTTTTTTTTTTTTTTAATGTTCGGCGCATCAAGCAACTTCAAACGAAAGCGCTTCCGTCTATTTTTAGAAGTGGAAAAAATTGCGGAATGACGAATTTAATTGCAAACAACTTATTCCCAGAAAATTTCACGATAAGATTAAAAAACGAGAAACGTTCCGATTTTTTAAGTAAAAACTGCAAGAAAATTTAAAAAAATTCTGTCGGTTTTAAAAACAATAATATGGGAACATGTTCAATGGTGACACATTAAGACCAGCTCGTGAATTCTTCAGTATTTTTCCACCAGGTATCGTTTAAATGAAATGAAGTGTTAAAGGAACCTATTTTTTTTGTGCCGAGTGACACCCAGAATAGGCGACACAATAAGGTTGTTTATGATATATCTTCTTCTTCTTCTTCGGTCCAATCTTGAACACAAGCATCGAATTTTCCGAGGTCATCTTAATGTCAACTTGCCATCTTCTAGGTGGCCAATTCGAACATTATGGGGTTTGTCCATTTTATGGGCTTTTGTCATTCTATAGCGTGTTGCTAAACAGTGACACATTTAGAAGTTCACATGCAAGCATTATTGTTGTGTCACCGTTGGAAATAAATTGAAGAAGAAAGTGAACAATCTGTAACTTGTTGAGATCAGTTAAAGCTGGTAGTGCAGTAAGTTGTCACAGATCCAGCTGCTAGGTACAATTAATTTCACGACATTATAACATGAAAAGCAGTTTTTCTACAAACTAGTAAATCCCCAGTGTTGCCCACGACGTTATTAAGTAAGTAACATCACATTGCAATTATTTTTGGCAGTTTAAAAAAATTGTGAGTCACTGTTGGACATGTTCCCTTATTTGGTAAAATTGAATTCCCGCTTTTCTTTATAAAAACACTGGAAATAAACCATCAGATGTTTAATGTTTAATTACCAACGCGTTCATCTCAATTTTTCGCACAAAAAACCGGTACAACCGCAGTTTTTTCAGAGCTGCAATTCATCACTTTTAACAACGGCGGGCAGAGAATTCGAGCGTCGTTTTTCACCGCGCGAAAAAAAAACACCCGGTAGTTTAATTGCGATTTTTTTCAGAACAAAACCGAAAATCCCAAAACAGCGCCATCAATCATACGAGATGACCTTACTTTATCGGAACCGTTGATCGAAAAAAAGTAATGTTTTCATTGCACGCGGAATCGATCTGACGCGAATACGAACGAGTGGCGAAAAAATCCGCGCGCACGGAACGCAAAATTCGTGTACCGCGAAATTGGAAAAACGACGACGACATAACTGCGGTTCCGTCGGCAGGTAGCAATTCCCGATTTTTTTCGCGGTTTATCCGAAGAAAAAAAAAACGCACACGCGTGTGTGCGGGACCGCGAATCGATACAGCTGCACCGCGGCGAAAAAATTAATAAAACCGCGAATCCCCTCCGATCGGCAATTAGCGTCGGATTTTTTTTTTTTTTTTGTCGAACGCTGCACCCATAAATCAAACAAAAAAATCCTCTCGCTCCTGCTGCTAAAATTAGATCTTCCAAATAAAATCCAATGCCAACTTCACGCATTTATTTGCGCACATACAAACGCACACAAACACACACAAACGCAACGAGAGTTGTACACAAAACGCGCGCGTAAGGGCGAAAAATCGCGCGTATGTAAATAAATTCAACGAATGCTCATTCTAAAAACGGCACTTGAGCGGCGCGCGTACGCTCTGCAGGAGAGTTTGCCTCACACTGCGATACGGTCGCAGGAAAAAGAGAGACCGTGCAGCAGGAACGGTATTCTACGCAAGCGTATAATAAGAAGTCCCAGGCCGCAGCACGAGGCCGATTAAAAATATTCGGCGACAAATGACAATTATTAGCACCGCAGCTGTCAAAACATGTTAATCTTACATGATGGCAAACGTGGCCGCGGATAAATTTAACTTGACCGACGGTGAGCTTTCCGGCGACGACAGCTCGCACAGAAAGATTATAAACAGCCTTTATTTCGAAGTATGTTTGAATTTAACAACGTAGATGTCAGTTATTTATAAGTCGATTAAGGGTGATTCGATTAAGCGGAGGTTGCGTAAAAATCACCATTACTATTAAGAAATGTCACAATAGATTGAAGGAAAACACTACATCACAGTTTTCGACATCACATTGTCTGGAGAATTTTTGAAACTTTTGGGGTAATTAGGGTCACATCAAAAACCAGTCACCACTGAAATTATTTTCGGATGTTACTCTTTCATCCGAGCATTAGCCGACTACATAGAAATAGAAAGATCTCTTAACAGATTTTATGTTATGTTATGTTATGTTATGTTATATTATGTTTATGTTATGGGTGGGATTGCGCACTTTTGTAAATTTTCTCATCTGCTATTTGGCAACAAAAATCATTCTTGACAAGAAGTTTTGCTTCTTTTGGAAAATCATAAACAGTTGTCAAATTTATAATGATATGTACGGCGATTTCACCTACAGTAGAACCCCTCTAATCCGTCATCTTTGGGACTGGGGGTATGGTCGGAACGCAAAAAAGTAGGATTATCAGAAAACAGTAAAAACATATACTGTAACGAATACAGAAAAACACTGTCGTAAAACCAGCGAACAGTAAGCACTAAAAACTGCATAGTTCAGTACAAAAAAACACGCTACATCCGAAACGATAAGAGAGATGACGGGGTACTATAAACAATGGCACGACGGGTGGTGAGTCACTGACGAGTCGCGAAAAATTTCTCGACTTGGACCACGGTCGGATTAACCGGAGTGACGGACTAGCCAAGGGCGGACTAGAGGGGTTCTACTGTATTTACATATAGAGCTCCTGAATGTGGTGTTTTCTAAACGTCGGAGGCCCTGGTAGTTGTGTGAGTTGTGCTATTATGTGGGATAGAGGAAAGCCATAACTTATCTTTTGTTTATGTTTTATATTCGATTACACCCAGGTCTTTTTTTATGCGGTAGATAAGTTACATAGAAAACCGCATACAAAAAATTTGCATAAAAAAACATTGATAAAAATAGGGATAGGTTCCATACTTTCCTAAAACCGCATAAAACCAAAGTAACGAATTAAAAAATAAATGAAAATCGCATAAGAACGCACCGCATAAAAAAAGACCTGGGATGTTCACGAAATTATACCTTCCAGTAAAGAAAATAATATCAAAAAGTCATTTATTATAAAAATTATTATACTTGGGGTATGTAATTCAAATAAGGCGATTCATACATTTTCGAGCTACCACGATTTTAGTACATCTAATTATAATTTGTTTATATTTTACTCGGCGTATGGTAATTTTTATGCAAAATAAAGTTGAATAAGTAACCGATTTGTAACTCACATTGATTTTGCTTCGATGGGTAGTACATTTGTAGTGGCCAACTGTAAACCGTCAAAGGCTGAAGTTTTATGGTTTATTTTTACTGATTGGCAACTAAAATAATATAAATGAACACGAAGAGTTAATACAGTAATTAATTTATTTAATCGAAACATATATTAATTCTTTCATCAAAAATTTGAATAAAACCAATTGTTTTGACAATTCTTAATTTCTAAAAATTGTCTATTTATCCATCAAAAGATTAGAAATAATTAAAAATCTTATTGCAGGAAGCAAAGCTAAAATAAGTAAATATATAAAATATTGTTGTGAATAATTTCAAGAGAAAATGATTGTTTAGTCAGCATAATTATTGCAAGTAACGGGTTAAAATTTTTATACTATCATTTGGACAATTAAAAAACCTCTCAATCATGACAAAAAAATAAAAGTATTTAAAAAAAAGTCATTATTTTGGAAGATGTGAAATTAAATTTAAAAATGAACTTGTTTTTGGATTTTGGTCAAAACTTAACAGTTTCAGATATATCGAATTGTCGATTTCCTACTTCCAATTTCATTAGAAATTTGATAAGCAAATAAGCAGAACTTTTTATCAAGAATTATTTTTTCTCACCATTTGGCAGATAACAAAGTTTACAAGAGTGCGCCATCCCATCCGTGAACACACTGTATATCTATGATTTGTACATCACTAGAACAATTGAAACTATCCTGTATAACTTAAACTGAAAATTTTGACTGGTTTAGTTAAAACCACAAATTAGTAGAAAAGGGAAATAAAAAAAAAATAAATAAAAACAAATCTTATAATCACAAAAAATTTTTATATAAAATAAAAAAATTTTGTGAATTTTTTTTTTTTGTGATTATAAGGTTCTTGTTTTTATTTTCATTATCGACATCACAGGGTCCACTATATATATTTTATTTTTTAGTAGAAAAGGGTCAAGGAAAATTCTGGAAAAGGGCCATGGAAAACCTTGAAAAATGGGGAAATTTGAAAATACAAAATTGCCGTGAAGAGTTTAAAACTTTTTTCTGGGCAAGTTTGAAACTAAAAAGAAAGCAATTTTCCGCTTTACGAAAAAATCGATCTTGAGCTTTGATTGAAAAAATGGTTCGAGCGTTACCGAGCTCTTTTTTGGGGCCAGTGTGATGTCTGTATTGAGTGATGAATGGATGAACGTGTTTATATCCGCGCAGGAATTCAATGCTGCCAGAAAAGAATGACGGTTGTGTTTAATCATTTTGCCGAACGATAAAAAAAAAACACAAATAAACACATTAAACGGTATTTGATCGGCGATTAACAATTTTAACAAATATTGCCAGCGATTAAAAGTAATCGGATAAAACCGTCGCTTCGTAATTTATATTAACGCACGCGACAGGCAATTTCGATTCGGCGGAGCGATATTGCGACACAAAGTCGCGTGCCGCCCGCAAAAAATTATATGCGCGCGGCTTATTGAATTACCCTTTGCCAACCAAAAAAACGAAATGTACAAAATGTTGAAATATCGAAGTCGACTATAAATTCGCCCTCTTGATAAATTTTCATATTTATACAAGTAACGGAGATATTTCCGCTCGAATTCGGTCTGCAGCCATTATTCACGTCGATTGCGTTTTTTTGCCGGAAAAAATTTCATTTCGCGCGTTTTCCGCGCTCAATCGAAAAAAAGTTCGAATAAAACCTGTTCGGAATTAACTCCCCGGCAATTTTGCTCTCTTGATGAATTCCCATATTTTTGCGGATAATCGAGATATTCCGGGCCGCCGGTGTCCGCCCCCGCGCGCAACAATCATCGCGTGTTTCAATTAATTGCCGATCGTAAATCAGCGACTTTCGTAAATTTTTCTCGGACGGGGAATTCGTAAATAAATCCGCGCTTTTGAGTTATCGCGATTCGTTGTTAATTAAATTATGCGGTCTTACGGTGTGGCCCATGAAAAATGCTCCAAACAATGTGAAAGTGGAAAACTGTTATGCAATGCCCTTTTTACAGTTCATTTTGATATTTTTTAACAGGAATTATCTGTCGCATTGGTAACATGACGAGTTTTAGTTTTTCACTTGACCCGCATTACCCCAACCAGCTTAAAAAATGCTTCAAACACTGTGAAAATGCAAAACTGTTATGTAATGTTCTTCGTACAGTTTATTTTGCTGTTTTTTAATATGAATCATCTGTTTCATTGGTAATCTGATGGTTTTGAGATTTTGACGTGACCCGGATTACACCCATCAGTTAAAAAAAAAACAACAATGCAAAAGTCAAAAACTGTTATGTAATGTCCTTTCTACAGTTTATTTTGGTATTTCTTAATACTAATCATCTGTTTCATTCGTAATCTGGCCATTTTGAAATTTTAACGTAACCCCAATTACCCCAACAGTTGCAAAAATTCTCCAAAAAATGTGAAAGTCAAAAATTGTTATGTAATGGAATTTTTAAGTCAATTTTGATATTTCATAATAGTAATTATAGCGATAGAGATTTCTTTCTATTACGTTTTAAACTTTATTCCAGACACACAAAATGGATTCCTTGATTTTTTGATAAAATACATAATTTCCCTGATTTTTCCCTGGCATTTTGGCTTACTTCTAAACTCTCCGACATTTTCAGGTTTTCCAGGTTGCCACGAACCCTGATTGCTAATACAGTAAAAAAAATATATTACAGCCTTCTAGCCCTTTCTGGAATTAAAAAACACACTGTAGCACACAGGAATTATTTTGACAAATAGTTTTGCTTTTTTTTTGATAACTGTATTAATGTCTGATCCGGGTCGCGTCTCGTTCATCCATCATCCGAAACGTTTCTTTCAATGCAAATTTTAATTCAATTTTTTTCTTGCGAAATTAATCATCGCTTTCTTAAAATTCAAGAGCTGACACTCGACCGTCTTATTCAATCGTTCAAACAAACATCATTGGCCGACAAAAGGATTTAATGAAACGGAAAACGCTTATTTCCGTTTCGGTCTCGAAACTTTCCACCAAACTTGGCCAGATAAATATCGTTTTATAGTCGATGAAATCGAAGCATTTTTCACCATTTCATGGAATCAAAAAACGAAAATTTCTGAATAAATTCGCCATAAAGCATCCGCCGATAAACCGAAGGAGTCGAAGGTACTATATTTCCCCCCAAGAAAAAAATCATATGGTGCGCTTCGACAGATGCAATAACAGCGAGTTGAAACCGACCGGAAATATCGTCGTTATTCTAAAAATATGAAAATCAATCAGGAGAGGAAAATTGTGGAAAATGTAATTTCGAATTGATTCGGCTCGAGAAGAGGGAAAACGGGAATTGGGGCGGAAATCGGCGACAATGTGGTTTCTTGTTGAAAAGAACCGCGACAACACACCGGGGTGGTGTTACCTGTCGAAAATTTTCAAATCAATCAGGACCGAATAATTAAAAAACGGAAAAATTTATTGGAAAAAATTCAATACGGCCGTCAAACTTGATTGTCAAGCGTTCGCTTGCTTTTGAATTTGTTTGAAGAGAAACTTTAATTATGAGGTGACTACAAAATTTCAGGAACGTTCAGATGGATTTCAGAAAGTATCAATATTGTAATTAGAAAAGTATAAATTGTAATTTAGAAAGTATAATTTGTAATTCAGATTGGTCAATTCTAACTCGGATTAGTCAATTGTAATTCAGAAAGTATAAATTGCAATTTAGATTAGTCAATTGTAATTCAGAAAGTATAAATTGTAATTCAGATTAGTCAATTGTAATTCAGAAGGTATAAATTGTAATTCAGAAAGTATACATTGTAATTCAGGTTAGTAAATTGTAATCCAGAAAGTTTAAATTTTAATTCAGAATAGTCAATAGTAACTGAGATTAGTCAATTGTAATTCAAAAAGTACAAATTGTAATTCAGAAAATATAAATTATAACTCAGATTAGTTTGTTTTCTGAACTATAATTGACACTTTTTGAATTGCAATTGAAGTTTTCGCAAAAACAACCGACTACAATTTTTTATTGTACTAGGAGCACAAACCCCTATTATAGTAATTGCCTACGTCGCTCGGTCCTACCTGAACTAGACCCTCAATAATCCCCGATAAGGGAACTGTTGTTCGGCTACTAAGGTAAGCACCGTTATTACAGCTCATTCATACCAATGAGAGTTTCTGGCCAATTTAACAAGTGAATATCAACGATCACATTTACCGTTATTGCACCCGATCGTTGGGTCTTACTGTACAATTCAAATGTCATTTTTTCTGCAAAAAACTTCATAATTAATTTTCACGTTTTTTAAAATAAGTCTTCGTATTCATAAAAATAGCCTCTGTATTTCCACTGGAATATTGCCAGCCGTTTATTAGACACGGCGAACTGCAGCGTTTTTAAAAAAATAAAAATCGTCTTGTCATTTTTTCTATTTTATTAAAACTTGTTTCGCGTCAAATTTATTCGCGATTAATTCCTTTATGGCTTTCCGCCGTTGACAAATTTTATGTTTTTGCCGAACAGCCGGAATATTTTACTGCAAATTTACAACGCAATCGTTTCTTTCGAGATTTAATTATTTATTGAATCACTTTGTAAAGAAACGCTTGCTTACCTTACTTTTGCGACCACTGGTTGCCATGGTAATCTCAAAAAGTGTCACGAATTAGTACCGTCACGCGCAGTAAAGTCAGTGCGCACGTTGATAAAACTATAATTCTAGCTAAACATTAACAGTTGTGTCGATTTTTACCAAACTTTGCATAAAACAATACTTTCGCCTATTGCGACACGAATTTACAAAAATCAAGGCACACAGCGACCTACAACTTTCTAAGAAGTAGCAAAAAATTCGATTAGCATTTAATTCCGTACTTTCAAGCAACGCCCAAGACAATTTAGTTGTATAAACACACGAGAGCCTCTCACAACATTCTGCAACATACAAACAACTCTCTCTCTAAAGTTGCGATGATTGCACAACCGCCGAACGGGCTAAATGCCAATATGATTAACATATAAACGCGACGTATATAACGTTTATATGCCTTTAAGTCGAGTTTAACTTGATTCACGTACCACAGTAAATCCCGAATTGGATACACGGCGCGAATGTAAAGGGGGACCGGAAAAAATCGTCCTTCTGAAAATGGACAGGAGTTGAAACACGTCGGGTTTATTAAAACGCGTTTTATTATCGGCTCGCGGGCATTTATTGAGTATATGGTCCGCGTCATAAAGACCGTAACGAGGGCCGTTCATTACCATCGCCGTAACATGTTATACGCGATATTTACGAGCAAATTATGCGCCATAATATAAATCCGTGTGTATGGTGCGGTGTGCCATTTTATTAGTGACCAGTTTTACGAGGCCGAACGTTAAAAATAAATGACACGACTATCAGATCGTATAAACTTTTAATGGTTCTGCTTGTTTTAGTACAAGTGCCACCCCGGCCATGTCGGTGGTAACAAGTCATAAAAGTCGGATAAATCGACGCGCGCGAACCAAATCGGACAATTAGGAGACGAAATCGCATAAATGCAGATGAGGCAGTTACATTTGCATGGCTCGACGACGGGAGGAAAAGATACCGAGGAACGCAACTTTCCTCGAGTGTGAACATTACCAGTGGCTAAATGGAGTACTTAAAGCGGAGCGAGAGCAAATTTCAATGTCTGTTGTAACTGTGGGAATAATTGCATTGCTCAATAATATCGCGGCGGCAACATGTAGCCGGTTCTGCCGGACGCCGAGGGGAAGTGAATTACTGTTTTTACGACCTAACCTAATTTAGTAAAACAGCGTCCACTCGGTATAATTGCGGATTATTACGATTTTTTACAAAACACCGAGATTTCAACCGCCAATTAACTAATTAGACTGTTTTTTGAGTAGCTGTTGCATTAAAGGCGGTTTAAAAAAAAAACTAGAACGGTAACGTACGTTCAAAAAATTGTGAATCGATGACACGGAAACAATTTTAAATGTAGGGCGTAAAGCATCTGTTGCAGTTGTGAAGATAACCCTATTTTTAAATGTCATTTTTGCCAATTTTTCAGGCAATTAAAACCAATTATACTTCATACTCTCCTAATCGGGTTTTATGATAGGGTCTCATTGTGTAAAAGATTGAATTTATGCAAAAAGGAGCCATTTACTTTAAATTGTATGCACCAAACGGAAAAAGAGAACGGTTGTATAAAGTAATTTTACTTGTCAAACAATTTAAGGTAAAAGTACAGTCAAAAATCATAGTCAATACGCCAACCAAAACGTGGAAGTATGAAAAGATTTTCTTCTCTTTATGAGTGATTTATCATCAATCATTGTCATTTCTCTCTGTAAGCTTTTCTCTTTCCAACTTACATAATTCATTTGAACGACAAAACCGTTAATACGAACAACTAAACGTTATGTAACCACTCTGAAAATAACGTATGAACAACAAATGCAACCTAACGGTTTGTTGGCTTTTTAACAAAAGAATTAAAAGATATTAATTTTGAATTCTGATGGTGTCAGGTGAACGGTGGATTTTTCGGTGACTGGGAAGTGCCATCTACAAAGTGAAACGAGAACTAAAAGTGTTTCAACTGTGTTTTATCTTACAAAACTGTAACGATGGTGAAATAGACTTCACAATTTTCAAATTTGTTTTATCATAGTTTGTTCGTACTGATTTGTTTTTCCAAATGAAAATATGTTAGTTGGAAAGAGAAAAGATTTAGTATCATCTAGTGGCAGAGAGAAATAACAACGACGCACTGTTTTGTACTTTCACGTTTTGGTTGGCGAATTGACTATGATTTTTGACTGTACCTTAAAAGAGTAATAATAAAAGCGACGAATTTTTCAGTCTTTTTCATCGTTTATTAATAAGCCGCTTTTAATCAAAACTCATCTTTGATGTGCAATAGAGTAATATCCGCATAACTCTCGAATCGAGGGCCACTTGTTTTTGATCCTGTACATGTCTGCTCCGCTTTACCATTAAACGGGCGTCTCTTGTTGCAATTAGGCGCTGGTTTTAATTCGTTTTGTTCGCTCGGAGATTACTACCCGATTTTTTTTAGTCGAGGGGAAGTGAGTGGCGGCGCATTGTTAAGGTCGCAATTAAAAGCAGTTAGGTCAGGCTTCGTGGCCGCATGGGATTAGCATTAATTTTAAATTAATTAAAACATGGAACATGGAGAACGCTTTTTTTATGATCGATTTTTTTGCGGAGGCGGGCCGGCTCCGTCTCACCTGTTATTATTTGCTCGAAAATTTCGAATTTGATGTTTTCGCGTCGGTGGCGATTTTTTTTTTGGTTCAGACATATTTTTGGAAGCCGGTCGTCAACGGTTAATTAAGTTACCCTGCGGCTATTTTAATGTCACTTGTCATGTTCTAGGTGGCCAACCCAAATATGTGGTTTGTCCATTTTATAGGTTTTTGTTCTGTCTCAAATGTTGTTGACAGACTGGTTCCATAACGTTCAGTTAGTTTTTGACCCAATCCATGCATGATTTACAAAGTTTCAGCTTTTGATTGTTTTAATTTTTGTATAAAAAAACTGTTGATTAAAATGTTACAGAAAAAATACTGCCAACAAAGGATTGCAATTCGAATAAGTGCAGAAAATTTTAAAAAAATCGGTCGACTCATTTTGAATATAGAAAATAAAATGATGCAAATAACAATTCTTACTTCAAAAAAAAAACGCGACGATAGTTTTTTTATTATGTAAAATTATGTGTTATATCATTTGCGACATGTGGTACCTTTTTATCCACTTTAATATCTCGTGTACTGCACGAAGGCGGGGTCAAAAGTAAGCGTGAGACCACAAAAAGGTAGGTAGTTCTGAAGTTTGAATGTTTTTAAGTTGAGTAGTGCCGATTTTAATCATTTTGTGCAGACCTCCGAATTTACACAGAAACTATCGGTGGTATTCACTGCCGAGAATTTCCGGATGCACGTCCTTAACTGTATCAGGTCTACAAATTCGCTTTCGAAACGGTTAAGCGGAAATTGACACTTACCATTGTAACAGAGTTTGCGACGATTCTCCGTCATGCGGGTTTTTAGAAAGCGAAAGTTGGAGGAAGTTTTTTTAAAATTTTGCTTCGGGCGTTTGTGCACTCCTCTAAGATATTATGGAGATCCATAAAAAAAACAAATCTGAGTCGACTGAAAATCACTGCACGAGTCGCAAGTAAATAAAACAGGCGATAACTTAGCTTTAAAAAAAAGTTTAGTTTTTATTTTAATAAATAAAGCGATAAGTTTGATTTGCCATTGTTATCAAGTAAGAGACATAAAAAGGGAAAAGAAATATGACAATGAGACGTACGGACGACAGCAGAATGAGGTAGTAAAGTAGAAACAATCGGACGATAAAGTACAAAGTCTGTACGAATAAAACATGGATTCTATATTATTCCGAGACGTCGTTGCAATAAAACCAAGAACGACATACTATACAACGCGCGCGGCAACAGAATTGGAAGAGCTTTTTAATAAATTATCATTTAAAGGGGAACGCGAAAAAAAGCCGCTTTTTTCCTCGCGCAATCTACATATGAATGATCCCCTTTTTTGCGTCTTTAAGACGAACCAACCCATGAATATTGAAGAGGCACGCTTACGCGGCCGCATAAAAAACGGTACAGTAAAACCGCGGTTTTTTTCGGCAGGTTCTCGACATTTCACCTCTCCCATTCAATTCCAACGGAAAAAAAAAACAATCAACCGTTTTTAATGGAATTTTTTTCGAGTCATTAAATCGTTTTCTTGAAGTGCGTGAAAATCGACAGAAAAAAAATTATTACTTTTTGATTGGTGTTGCGCGCCGGAGGCGCCCGTTTTTCTGAGCCGCTAATGTGCTTGTTTGTTTCAGGTTAAAAAATTATTTCCGGCCGCCTCTTATGGCGAAAAAAACGCTGTCGCGACGTCTAATTACTCACAAGATAATGTACGCAAATTTTTGTTTTGGGCGAAATTAACATTTCAACGATTTAATTTACGCGCATGTCGCGTTATAATCGAAATTATACCGGGTGTCAACAAACAAAGCGCTTGTATTTTACCGGTATAAATTAGCGCAATCCGGTTCGAAGGACCAAAATTTTATTTCAACTGCCATTTACAAATTTGCTCATACAATTAGTGGAGGTTTAGCTCGTCACTGAAATATACACCCTACAACACTAGCGAATGTCCACAACATTCGACGATTTTGTAGAAAGAGTTACATTTAATTAAAAGCCGCATTTAAAAGCATCGTAAAATATTCCAATTGGGGTGATATTCACGTGAGTACCGACCGATAGTTAAACAACGAGGACGTGATTTAAATGTGTCCGTTTGTCTCGCAACGAAAATCGCAAAAAGAACTCCGGCAATTCCGTTTTAATTAATCAGCTTCGCCAGATTCACAATGGCGCGTTACAATTTCCTGCGACAGCGAAATTGCGAACTTGAAAATCTACTTCACATAATTATGCAGGAATATTGTGTTACACGAAATCATTGCCGCGGATCTTGTAAGCTCTATTATGGCCGGGTCATCAATAAGTGTTGTGAAATAAGCCACGTGAAATATTCAGGAAAAAATGCATTTTCGGTCAAAATGACAGTTCTATTGATCTGCACACTAGATGACTAGTGTTTCTGAACAGTTGTAACGTTGCGACAGGGACATAATAGTATAATTCTACACTTAGGTGGAGAAGTGTATTTTTACTACCTGAGGGCTGATTATAGATCCTGAGGTGCGCAGTGCCGAAGAATGTACTAAAATGAGATTTAATTAATTAATTAAATAGTATCTGATCATTATAGAAAATCGTTCTATAAATATTTTCTTTCTATAATTCTAATAGAATCATCAAAAAATGTAAATTTGTTCAGTATTGACCTTAGGTTAATAATAAAAAATAGTTTACTTGTCACTGAACAAACGGTAGTGAAATAAACTTCACAGCATTCTAATATACAGGATGAGTCAAGTTTTACCGCCGGTGGCAAAATCCCCTTCAAAATAATTTGTCAATTGCATGAGTAATTTTATATTATTAAATAACATTTTTTTTCAATAATTACTAGTTGTTCAATATATTAGTTTTTTGATGTACGAACTGTACAATATTTTCACACAATTTAGTGCAATTGAAATAATTTTACTAATTTGCGATCATTAAATAAAGTCAATTCTGTATTAGGTTTTTTTTTAAATGATTTACGACATAAGTAGCCCAATTTATCGGACAATGGTATTGATGTAGGGTACTTGACTTTTTACTTATGACGGTCACTAAACTTAACTTAAGAATGCAGCTCTGGCGACAACTGAAAAGCTGTCTCGTCCAGTGTGATGGGTCGATCATAAACTATTGTTAAGGTGGTATTGGCTTACCCTGTACATCAAAATGTATAGCTAGTAGTGGAAAAACACATTATATTTTTGATCAGCATTAATTTGAACATACTTGGAAAAGCAAACATTAATTAATTCTGACCTTATTTCTATTTTGCACAATTATTTGCCAAAGTTGTTAACACAATTATTGCGTGGATACAAACGCGTAAACATCACTTTGGGAAATTGAATTTGTAAAAACAAAGCTGCAAAATTCACCGCCAAAAAGTCGAGCCCATTTTCTTTTCTAACGCAATCAACGCCGCGCCGGCGAATACCTGAGAATATTGGACGGATTTTAAAGCGCCGGCGAACAAAGGACGAGCTTCCGCATTACGTTTCCTTCAAAGCGAATCCCGGACAACGCCGCCGGTTCACTTGCATCCGCATTTCGATGGAGAAAACGACCCCGAGACAATCGCTCAATCTGTCCTCCAGGAGGTCGTTAAGGCCGCCCTCGTCAAATTAGGCCACAAATTATAATCGCTCGAAGGAAAAAGTTGGTAACAATAAATTTCTCGCGTTTCAATTAAAGAAAAAAATTCATACTACTGAGCCACCCAGTATACGGAAAAATTTCGACACTGAATCGTTTTCAATTAAAATGTGCACAGTGAAGAGCAAAGAATATCATAACGAAATGAAAATTTGTGAATCAATTATTGACATCAATTTTGAGATAAGTGGGACAATTTTTGAAATTGAATTTCAATTCATTTGAGAATTTTATTGAAAGGAAACCCCAAAAGGCGGTTTAGGTCTGTTAAAACTGATGGTTGTAGCAGGCCCAGCTGCTATGTTCAAAGCGATTTTCTGTATTTTTTGACCGGTATTTCCTCAATATCATCCATGGGCAGTTTTTTAAAATTTATCATAACACAAAATTAAGTTTAGATTTAAAGTAAAGACACCCAAAACAGTTCCTCACAGCAAGCTGTGTCGCCGTCTATTGACAGTGTTGATATATCCTTTTTCTACGACCACTACTGAATATGATCAATATACTATAAACTAACAATAAGTAGGATATCCTTACGCACGTCGTGTATTATAGAAAAAAATCGCAGTTAGGAATTAAACATTTGAAAAATTATGACAACCGAAATGTAAGCCATTAATATAATCTGAGGGATTAAATGTCTTGAATAAATCACTTTCGACAAATAACTCCTCGAGATTAACAAATTCGAAGGTCGAATAAATTAACTTTGTCAAAATAAAAAATGAGATGAAGTTCTGGAAACATGCGGCGATGAGAACACCTCGCGTACACGTCAGAAAGTACCATACAGGGTGAATAATCGTCTGTTGACTCGGGATTATAGTTGTGTGCCTGCGCCCACGACCGCGTACAGTTTTTTCTTGTTGTTATTACGCAACGTGAACGCCCTCGGTGCCGATTAAATTGAAGTAGAAGAAAAAATAATAATTTATGTTATTTGTTATGTCGACAAAAAGCGACCATTTACATACAATGCAATCGAGCTATCCTCGCCCTCCTGTCCGCCCGTGGCGTAACCGAACAAATTGCGCAACACGAGAAAAACGAACCGCGCAAGATAAATACATAAGAATCCCGCAACGTTAGTAAACCGCAAGAGTAGCAAGAACACAGGCATTACATTAAATCTTCCGACCCAATATCCACGTAATCTCAATAAATTTTATTGCCAAGAAAACGTGGCTGGAAATTTATTTTTACGACGAGCGAAGGATGAAAGAACGATGAGGAACAGGATTGACGCGCAAGATAACCCACACACGCACAAATCCGAATCGGAAATTTCAGATTTGCGAATTAAACAATTCGCACTCTCGCGGATTGAAACGTTGCGCGCACACACCATCAACATAATAATTCAAGTACCGTGTCGACACAAATCACGAAGATCTCTGGGCCCCGGGGGAGCACTGTCAGATTGCCACTCCCGATATCGGATATTACCGGAAAAAGGCGCACGTACGCCATGAATAACAAACGACGTCCGACGAGCAGAAAAAAAAATGTAAAATTGACTCACCTTATCGTCCTCTCCCTCGCTATCACACTGGAATACAAAAATAAATCAGCCATTTCGTTGATTACCCAAAGTTCACATTATCAGCCAGGTAAAACTGTTTTTCTGACCTGTCACTACCGCGAGCCAGTAAAAACACTTACCTGGCGTATATTACATAATAGCTCATTTATTACTCATTTGTAGATAAAATTAAAAATTACAATCCTGTCAAAACTTTTCATATCATAAATGAAAAAATCTGCAGCAAGATACGAGCGAGGGTACGTCATCTCAAACCGTATAATTGGTGTGACTTAAATTTTCAAGAACCACAACTATATACTGGATATTGAAACGTGTTGGCAGGTGGAAATCTTGCGCGGTTTCGGACGATTCTAAAAATCAGAAAATTGGCTTGTCAAAAAAAAGTTTCCCGCACGTAAGCTTACAAATATTGAACCTTCCTTCTTCGCTAGATTCGAAAGTTGGTTCTTCAAATATAACTTTTCAGTGACAGTAAATAATTTAAACCAATGAGTAACAAATGATTAAAACGTGATAAAATTCGCGCGTTTCCGTTTCGACACGCCATCATCATCAGGCCATGTTGTGCGAAAGGGTGGAACGTTAAAATTAAATTAGGAGCCCGCGGGGATTTTAAAAACTCGAGTCGTAATCATCGCCCCTTTTTATACAGAGTGTCGTTGGCCTAATTTGAAAAAAGGGGGCCCCATAGGAAGAAAATTCTGCTCCTGGGCAGCGCCGGGGTTGCTACTTTCATTTTTATGATAATGATGAATGGGGGAAATGCAAGTGTGTTCAGAAAATGCAATACAATGAAATAAAATCGTTTTAAAAAAGTGTGGTGCGGTATTTTTGGAGACCAATTAGTTGGTCCATTTTTCATAAATAAATAAAGAGAAATATCATCAACAAAATCCACGAGGAAGGCCAAGGTTACAATATACCTCTCAAACAATTCAAGATCTCAATTGCCAAACATACAAAGATTTGATAAGATTGTCCCATGAGAGAGAGGAATGGAGCGATTGTAGACTAAGAGAGAGAACGCAGCAATAAATTTGAAACTGTTTTGAACAAAATCCAAAAACATTTTTTATACAGGGTGTTTCTTGTAGTGCGTAACTTTTTTGACTGATGCGTAATATGTTTCTTAACACTTCCGGTATGTAATATACTATTACGGCTATTCTTAGTCGTTTGTTATTTTTTTCAATTACAAATTTGTTTAAAGTGGCTAAAAACGGTGTCTCTACCCTATTATGTATCTGTTTTGGATTTTTTCAATAGATTTATCAAATTGTTGCGTTCCTTTGAATAACTTTACCACATAAGCGAGGACTTACTGTATTCATTATTAATCCTCATAAATAAGTGAGCCTTGGAGTTAAGTGGCATTTAACCCGAATTAAAATTTCAAGTTGCAGAAATTGAAAGTGCCAGTTGATTATTTTAATAGTTAAACAAATAGGTACTCTTGTTTGCGTAAAGTGATTGCCTGAAAATTGCTGATAAAGGTTGAAATGGCCGCCGAGTGTGTGGATAACAGAATTTTTCATTCATGACCAATTAATTCGACATTTATCTCGGTTTCAGCGGTTTCATCATGAATTATGAATTAAATTCGCCCGCGGTAACCTTGGGGTTGTAATTAATTTCGGCCACGTTTCAGATTTTGCAAGAAAATTTTTTTGATTTGAGGCAAAATTTCCCTTCACAATTTCGTTAAAAAAAAATTCCCACGAATACAATGCGATAAAATTTTAATTTCAGATTAAATGCCACTTAATCTCGAGTTACATCCATAAAAATGTGTCTCATTATGTAGATTAATGTAACGAGAACGTCTATCTGCATGAATGTGATTTATGAAGGAAAAGGTGAAGTTCGGAGTTGCAAAATTTTGATTAGTGCTCAAACTTTTTTTCGAATTTCCGGGGCGGGGGCAATCGCGGTCAAGTAAACAAGATTATCAATAATTAATTTAAGCAAAACAAAAAATTAATTTCATGCATATTTCGGTATTTTATTGCTCCAGGCCATAAAGCTTAATTTCTAATTAAAGAGATTTGCTTGGAACAAAAACAAGTAAATAGTCGACTTGTGGAGGGCCAATGAATCACGTCTAATTGGAAAAAAAAAATCGAATCAATCATAATACAGTAGATGTCGCTTATTAATTAACAAGCAGGATGATGCGTCTGCGCACAAGGTCAACTTTTATCTGAACACACCGCAATAACCTAGTTTAATCAGATAAAGTGCAATCACGACCACAATTTAGCGACCAGCATGTGAAAACGCCAAACAGCAAAATAACCGAAAAAACAAAAAACGTTCCGTGCCATCATGAATTAACCAGCACCGAAACGTCGTTATCGACTCGGCACGTATTTAATTTTTAAACCAACATGAGCCCCAATTTGCACGTGTTTCGCTTTCGCAACGTAATTTCAAGGGGCATGCGATGCCGCTTTTTCGCCGTCGTCCCCATTCGTCGAATTTCCGGCTGGCCGTCTTAATTGGGCGCAAAAGTCGATGCTAATGACAGGGGGCCATTAATTTCCGGTTTTTACTTACGATATATCCTTTTCCTGAACTGCATCGACTACTAGCCTGCAAGCACAGAAAAACAAATTGTTTAAAAAAAATGTACGATCGGGGAAAGGAGGGCGGACGACATACATCACTAAGGCGATCCCTGGAGCTATCGGCGTCCCGGGGCGCCAACGAAGAACCAGTCAGTCTTTCGGACGCTCGGCCACTATCGTCGCTGGTGCCTGCATCTTGACTCAGCGTCAATCCCTAGCGAAAAGAAAAAGACTTGAAATTTTATTTCGCAGAATGAACGGGAGCACCGTCTTGCTACAATTTTTTTTTTGGCGAGACTAACAAACAATTTTGAAGTAATGGCGAGTTTATACATGCACCGAGTTGGTGGCGCCAATAGCAATATCTTCAAGTATTACCATTACGATTGTTGCAACAATGGGTAACCATGGTAATAATTGTAGATATTGCTACTGGCGCCACCAACTCAGTGCATGTATAAATTCGCCATAAGGCTCAATGAGATTATTGATAGAGCTCCAATAATTTCATTACAATTTTGTTTTCTTTAAAAATTAGTTTCAAATCGGATTTTATTACAGTAGAACCCGTCTATAACAAAGAGTGTTCTTTGCTTGAAAAGTTGTCAAAGACTGAAAAAAAAATGCAGACGCCACGGTTAGCAGGCAAAATACATTTCCGATAAAATTCTAGTTATCGAGACCTACACGTGTTTTTATTTCCTCCTGAAACTTTCGTAATATCCGATCTATGTTCGAAATTTCTCGGAATTTCTCACGATTACCAGATACAGATACAGCTATCAGATATCAGATACAGTCAAACTTCCCTATAACAAACTTCTATTTAACAAATTTCCCTATACAGGGTCTTTCACAACTCGCGCCCTAGAGAAAACTGACATGTGCCGACGACAATACTGCCCTTCTAAGAAAAACCCCCGTATCTACAAAAAAAAAAAACATTGAAATTTTAGTACTTATTCGATTCTGCTCGATTTATATGACATATTTACTTAATAAAAAGACTGTAAATGCAAGAAAGCATTGCATTTACGGTCTTTTTATTAAGTAAATATGTCATATAAATCGAGCAGAATCGATAAGTACTAAAATTAAAAAAAAAAAAAATTTCTGTAGATACGGGGGTCTTTCTTAGGAGGGCAGAATAGGTTGTCAGAAAATGCAAGAAAATAAATTACTCCTGCTTGCATAACAGAGTCAATAGGATTCTAAATCCACCAATCCCGGAAGGGCAGCACCAAGTGTTACTAAAAATAATACTGGTTGCCAAGTTTCAAAAATATTACTAGTCCGCCTGTTGGTCTGACAGATCAGAGTTGTCACTGTCAATAATTTTAGGTTAGCAAGGTTTTATCTTTGAATTCTTTAAAATTAAAACAACAATTGGCGGTTCAGAAAAGAAACGATTTTATTGCAAATCAAAATTATAAAAACAGTCAAAAAACTTCGTCAAAAGGAACTATGGAAAGAAACAAATTAGAGCAAATGCTCAAAATGTCCCTAAGCATAAACGTGCCCTTCTTAAGAGGCTTAATTTCGAGTCCATGATCATTTGTGGGGTAGAACTCCCTTCTAGCAAGGTAATCATGTGGCTGTAAATGCTGTACACGAATGTAATGATACGGATGTTGTCGGGTATTTTTCAAAACTCGGAAATACACAATGGGCGAGCAACTTCGGCAAAGCTTCTGGCACCATCTTCTGCAACAGCATTTAGAATGGCTTCTTCATTCTCAACCGTACGCGCAGTCACGGGAGGACCACCAGACTTTTTTCGATTTGGTAGAACTTGACCTGTCTCGTGCGTCCTTGCAATCGCTCGCAGAATTACCTTGTGATCAGGATGATTTCTGTCCAGAAAACGTTCGGAAAAGACCATCGCTGCTTGCGTGGCGTTACGACCGCATTCTCCAAAAATTATAATCATTTCGAAATAATCAGCGGCTGAATACATGATTATGGACACATTAAAACGTTTTGACTTCACTTTATCAAAATTAATTTGACAGTGACATTTTTCAAAAAACCCAGGCAGTCACATCATTTTAAAGATTTGCTTTTTTATTATAACATATTAAAGTAAAATTACGACACACACCTTGAGGGCGCCTGTCTCTGATTGGTTAACTTTAAGTTGTCTTTTCTCTAATAGGCACGTTTCAAGTTAGATTTTATTTTCTTTACACACATCTTAATGCCGTCTCGCGTTTCCTCATTTTCCCTAGGGCGCGAGTTGTGTAAAACCCTGTATAGCGAATTTTTTTGGGGAACCTTCACCCTGGAGACGTTTTTAATGCATTTTATACCCCTTATAACGAAGTAAAAATTTCCGTATAACGATTTTTTTCCATCAACTTTACAAATTTTCAAAATTTAAAACGGATTCTTTTTGTCGTTTTACTGTAATTTCGGAAAAAAACTCGGTTGTAGTAATATTCCTAGATGTATCCAGGGTTCAGCATTTTATGAGGGATTACTCGACGAAGTAAGTGGCACTAATTTAAACGTGCAAAAATTTTACAATATTAAATGGAACCGACAAAGTTTTACTGCGTCAAAAAAAAATTGTTTTATTATCATACTTTTCCTTGTCTTTTAAAAATTGTTTCATAACAATGGGGTTTTATGTTTTGTTTTATGTTAAATAGATAGCTAGTCATTTTAATGCCTAAAATCGTATTACTTCAAAAATTCTTGTGGGCCTGAAAGGGTTAAACTGAATTATTTTGTTCCAACATCTATAAAACGAAGTTTCTCTATAACGATTTCTTTTTAAGTCACCGTGCCGCTTTGTTATATGGAAGTTCGACTGTACTTACTCGCTATAAAGGGGAAAATTTACAAGTAGTATTCTCGTTATAGCCGATTTTTTGTTATAACCGGGATTAGTTATAGAGGAGTTCTACTATATTTCCAATTGTCCAAATCTGTGTCGCAATGACAACCAATATTGCAGCAGCATCTCCTTCATTGTGAACTTTCTTGCTTTTTTTAATAAGATTGAAACTGTTTGGATATTTTTCGATAAATTGCTGTAAGACACTTCTCTAGTTCCGTAACACTGAACAAGAAAAATTCTTTTGTTTCAGGAAGTGTTAATTACTGACATTTGTGGCATTTGTGATTTGATTGAAAATTTTTCGATTTTACTTCATAAATTCTACAATTGAGATTACAGTTGCCTTTTCGAGCATTAACACAGGCAATGATTTAAAAGGCGATTAATTCAGGCTGTTGCCACTTGAACGTCCAATTTCCGAGACTTTACGCGTAATTAAAGATCATAATTAATCATAATTACTCAATTACAAGATAAACCGTGTTGTACGGAATGAATTAAGATGGGAAAATTGCGACGGTGACACGCCTAGTTATTATTTTAATTCGTATAATCGCCGTAATTGTCCGCGAGAGAGAAAAAAAGCGAATTAAAACAGCGCCTACTATTTGCATTTGGTAAATTAGTCAAAACGGGCAGCGGCGCAGGAAAGGGTGGGCGCAAGTATGCGCGATTTATTATTCATGCGAATAAATTGACTTACATGTGCAGGATGGACAGATATGTGGTGAGTTATGTGTGTACGTGGTTCATGGCGGGGCTGCTTCTCCTCCAGGAACCGTTTAATTTCCTTGCCGGATAGTTTTATGACCGTCTGAAAGTGAAAAAAAATAATAAACAAAAATCGGCGATCACGCCTTTTCCACTCCAACAAAGAAAACTGGCAGTCAGCTGAGTCGCAGCGGTTACTGGCCCCTAACTCGATGTCCTCAAGGTGATCTGCTACCCGCGAACATTCCAAGAACAAGCTGCGTTCGTTGTTAGAAGAAAATTCCGCACGGTCGTCTTAAAATCGAGTGTTTGATTGAGCTGGTGGTGAAACCGTCGAGGGGTCATTGCCCAGCGCCCAGACTGCGGCCTCAGCTGGTCGCGTCAACCCCGCAAGAAAAAGTCGGCTTATTTACAAACAAATCGCACGAAATCAAAATCGAGCCCGTCACTTTTACTCCCAGGGAGGCGACACTCGCCTGCGACTTAATGACAGCTGTCACATTAATGACATTTTGTTATCGCACGTTTGTTTTTGTTGAGGATCAGACAATGGCCGGAGGGTGGTCTTACCTCGAGGTCTTCGTAATTGCGGAATCCGAGTATCGAGAACCCGTCGATGATGTCCTCCTCGACGATGGGCTCCTTCGACTTTTTGCGGCGGTTCGGTGGCCTTTGGGGTTTCAGCAGCGATTCGTCGTCTTCGCCGCTGTCACCATCTTTGTCGGCGGCTGCCTTAATCTCTCTCTGGGCTTGCATACGCTGTGCCCTTTTCCTCCGACGATTTCGCTGCTTCACCTCCGCGTCCATGATTCACCAAACATCACTTTACTACACCTGTCCGATGTGCTCGTATCCATTGTATCTACGAGTGGCAGCAGCACCTGGAGCAGGAATGGCGGATTGTTGTACATGGTATTGAAACAGCGTTTCCATGATTATTCTTGCACTCACATTCTTTTATCGTTCGTTTATGACACAACACGAACACACGTATTCCATTAAAATATGTACAACACGTCACAAACACACACAAATTACAATATTTACAATCGACACGACACGGCCAGTCAATAATACAATGTAAGATGTCGCGACGCACGCGCGCACTCTACCGATGGCTTTGAAAACAGAACAGAACTGCCAACTACCGATAACAATAAATTCACTTTCGAAATGAAACCAAAAGTTTAAATTAAATAATCACACAAATTTAAACGCAGACGCAAATTCATTCATAAAAATTTTACTTTATTTCTATTTCAGTAACTTGTCCTAGCATTAAAACCGGTAACGTGGCAACTTTTAAAAAACTTTTTCAATCGAGAAAATTTCTTAAAAAAACTTGAAAAATTTTAATACAAATCATTTCTTCAATTAATTGGGAATTTAGCCAAAAACAGTTATTTCGTTATTGAGTGGCCATCTCTCGACTGAAGTGATGACTACATCGGATGGATATTCCAAAACCGGAACGAACAGACGTTCCACTCAATAAAGAAATTCTTTAGTAGTGCAACTCACCACATATAGCTGGTGCGCCAGTAGATTTCAACTATTTTTTATTTCTTGATCAAAAACTTGTTTTCAGTAAGTCGGCGATTTTATACAGCGTGTCCTCGAATGCATTAAAGAAGAACAACGCAGAAAAATTTCGCTAGTTCTAAAATTAACGATTTTCTAAACAAAATCTGGAAAAAAGTAAAGCTCTTTAATTTTCTATTTTCAATTAATTCAAAGGGTCACAATTATCTATAATTAAAGTTAATATTCATAAGTAATATCACAAGAGAGTGAGAATAAATTGAAAATAATTCGACAGATTTTCGAAAACTTGTTGCCAGGGAATAGACACGAGAGCCCGTAGGGCTCGAGTGGCTATTCCCAAATGGCAACAAGTTTGAAAAAATAACTGGAGAATTATTTTCTAATTAATTCGCACTCTCGAGTGGTATTCGGAAGATTATTTTTTAACGTTTAAATAAAAAATACATCATAAAAATACAGTTTAATTCATTATAAACTAAAATCAAACTGGCGACAGATGTCAAAACTAGAAAATGTGCTGTCAAGTTACATATGTAAACAAAATACTAGAAATTATGCTCGCGGGAATTTTCTACAGTAGAAAATTCTCACTATAATAATGTTGTGATTGGACAGAATTAAACACGTGTGCCCAAATACTGCTAAACGATTGGTGAATGAAATCATTAAAAAATAATCACTGAAATAATTTTAACCCTTCAAAAAAGGATTTAGCTTGTTCAGTGTTACGGAATTAGGGAAGTGTCTTACAACCGACATTATTTTTTTAATTTATTAATTCATCTGTAACTTTTCCTGGCATTTTAACCGGAAAAAATTTCAATCGAGAAAATTTCTAAAAAAAACTCATTCCTGAAGAATTTTAATACAAATCAATTTCTTCAATTAATTAGGAATTTAATCAAAAACAATTATTTCGTTATTGAGTGGCCATCTCTCTAGTGAATGGTGATGACTACACCGGATGGATATTTCAAAACCGGAACGAACAGATGTTCCACTCAATAAAGAAATTCTTTAGTAGTGCAAGTCACCGCATATAGCTGGTGCGCCAGTAGATTTCAACTATTTTTTATTGTTTCATCAAAAACTTGTTTTCAGTATGTGATTTTATACAGTGTGTGCTCGAATTAATTTAAGGAGAACAAAGAAGAAAAATTTCACTACTTCCAAAACTAACGATTTTCTAAACAAAATTTGGAAAAAAGTAACGCTTTCAATTTTAATCAAACTGTCACAATTATCGATAATCAAAGTTAATATTTACTGAAACAATTTAAACCCTTCAACAAAGGAATTATCTTGTTCGGTGTTACGGAACTAGAGAAGTGTCTTACATCTACGCAAAAAAAAATCTAATTTTATATTAATAAAATTTAGTAACGTTATAACAAAGAAGAAGATGCTGCTACAATGTTACTTCTAGAATCTGCAATTAGAGATACAAAAATGTGGATGTGCGGTAGAGGTGTGCATGACAGTGACTCCCTAAGCACATAGAGTTCATACTCTGTTTCATCTCACCTTCGTTCAATAATCTAAACTACAAACCGGTTATCTAATCAATTCTACAATTTTCCAATAGATTGTGCGGATACAGAATCACGCATGTTTACAATTCGGGATTATCCAAGTCGTATTTATTATTACACGAGGGTTGGACGGCTTAATAAAAGCCTCCCCTTAGTAACGGTTTACAGCTGATCCTATCGCGACAGTGTTGGCAGTGGCGCGAGTGTCGGCGACAATTTTGCGTCTGATTAAATTAACATGTCGTTAATCGTGTTGTTTCGTAAAATCTATGCAAAAATTTAAACAACATGGTGCGTCTGGCTGTTTTAAATTACGCTCTCACATTTTCGTGCCTGGTCGGATTGGGACTGTCTCTCTACGCCTATTTCGTCGAACTGGCACACGAACAGAACGAAAATTTTGTTGCCAGTTGCGATTTTAGCGAACATGTCAGCTGCTCGAAAGCGTTTGATTCCAGGTGGGTTCAGTTTTTGTTTGTCATGGTTGTGGTTAATTTATGTCTCCAATCATTGGATAAAACGTTGTACTATACAGAGCGGCCCATCGTATGGAATTTTTGAGATAAAACCTATTTCGGGTTGTCGAGAAAATCTGAAAATTGGAAGCAACATTCTTCAATTGACAAACTACGAAATGGGGGAATTGGTTGTTTTTTAAATGTGTGAAAACTGACTTTGATGGCGATTTATTATCAAACTGTTAAACTTATCGAGAATCACAATCTCACTCACATTACCAGACAAGTAATAATTTGATGTTTTATAAAAGTCGACAAAACATTTACACAACAAATCTTATAAAATAATATTTGTGGAAGCCAAAATGGGCGCAGCCCTATAAAACAATTCAGTTCTTTAACACTGTTATAAAGCCTGCTGGATGCTATTACTCGATAGTTATGTAACGTTTATACAGCGTTTATAAAACAATTGTATAAAAGCTGTTTTGTATGCTTTATTTTTGTACAGCTATAAAATTGTGTAACTACTGCGCGGGCAGTTTACCGACCAAATTATATATTTTCATGGTGGCAGTAGATGGCGCCACAGAAATTGTAACCTCACATTTTCAGATTAATTAAGGATAAAAAGCTTGAAAAAGGGAAAACTCATACCGAACAAGATAAAAAAAGTTTCTTAAAAACTATAAAAAGCTATCAAAATGTATATCTATACAAGTTTTTACAAATTTAGACATAATTTAGTCAAATCGTTTTGGCAGGTCTGTTCCACTCTGCTGCCATGTGTTTGTTGATCTGCTTGAAGCAATTGGCTTTGTTGATTTGTCGTCTCAATAATGTTATGGTCAGCGTTTGTAGCATACGTTCCCGGCAGTACTTCAGCTTAGGTGTAGAATTTACGGTGGGGTGTTCGGATGTCATTTTTCAGCCTCGGATACAGTTTTTTCTGTAGTTGCTTGTGAATGATAGAACTTCTGTAATTTGCGAGGTGGTTACCCTTGCAATTAACACAAACTACCTTGTCAATTTTAATTTTGCGTTGGTACTCAATTTTTTATGGAATAACATACATTTAGTACCTGCGTTGTACGATTTCTGTTTGCGGTTACGGTCAAAAAGATACGTTTTTGCGAAAATGCTATACGATGGACCGCCAGAGAAAAGGGTTAGCCCACAAGCCCCGAAGGGCGAGTAGGACAATTCTTAGTCACTGGAATGTCTCAAACAGGTGACATAAATTTTTATTTCTAGGTATGGGAGGGGATTTGGAGTCGTGGGGCCACTCCTCGGCGCCGACTCAAAATTCAACGTACCGAACAGCCTCCTGGGAATCGTCTTCTACAGTTTGGTCGCGACTTTAGGTAAATCCGCTCGATTTCAACTTGTAGAAGATTTGGAATTTTGTTTTTTCCAGCTCAAACGAACTCGAAATTTTTGACCAAAGGTGTCTACGTCGCTGTCATCTTATCAAACCTGTCGTCGGTGTACTTCGCCACGATTTTGTACTTCGTCTTGTACACTTTGTGCGTAATTTGCGTAGGCACTTACTTGGTCAATTTCGTCAATCTGATTCTCGTCTACCACAAACTGAAGGTCATTGAGAAGGAAAAAATTATCTAGCTGCCTGCTTTTGTCTGTACTCGATGTCGCAATTGAAAATTAAAAAAGAATTATTCTCCTAATTTGCATTATTATTTGGAGGGCGATAAAAATGTCATCTTATAAGTCGAGGCGTCGCCTCCACGTTTGAGCGTTCTCGGAGCAGATTCCTCCGGGATGACGTCATTCGCGGGGGGGCGGCGCGCATGGCGCCGGCCTTCGGCGCCACGACGCCTCCCAGAAATCGATTTAAAAACGAAACCATTACAAAAGATTAGATAACCAGATTTTCCGATCCGTACCGGTAAACAAACACGCACACCCACGGATCTTTGAAGTACGCAGAGGCCTCGCAGGTAACGCAAGGTGAGATCGGGAGACCACGTTTCTTCGAGGTGCGACCAAACATTTGCTGCGCGGTTATCGCGTCTCCTGCACACGCGGTCTCTCGTCAACTTGAAAATTCGTTTTAAAAAATGTTGTGACAGTGTCAGTGACGGATTTCGCTTTTAATTGTTTAAAGGTAAGTTCCAAAAAACGCATCGCCGGGAAAAATAAAGTTTTCTTAACTGCGGATTCATTGAAGCGCCCCTCGATTCCGTTAAAACAGAAAAGCACCTGTTCGATTTTTTGGTCGAAAATTACGGGTTCGTCGCCTGATCGGCTGTTGGTCTTTTCGGTTTTAAAATCGCCCCAGTTGGTCGTGTGACGGTCGAATTTTGCGTTTGTTTACATTGCGAGTCGCGAACGGTTCCTTATAAGGAATTTTGAATTTTGGTCGAGATTTAAGAATCATTTTAATTAAATTTACCTTTAGGATTTTTTTTCTTGTTTTCGCCAACCACAAACCATTTTTTCGGTTGGAAGCGGCCCAAAATGTCTTTCTGTCCGGCAATTTCCGTATTTTTTTTGCATCACTTTTAGTTTGTAACTTGCTGGATAGAGTCGCCTACTTTTTGGCTTCATTTTTCCAGAGATGCAAAAAAAATAATACGTTTAGGTTGCACTTGCAAGAAACACTGACGTTGACTATTCAAGAATTTGGCCAAATTTGATTTATTACCGAAGCTAATTGAGCTGATGCTGAGAGCAAACGTGGTATAACTCAAAATCGACAAATTTTGAATTATACCACTTTTCCAGTTCTTTGGGTTGAGAACTATTAACTGTCCAAGTGATTTAAGAGTGATTGAATTATTTGCCACTAACTACATACCTGCAAAACCTACATAATTTATGAGAAACTATAACGCAAAACTCAACTTTTCTCAAAATTTTGCAAAACATGACATATACCACTTTTCCTCTCAGCGGCTCAATTATCCTTAAATGTTAAAATTTAGTGTTTGTATCGTTACCAAGAAAGTATCCTAAAAGTACTTGTCCTGTCAAGTGAATGTCAGTTGTAATTGTTGTTAAAAGAATTTTCAAAATCAAAATATTAATGTAGATACCCCAGTTTTAGCCACATTAGGTGATATGTGCAATTTCAGAACTTTCAACCACTTGGTTCTTCAAATAGTCATGTTTAACACTACTTAAAAAATGTTTTGATGTAGTGGCTGAAAGTGGTGTCTCTACCCTATATATTTGTGTTTGTTTGAAATTTTTTGCTATCAAGGAATTTTTCGGAGAAAAAATTGTTTTGCACATAAAAATTGGTCATCATTTCCTTTAAACAATATGATTTGAAACGCAGCAAAATAAAATGGGTCAGATTACATAAATGTAATTTTCTTGTTATTTATAACTTTGCCCATATTTGCAAAACCGTTTAAGATAGCGCATTTAAATATTATAAACAAATATTGTCGTCACACACCCAAATTGCTGCTTACAATAGTTTTAAAAATGCAAGGAAAGCAAATAGATTTAGGGGTGCGGATACGCTTTACACATAAAGGGTCCAAAAATGTAAAGCAACCTTTCGACGAAAACGCAATAAATCAACAATAGTCATTTTCAGAATCACCTGTCTTAAAAGTGCACAAATATTCTTAACTTCATAATAGTCCAGTCATTTTAGTACAGTAATACCCCGGTTTACACGCGTGAAACAAAAAACCTTAAGAGAATCAAACGGGATCAATTACGTTTTTTAAATTCTCATATGAAGTATTTTAAATAAAAAATTTTTATAAAAAACAAAAATGAAATAAATCCAATATTTCACGAAATATTTGAGAAAAACTGATTTTCGGGACCTTCAATAATTTCTTTGGCGAACACAATTTTTCAAGGGACTCATTATACAGTGTTGCTTATAGCAATACAAAGAAAATCCCGAAGGAAAATCTTCACTTGGAATTTTTTAGAAAATTGAGTGTGTTTTTGTTTAAAATGACTGGACTAAAAATTACATTAAAATTTTTATAATTACAATTGATTTAGAACTTGACGACTCCTTGTAAGAAGATTACCTTCCTAAATAATCAACAACAGCAAAAGAAACAAGGACCTAAACGGCATTGACCTTAAGTCGTTTTTGGCGAACGCAAAAAAAATCGCCAATTTTTGGAGCATCAAGTCCAATAAAGGCCTGGCTGCCAACGATGTCACCAAAATTTGCGGGGGCGCCACTATAAAACGAAAAGCAGCTCTGACCCATAAAATCGCCCACCGGGCGAAAATCGGTCGTCCTTAATTGCGAATCCTGAAAAGGATCGAGGTCGCATTACGGCGACTTTTCGATTTCCCCGCGTACAATTGCATAACGGCCCGTTACAAAACTAACACAATGACCCATTATTGAGCAAAACGTGTGAAAATTCCGTTTTCGTCTCAATAAATTGCGCAAAAAAATATTTGTGTGAACCTTCGTTATTGTTTGTTTTTCTTCGTGAAAACCGTTTCGGCCTTGCGCTCTCTGCAAATCCTTATAAAGCAGCACCCCAAGGTGAAGCGTGATCTGTTTAACCACGCATTAAATTCCGTTCGTCGTTTTCGACAATGCCGTCGTTTCGATTAGAATTTTTACCGCAAGTGTACTTCGGCCTGAGACACATCACCGCGAGTCAAGGCCAGCACACATGCACACGACACGCAAGTAAATATGACACATTTACTCGGAAAATTACGCGACCAGAATAACAATCAGACCAAGCGTCAACAGCGCCAACGAGGGCGCTTTTCAGCCGGAGAGACCAACAGCCGATCTCGCAACGAACCCTAACTTCAGAAACGTTTCGATAATTTTTATGAATATGCAAACTGGCGTTCAGTTCTTTTTTACGATTTCATTGGAAAAGGAGCGCCTTGTAATTAGTAGTAGTTGGAAGGATGAATATTTCAGACATGAATCAAATTTATACGAAATTATGGAGTTTTTTAGAAAATAATATGACTCAGTCGTTAAATAACAGCTTGATGAAGTGCTGTCACAAGTGACTAACTTGCAGATGCTAATTGGTGAAAATACAATGAACTTTTTGGCAAACTTGAGATTTTTTAAAAGATTTAACAACAACAAAAATTTTCACCCTTGTCACACTTCTCTGTGACAACCCATCAACGTCACAGGACCATGAGAAGAGATTCACAAACTCAATTTAAACGATAGGGTAGAGATACCACTTTCAGCCACTACATCAATTTCAGCCACTCTCTCCATTTATCATTTAAAGTAACAATTATTTTATTTGAAGCTTAGAAGTGGTCCTATGCGTAATTTTTTGACTCTTGTGTAATATGTTTCTTGCAACTCTCAACTATTACGACTATTGATACCACCTTCAACTACTGCATCTGTCTCTATTTCCGATTCAAAGTAACATTTATTTTATTTGAAGCTTAGAAGTGGTGCTGTACGTAATTTTTTGACTTGTGCGTAATATGTCTTTTGCAACTCTCAACTATTACGACTATTGACACCACTTTCGACCACTGCATCTGTCTACATTTCCGATTCAAAGTAACAATTACTTTATTTAAAGCTTAGAAGTGGTGTTGTGCGTATTTTTTTGACTCGTGCGTAATATATTTCTCAACTATTACGATTATTGATACCACTTTCGACCACTGCATCTGTCGCTATTTCCGAATCAAGGTAACAATTATTTTATTTGAAGCTTAGAAGTGGTTCTGTACGTAATTTTTTGACTCGTGCATAATGTTTCTTACAACTCACGGTATGTAATATACCATTACGGCTATTTGTACACATTTGTTAATCTTTTCAATTACAAATATGCTTCTAGTGAGTCTACCCTACTCGTTGAACATTCTTAAAATTTTTTTCATACTCCAACCCTCCAGGCGTCGATCATCAACCGAGTTTAAGGTCTCCAGGGCACCTACTTTCCAGCGCCTACTTCCGACAAGACCATTTTCGCCAATTTCCATCCGATTATGCCGACTGAGCCTTCGGCGACGTTTTTTTAAATTCTTTTCTAATGTTCACCTTCAGGTCACGAATTTTTCGAATTTTATCAACGAAATCGCGATGAAATCCATTCACCTATTCTGTTTACAAATACAAATCATTATTTGGTCGCGGCGTTTTGCAACAATCCCAACAAAAAAAAAAAACGAACAGGTTTTTAACGAGTTTCTTTTTTTGAGCGCTTCAATCGACCACTCCTTTTGTGCTTCCCATAAATGTACAGCGGAGCGAAATGCCCGAACCCCTTATTAATGCGTGACTGTTTCAGTTACGAAATTATGACGGAAGTTGCGAATTTATTGGTACCAGCAGGTCACAGCCTTACGGCGGTGAGACGGTACGAGGCTCTTCCACCGGAAGGGGTGGTGATGGTACGTATTATTATAATTGTTTTATGTCGAAAAATTACTCCATTTCACATTACATTACAATTGCGGTGTAGGGATCTTCGTTATCAAGCTTGCGCTAAAAAACGGTAGATGGCGTAACAATTCAAATATTTGTCACAAGTTATAAAACAAATGAGGGAGATATTGGCCAGGTTTACAATGACTTTTCTTATCTCAAATTGTTTTAATAGACACAAAGTTATTGATTTGGAACCAAACGAATATAATTTAAAAATTCAAAACAATCTGGCTTTTCATTACAAAAAAAATTGTTATAATAAAAGTTGTAAATAATGAGAGGCTCGAAAACATTGAATTACATTAATTTGTCAAATTTCCAATCGTTTTAAAATTACGGCTAATTTAAGTTGTTTAAGTCCCGTTTAAGAGTTTTAAAAAATTTAAACCGCAATACCGTTCAAGTCACAAAAAACTCGATGTAACAAAAGTTGTAGATATTAATCAGAGGAACAATTTTTGTTCTTGCCATTTTTTCAAATTTCAAACCGTTTCAGACTTAGGAGTCGGGGACGCGTGGGCCTTATTTCCTGGACGTTTTCTCGTTAATATACTAACCTAACCTAACCAAACCGGGTCTATCTTTTCGTGTTTCTCTTTCGGGGATATTTTAGAATTTTTACACTCTTGAGGTTATGTTGTGATTATTTATCGGTTCTAAATAAACAATTGCACTGTTAAAAAAGAAAAAAAAAGAAAAAAAAAAGAAAATTTGTTTTTACCTGAGCACACTTTATTAAAATGTGGATTCTAACATAAGTCGAAAAAACAAAACAAAAATTTTTCTTCTATTTAGTTATGAGTTTTATAGGAAAAGATTTAACTGAATTTGCAATCAAACTAAAAATCTTAAAAAATTCAAAACGACCTGGCCTTTTAAGTTACAAAAAAATTGTTATAATAAAAGTTGTAAATAATGAGAGGTTCCAAAACATTGAATTACATTCATTTGTCAAATTTGCAATCGTTTTAAAATTACGGTTAGTTTAAGTTGTTTAAGTCCCATTTAAGTTTTAAAAAATTTAAACCGCAATACCGTTCGAGTCACAAAAAGCTCGATGGAACAAAAGTTGTAGATATTAATTAGAGGAACAACTTTTGTTCTTGCCATTTTTTCAGATTTCAAACCGTTTCAGACTTAGGAGTCGGGGACGCGTGGGCCTTATTTCCTGGGCTTAAATTCAGGTTCCGAACTGTCCAATTTTAAATCGTTGGTGAAAATTACAATTAAACTCATTAGGAAATTTAATTCCTAGAACGAGCATTGTTACTGGATTGTGGCGCACAGTAGAAATCTCGTTTGTAGGTTAAAGTGTCTTATTAACTCGGTGCGTGTAACCCGAGCGGATAAGCGTCCCACGGATCACTAATGATCCGTATTACGCCAGGGATTGTGCAACTATTTTTTCATCGGACCGGCCAGCTCTTTCGGTTGCAGTTGGGGTCAATAAACACTTAAAATATTGCACGCGTTCCGACTCCAAATTTTCACTGTCATCTGGGAGCGGCCCAAATGGCCCTCAAAACGTCAAATCAAATACAGGGGACGTTCGTAAAACAACTCGCCGGCAATTAAAACTTGGCTAACTTGAGTTTTATGGCTTACCAAATTTGTTGGTTTATGACAGGATATTTAAATTAATGTTAGAACACGTTTCGATGAAGGCAATTAAAATTAGTTTTACAACAGCCGGCAGATGTAATTCTGGTTTTGTTTTAAAATAAAATTGTTGCAACAACTGTTCTGTCTGATGGGAAACATACCCATTTTGGAGAGAAACCATTCGATCACCAAACCGACAAAAAGGTTCCAAAAATGGGCATTTTGTGAAAAGATGAAGAAAAACTTGTTTTAGTTGCCTCAAAGTGTAGAAGGGTTGTCAAGGATCCAAATCAGAATTAGAAAAGGCTCGCTTGAGACTTAAGTTTTTAATTGATGTTATCTCAAAACGATTTAGATATCGTTGTCTCAGAAATAGTTCAATCAATCTCCAATTACTAAAGTAAACAAGCGAAAATGTTATCGACCCATCGAGTGATTGACTGAAAGTGGCTGGTTTAAAAATAGTCTCTGCTGATTTTGAATGTTGGAAATTTCCGGTATTTTTATTGCCTCTAAAAAATGCGGTACCGGCTGATTAAAATATTTGAGGTTGATGTTGTGGTTTTATGTGACACATACCAAAATTTTGTTAAGCAAGTTTTCTTTGCGTTTGCAATTAATCACAAAGTTGCTTGTGGTTTGAAAGTCAGCTATTTTTAACGTACGGTATTCTCTCGAGTTACGCAGGAACATATTTTTTTAGTTGGTAAGGACGTGCAGTTTAAGAATAAAAAATTTATTTGAAGCAATGTCAACACAAACGTAATAAATTGCAATGAAAAAATTAGTTGTGAAACGAATTCTGAACTGGGATTTTCACAGTAAATTAGAGATGCATTCTCCAGCCAGGAAAATGTATATTTTACTTGTTTAGGAAGTGCAATTTAAGAATAAAATATTTTAAATTTTATTTGTAGCGATGTGATCACAAAGCTAATAAATTCCAGTGAAAAAAGTAGTTGTAAAACGATTTCAGAACTGACATTTTCACAGTTGATTTTGAACGCATTCTACAATCAGAAAAATTTATAAAAATTGGTTAAGACGAGCAGGTCAAGAATAAAAGATTTTGAGGTTTAGTTGAAACAATGTTATCACATACCTAATAAATTTAGGCAAAAAGATTAGTTGTGAAACGATTTTTGAACTGAAATTTTCACAGTATATTTGTAATGCATTTTCCAATCAGGAAAATATTTGTTTAATTGGTTAAGACGTGCAGTTTAAGAATAAAAAAGTTATTTGAAACAATGTCAACACAAACCTAATAAATTCCAATGTAAAAATTAGTTCTGAAACAAATTCTGAACTAGAATTTTCACAGTTGATTTTGAACGCATTCTCCAATCAGGAAAATTTATAAAAATTGGTTAAGGCGAGCAAGTCAAGAATAAAATAATTTGACGTTTATTTGAACCAATGTTAGCATAAACCAAATAAATTAAGGTGAAAAAATTAGTTGTGAAACGATTTCTGAACTGAAATTTTCACAGTAGATTTGGTTGCATTTTTCAATCAGGAAAATATTTCTTCAATTGGTCAAGACGTGCAGTTTAAGAATAAAAAAATTATTTGAAACAATGTCAACACAAACCTAATAAATTCCAATGTAAAAATTAGTTCTGAAACAAATTCTGAACTAGAATTTTCACAGTTGATTTTGAACGCATTCTCCAATCAGGAAAATTTATAAAAATTGGTTAAGGCGAGCAAGTCAAGAATAAAATAATTTGACGTTTATTTGAACCAATGTTAGCATAAACCAAATAAATTAAGGTGAAAAAATTAGTTGTGAAACGATTTCTGAACTGAAATTTTCACAGTAGATTTGGAATGCATTTTCCGATCAGGGAAATATTTGTTTAATTGGTTAAGACGTGCAGTTTAGGAATAAAAAATTTATTTGAAACAATGTCAACACAAACCTAATAAATTCCAATGTAAAAATTAGTTCTGAAACAAATTCTGAACTAGAATTTTCACAGTTGATTTTGAACGCATTCTCCAATCAGGAAAATTTATAAAAATTGGTTAAGGCGAGCAAGTCAAGAATAAAATAATTTGACGTTTATTTGAACCAATGTTAGCATAAACCAAATAAATTAAGGTGAAAAAATTAGTTGTGAAACGATTTCTGAACTGAAATTTTCACAGTAGATTTGGAATGCATTTTCCGATCAGGGAAATATTTGTTTAATTGGTTAAGACGTGCAGTTTAGGAATAAAAAATTTATTTGAAACAATGTCAACACAAACCTAATAAATTCCAATGTAAAAATTAGTTCTGAAACAAATTCTGAACTAGAATTTTCACAGTTGATTTTGAACGCATTCTCCAATCAGGAAAATTTATAAAAATTGGTTAAGGCGAGCAAGTCAAGAATAAAATAATTTGACGTTTATTTGAACCAATGTTAGCATAAACCAAATAAATTAAGGTGAAAAAATTAGTTGTGAAACGATTTCTGAACTGAAATTTTCACAGTAGATTTGGAATGCATTTTCCGATCAGGGAAATATTTGTTTAATTGGTTAAGACGTGCAGTTTAGGAATAAAAAATTTATTTGAAACAATGTCAACACAAACCTAATAAATTCCAATGTAAAAATTAGTTCTGAAACAAATTCTGAACTAGAATTTTCACAGTTGATTTTGAACGCATTCTCCAATCAGGAAAATTTATAAAAATTGGTTAAGACGAGCAAGTCAAGAATAAAATAATTTGACGTTTATTTGAACCAATGTTAGCATAAACCAAATAAATTAAGGTGAAAAAATTAGTTGTGAAACGATTTCTGAACTGAAATTTTCACAGTAGATTTGGTTGCATTTTTCAATCAGGAAAATATTTCTTCAATTGGTCAAGACGTGCAGTTTAAGAATAAAAAAATTATTTGAAACAATGTCAACACAAACCTAATAAATTCCAATGTAAAAATTAGTTCTGAAACAAATTCTGAACTAGAATTTTCACAGTTGATTTTGAACGCATTCTCCAATCAGGAAAATTTATAAAAATTGGTTAAGGCGAGCAAGTCAAGAATAAAATAATTTGACGTTTATTTGAACCAATGTTAGCATAAACCAAATAAATTAAGGTGAAAAAATTAGTTGTGAAACGATTTCTGAACTGAAATTTTCACAGTAGATTTGGAATGCATTTTCCGATCAGGGAAATATTTGTTTAATTGGTTAAGACGTGCAGTTTAGGAATAAAAAATTTATTTGAAACAATGTCAACACAAACCTAATAAATTCCAATGTAAAAATTAGTTCTGAAACAAATTCTGAACTAGAATTTTCACAGTTGATTTTGAACGCATTCTCCAATCAGGAAAATTTATAAAAATTGGTTAAGGCGAGCAAGTCAAGAATAAAATAATTTGACGTTTATTTGAACCAATGTTAGCATAAACCAAATAAATTAAGGTGAAAAAATTAGTTGTGAAACGATTTCTGAACTGAAATTTTCACAGTAGATTTGGAATGCATTTTCCGATCAGGGAAATATTTGTTTAATTGGTTAAGACGTGCAGTTTAGGAATAAAAAATTTATTTGAAACAATGTCAACACAAACCTAATAAATTCCAATGTAAAAATTAGTTCTGAAACAAATTCTGAACTAGAATTTTCACAGTTGATTTTGAACGCATTCTCCAATCAGGAAAATTTATAAAAATTGGTTAAGGCGAGCAAGTCAAGAATAAAATAATTTGACGTTTATTTGAACCAATGTTAGCATAAACCAAATAAATTAAGGTGAAAAAATTAGTTGTGAAACGATTTCTGAACTGAAATTTTCACAGTAGATTTGGAATGCATTTTCCGATCAGGGAAATATTTGTTTAATTGGTTAAGACGTGCAGTTTAGGAATAAAAAATTTATTTGAAACAATGTCAACACAAACCTAATAAATTCCAATGTAAAAATTAGTTCTGAAACAAATTCTGAACTAGAATTTTCACAGTTGATTTTGAACGCATTCTCCAATCAGGAAAATTTATAAAAATTGGTTAAGGCGAGCAAGTCAAGAATAAAATAATTTGACGTTTATTTGAACCAATGTTAGCATAAACCAAATAAATTAAGGTGAAAAAATTAGTTGTGAAACGATTTCTGAACTGAAATTTTCACAGTAGATTTGGAATGCATTTTCCGATCAGGGAAATATTTGTTTAATTGGTTAAGACGTGCAGTTTAGGAATAAAAAATTTATTTGAAACAATGTCAACACAAACCTAATAAATTCCAATGTAAAAATTAGTTCTGAAACAAATTCTGAACTAGAATTTTCACAGTTGATTTTGAACGCATTCTCCAATCAGGAAAATTTATAAAAATTGGTTAAGGCGAGCAAGTCAAGAATAAAATAATTTGACGTTTATTTGAACCAATGTTAGCATAAACCAAATAAATTAAGGTGAAAAAATTAGTTGTGAAACGATTTCTGAACTGAAATTTTCACAGTAGATTTGGAATGCATTTTCCCATCAGGGAAATATTTGTTTAATTGGTTAAGACGTGCAGTTTAGGAATAAAAAATTTATTTGAAACAATGTCAACACAAACCTAATAAATTCCAATGTAAAAATTAGTTCTGAAACAAATTCTGAACTAGAATTTTCACAGTTGATTTTGAACGCATTCTCCAATCAGGAAAATTTATAAAAATTGGTTAAGGCGAGCAAGTCAAGAATAAAATAATTTGACGTTTATTTGAACCAATGTTAGCATAAACCAAATAAATTAAGGTGAAAAAATTAGTTGTGAAACGATTTCTGAACTGAAATTTTCACAGTAGATTTGGTTGCATTTTTCAATCAGGAAAATATTTCTTCAATTGGTCAAGACGTGCAGTTTAAGAATAAAAAAATTATTTGAAACAATGTCAACACAAACCTAATAAATTCCAATGTAAAAATTAGTTCTGAAACAAATTCTGAACTAGAATTTTCACAGTTGATTTTGAACGCATTCTCCAATCAGGAAAATTTATAAAAATTGGTTAAGGCGAGCAAGTCAAGAATAAAATAATTTGACGTTTATTTGAACCAATGTTAGCATAAACCAAATAAATTAAGGTGAAAAAATTAGTTGTGAAACGATTTCTGAACTGAAATTTTCACAGTAGATTTGGAATGCATTTTCCGATCAGGGAAATATTTGTTTAATTGGTTAAGACGTGCAGTTTAGGAATAAAAAATTTATTTGAAACAATGTCAACACAAACCTAATAAATTCCAATGTAAAAATTAGTTCTGAAACAAATTCTGAACTAGAATTTTCACAGTTGATTTTGAACGCATTCTCCAATCAGGAAAATTTATAAAAGTTGGTTAAGGCGAGCAAGTCAAGAATAAAATAATTTGACGTTTATTTGAACCAATGTTAGCATAAACCAAATAAATTAAGGTGAAAAAATTAGTTGTGAAACGATTTCTGAACTGAAATTTTCACAGTAGATTTGGAATGCATTTTCCGATCAGGGAAATATTTGTTTAATTGGTTAAGACGTGCAGTTTAGGAATAAAAAATTTATTTGAAACAATGTCAACACAAACCTAATAAATTCCAATGTAAAAATTAGTTCTGAAACAAATTCTGAACTAGAATTTTCACAGTTGATTTTGAACGCATTCTCCAATCAGGAAAATTTATAAAAATTGGTTAAGGCGAGCAAGTCAAGAATAAAATAATTTGACGTTTATTTGAACCAATGTTAGCATAAACCAAATAAATTAAGGTGAAAAAATTAGTTGTGAAACGATTTCTGAACTGAAATTTTCACAGTAGATTTGGAATGCATTTTCCGATCAGGGAAATATTTGTTTAATTGGTTAAGACGTGCAGTTTAGGAATAAAAAATTTATTTGAAACAATGTCAACACAAACCTAATAAATTCCAATGTAAAAATTAGTTCTGAAACAAATTCTGAACTAGAATTTTCACAGTTGATTTTGAACGCATTCTCCAATCAGGAAAATTTATAAAAGTTGGTTAAGGCGAGCAAGTCAAGAATAAAATAATTTGACGTTTATTTGAACCAATGTTAGCATAAACCAAATAAATTAAGGTGAAAAAATTAGTTGTGAAACGATTTCTGAACTGAAATTTTCACAGTAGATTTGGAATGCATTTTCCGATCAGGGAAATATTTGTTTAATTGGTTAAGACGTGCAGTTTAGGAATAAAAAATTTATTTGAAACAATGTCAACACAAACCTAATAAATTCCAATGTAAAAATTAGTTCTGAAACAAATTCTGAACTAGAATTTTCACAGTTGATTTTGAACGCATTCTCCAATCAGGAAAATTTATAAAAATTGGTTAAGGCGAGCAAGTCAAGAATAAAATAATTTGACGTTTATTTGAACCAATGTTAGCATAAACCAAATAAATTAAGGTGAAAAAATTAGTTGTGAAACGATTTCTGAACTGAAATTTTCACAGTAGATTTGGAATGCATTTTCCGATCAGGGAAATATTTGTTTAATTGGTTAAGACGTGCAGTTTAGGAATAAAAAATTTATTTGAAACAATGTCAACACAAACCTAATAAATTCCAATGTAAAAATTAGTTCTGAAACAAATTCTGAACTAGAATTTTCACAGTTGATTTTGAACGCATTCTCCAATCAGGAAAATTTATAAAAATTGGTTAAGGCGAGCAAGTCAAGAATAAAATAATTTGACGTTTATTTGAACCAATGTTAGCATAAACCAAATAAATTAAGGTGAAAAAATTAGTTGTGAAACGATTTCTGAACTGAAATTTTCACAGTAGATTTGGAATGCATTTTCCGATCAGGGAAATATTTGTTTAATTGGTTAAGACGTGCAGTTTAGGAATAAAAAATTTATTTGAAACAATGTCAACACAAACCTAATAAATTCCAATGTAAAAATTAGTTCTGAAACAAATTCTGAACTAGAATTTTCACAGTTGATTTTGAACGCATTCTCCAATCAGGAAAATTTATAAAAATTGGTTAAGGCGAGCAAGTCAAGAATAAAATAATTTGACGTTTATTTGAACCAATGTTAGCATAAACCAAATAAATTAAGGTGAAAAAATTAGTTGTGAAACGATTTCTGAACTGAAATTTTCACAGTAGATTTGGAATGCATTTTCCGATCAGGGAAATATTTGTTTAATTGGTTAAGACGTGCAGTTTAGGAATAAAAAATTTATTTGAAACAATGTCAACACAAACCTAATAAATTCCAATGTAAAAATTAGTTCTGAAACAAATTCTGAACTAGAATTTTCACAGTTGATTTTGAACGCATTCTCCAATCAGGAAAATTTATAAAAGTTGGTTAAGGCGAGCAAGTCAAGAATAAAATAATTTGACGTTTATTCGAACCAATGTTAGCATAAACCAAATAAATTAAGGTGAAAAAATTAGTTGTGAAACGATTTCTGAACTGAAATTTTCACAGTAGATTTGGAATGCATTTTCCGATCAGGGAAATATTTGTTTAATTGGTTAAGACGTGCAGTTTAGGAATAAAAAATTTATTTGAAACAATGTCAACACAAACCTAATAAATTCCAATGTAAAAATTAGTTCTGAAACAAATTCTGAACTAGAATTTTCACAGTTGATTTTGAACGCATTCTCCAATCAGGAAAATTTATAAAAATTGGTTAAGGCGAGCAAGTCAAGAATAAAATAATTTGACGTTTATTTGAACCAATGTTAGCATAAACCAAATAAATTAAGGTGAAAAAATTAGTTGTGAAACGATTTCTGAACTGAAATTTTCACAGTAGATTTGGAATGCATTTTCCGATCAGGGAAATATTTGTTTAATTGGTTAAGACGTGCAGTTTAGGAATAAAAAATTTATTTGAAACAATGTCAACACAAACCTAATAAATTCCAATGTAAAAATTAGTTCTGAAACAAATTCTGAACTAGAATTTTCACAGTTGATTTTGAACGCATTCTCCAATCAGGAAAATTTATAAAAATTGGTTAAGGCGAGCAAGTCAAGAATAAAATAATTTGACGTTTATTTGAACCAATGTTAGCATAAACCAAATAAATTAAGGTGAAAAAATTAGTTGTGAAACGATTTCTGAACTGAAATTTTCACAGTAGATTTGGAATGCATTTTCCGATCAGGGAAATATTTGTTTAATTGGTTAAGACGTGCAGTTTAGGAATAAAAAATTTATTTGAAACAATGTCAACACAAACCTAATAAATTCCAATGTAAAAATTAGTTCTGAAACAAATTCTGAACTAGAATTTTCACAGTTGATTTTGAACGCATTCTCCAATCAGGAAAATTTATAAAAATTGGTTAAGGCGAGCAAGTCAAGAATAAAATAATTTGACGTTTATTTGAACCAATGTTAGCATAAACCAAATAAATTAAGGTGAAAAAATTAGTTGTGAAACGATTTCTGAACTGAAATTTTCACAGTAGATTTGGAATGCATTTTCCGATCAGGGAAATATTTGTTTAATTGGTTAAGACGTGCAGTTTAGGAATAAAAAATTTATTTGAAACAATGTCAACACAAACCTAATAAATTCCAATGTAAAAATTAGTTCTGAAACAAATTCTGAACTAGAATTTTCACAGTTGATTTTGAACGCATTCTCCAATCAGGAAAATTTATAAAAATTGGTTAAGGCGAGCAAGTCAAGAATAAAATAATTTGACGTTTATTTGAACCAATGTTAGCATAAACCAAATAAATTAAGGTGAAAAAATTAGTTGTGAAACGATTTCTGAACTGAAATTTTCACAGTAGATTTGGAATGCATTTTCCGATCAGGGAAATATTTGTTTAATTGGTTAAGACGTGCAGTTTAGGAATAAAAAATTTATTTGAAACAATGTCAACACAAACCTAATAAATTCCAATGTAAAAATTAGTTCTGAAACAAATTCTGAACTAGAATTTTCACAGTTGATTTTGAACGCATTCTCCAATCAGGAAAATTTATAAAAATTGGTTAAGGCGAGCAAGTCAAGAATAAAATAATTTGACGTTTATTTGAACCAATGTTAGCATAAACCAAATAAATTAAGGTGAAAAAATTAGTTGTGAAACGATTTCTGAACTGAAATTTTCACAGTAGATTTGGAATGCATTTTCCGATCAGGGAAATATTTGTTTAATTGGTTAAGACGTGCAGTTTAGGAATAAAAAATTTATTTGAAACAATGTCAACACAAACCTAATAAATTCCAATGTAAAAATTAGTTCTGAAACAAATTCTGAACTAGAATTTTCACAGTTGATTTTGAACGCATTCTCCAATCAGGAAAATTTATAAAAATTGGTTAAGGCGAGCAAGTCAAGAATAAAATAATTTGACGTTTATTTGAACCAATGTTAGCATAAACCAAATAAATTAAGGTGAAAAAATTAGTTGTGAAACGATTTCTGAACTGAAATTTTCACAGTAGATTTGGAATGCATTTTCCGATCAGGGAAATATTTGTTTAATTGGTTAAGACGTGCAGTTTAGGAATAAAAAATTTATTTGAAACAATGTCAACACAAACCTAATAAATTCCAATGTAAAAATTAGTTCTGAAACAAATTCTGAACTAGAATTTTCACAGTTGATTTTGAACGCATTCTCCAATCAGGAAAATTTATAAAAATTGGTTAAGGCGAGCAAGTCAAGAATAAAATAATTTGACGTTTATTTGAACCAATGTTAGCATAAACCAAATAAATTAAGGTGAAAAAATTAGTTGTGAAACGATTTCTGAACTGAAATTTTCACAGTAGATTTGGAATGCATTTTCCGATCAGGGAAATATTTGTTTAATTGGTTAAGACGTGCAGTTTAGGAATAAAAAATTTATTTGAAACAATGTCAACACAAACCTAATAAATTCCAATGTAAAAATTAGTTCTGAAACAAATTCTGAACTAGAATTTTCACAGTTGATTTTGAACGCATTCTCCAATCAGGAAAATTTATAAAAATTGGTTAAGGCGAGCAAGTCAAGAATAAAATAATTTGACGTTTATTTGAACCAATGTTAGCATAAACCAAATAAATTAAGGTGAAAAAATTAGTTGTGAAACGATTTCTGAACTGAAATTTTCACAGTAGATTTGGAATGCATTTTCCGATCAGGGAAATATTTGTTTAATTGGTTAAGACGTGCAGTTTAGGAATAAAAAATTTATTTGAAACAATGTCAACACAAACCTAATAAATTCCAATGTAAAAATTAGTTCTGAAACAAATTCTGAACTAGAATTTTCACAGTTGATTTTGAACGCATTCTCCAATCAGGAAAATTTATAAAAATTGGTGAAGGCGAGCAAGTCAAGAATAAAATAATTTGACGTTTATTTGAACCAATGTTAGCATAAACCAAATAAATTAAGGTGAAAAAATTAGTTGTGAAACGATTTCTGAACTGAAATTCCGATAGCAGATTTGGAATGCAATCTCCAATCAGGCAAATAGTTTTTGAATTGATTAGGACTTGGTTTGCGAATACAAACGTTTACCGTTTAAATGGAGCAACAATTTGGAAGCCATTTTTGGCAATCCCTACGTTTACCGTTTAATTGATATGCGACTCGTGCTTCAACCGATAGAAGTAGACGTCAGCACGCCATATTCGCAGGCGAAAATCTTTGAGGCGCCTTAATTCAAATTTCCGCCGATAATCGGTACCGAGCGAAAGGATAAATTTTACCAATTCCAAAACCGCAACGTTTCCTTTCACACGTAACATTATAAACGGCGTACTTCCTGCGCGTTGCGAACGCAAGCGAAATAAGAACCGCATTCGATTGCATTTCCGGCCATTACTGCGCAACTTGCTCCAACCTTGGTGTCACCAGAGACGCGAGGCTGAATGACATCACAATGTTCACTGACGTTTGCAATTACATCTAATCCAGCCAATGAGCCGTAGTTAGAAAAGCGACCTGATTTTTTTGCGGAGGGTCGAACGGACCGGGCCGATGAACTATGACGAAACTAATTAACCGGGCGGTGCTAATTATTACCCAAGGCGGGTAATACGAAAATAAATAATGTCCCAACGCCGCCCAGAGTTATGTCAAAATTTAAGTAACGCGGCATTCTCATGGCTTAATCTAGGACAGCACAGGTGGAGTTGAACAATGGATGATGTAATACCCATTCGCTGGTAGTAAGTGATAGTGAACCAGTCCAATTCGCATTTCCGGATCGTACGCACTGTTTTCCCTCCTTGAAATAAAAAGCTTAATTAATCGCATGGTGGGGGGCACATTTTCGCGTTCCTAATTAGTTTAACGTAAATCACGGTCGCGCACGCTTTTCCTTTTTCTCTTTCGGTACCTGAATGGTCGTGATTATCTTCATTTCGGGCGTTTGCAACCACCACGACACTTACATTTCCTGCGTTTTTGTAACCTCTTCATTTTCACAGGTGGAACCTGGCGAAACCGTTGCCACGACCAAAGAAGGTACGTAGCTTTTCCTTCCAAAATAATATTTTCTAATTGCCCCGAATTGCAGAAGAATGGGTCAGCAAGAAGACCACCGAGGTGACCAACACGAAGCAAATAGAAACTCGAGTCAAGCGGCAAATCGTGTTAGAAGATGGGAAAGTGGTGGAGGATTCCGGCCCGATGGTTACCACCAACACGACTGAAGACTCAGAGAAGCAAGAGTACCACCAAACGGAGGTAATTCGCTCCGGAGTTAATTCGAGGCTTAATCTCGGCGTTTCAGTTGAGGAAATTGGGGGAGGACGGCGAGAAAAAGGACCCGGAGCCGGAGCCGAAAGATTGGGTCGTTGTGGCCAACCCCGACGGCGTCGTCCGCGAGGTGAAGGAGCGTCGCGTGATTTCGCGGGAGGAAACCGAGGAGCTCAAGGAAACCGAAGACGTGCAGCATTTGGGAGAGATTTCGGATAAGGTTAGTGCACTGGATAGGTCGCGGTGATGCAACGAGTTTGCGTTTGAATGGGGGTAACCTTTCGCTTGCACGATTTCTTCCTTCCAACCAGTTTTCGATGAGTGCTGTTGAGTTTGACCTTGAACGCTTGTACTGCTATTTTTCTAGCGTAAGACGTGTTAGTGTTGTGGTGTGAGTAAGTGATTATTTGAACGGCAATCTTATTTTTGAAAAGTGAATCCAATGACCTTTTGGAAGTTAAATTAATTAGCAAGTCTAATGAGGAGCACGTCGAACACGTGTCGTTGTGAGGGTCAGGTCAATTGCCGTTTTAGGAAAACGACCTCCTGAATCAGTGACCTAGTCACTGAAGGGTGTCAACGTTAACGGCAGTAACCTTCTGGATGAGGCAACCACCGGTGCCTGATTAATACTAATTATTTTCTTAAACAGCTTTAGCCCAGTCATTTTAGTATTCATCTTCAAATTCCAATTTTTTCGGAATTTTCTTTGTATCGCTATAAGAAACACTGTGTAAAAACAGAGCCTTCGCTAAAAAGGGTCATTTCGGGAACGTTTTTGTAAACATACAAAAGTGTGTTTTTTTGCTTTATTCAATGATGTAGGTATATATGCATCAATATTGTCTAAAAAAATCTTTTTGAAACAAAATACATCAAAAACGAAGTTGCTATTTTCATGCATACAATTTAAAAAATATAAAAATATCAGTAGCTTTTATTATTAAATTTACGTTACATGCACAAAATTAAGGCTTTTTAATATAACTACAATCTTTTTTTGTGAAGATAACTAAAATTGTATGTGTTTTATTTAATTTTCGTAACGTTCTCGGAAATGATCGGGTGTTCCCGGGATGACAAAAATGTTTGCTGAATGGCGATAATGATATTATAGGGTATAGTAAGGGTATATTTAAATCATGAACGAAAGTTTTAGAAATCAAAGCTATTTATTTATATTGCCATAAAGTTTGTACTTAACATAAAATTAACTTTACTTAGTTTTAATCAATTCTTACAATTCAGTCTTTTAATTAAAGTTCACAGTCATAGAAAAAAAGTTATATAATAGAATCTAAAATAAACAAACAAAAAATAATTCTTAAATTTTTTCAAAAACAGCTATATAAATGCATCATATTGTCTGTATAATACATCATCAAACTTTCTTAGCTTCATATTTCGAAAATTATTGGTCCCACGTAAATTTTGTATAGCACCTTTTTGTGCAGATTTTGATAATAAACAAATTTTATAATAACCAAAATTCAAATAAACCAATACTTCACGAGATATTTGAGAAAAACTGATGTTCGCGACCTTCGACCTTCAATAATTTCTTTGGCGGATACGATTTTTCAATGGACTTTTTATACAGTGTTGCTTATAACGACGAAAATCCAGAAGGAAAATCTTCACTTGGAATTTTTCAGAAGATTGGGTGTTTTGTTGTATAAAATGACTGGACTAGTCACTTTCGAAATGGCCGTTAAAATAAATCTCAATTTCCTCAATTAATTGTGAAGAGTCTGGTACATTGTGCTTCAGTTGACATTTACCGAATTCACTTGCACGAGGCACTTTCTCGACCTGCGTGCGATCGGCGCAACGTACGGTGCATTAAAACATCAACAAAAAGTCATGAAGTTGGCAAGCGGGTGCCGCGGGGACCGGTCCGACTAGACCTCTCGAGGATTAGGTGCTCGCTCGACGTAGTGACCGCAAGTACGTTCAAGTCTCATCGTCGAATCGGCGAATTCGTGTAAGAATCCTTTTGTTCCACAATTTAACGATTAAGATCCAACCAGCCTCGAGCTAAGAAAGTTGCTTACCTCAGCTCGTCTGAGATGGAGCGGTTCGGCCGCGGTCGGCGACTCGAATAATTCACGGTTTCTTCCAGGAATTCTTGGACGCCGTCAAAGATGGAGACGACATCAAGAAAATCATAAAGTCGAAGGAAGGTGGTCGCAACGTCGTGTCGACCGGGCCGAGATTGGTCCATCAATCTGTTAACACGAATAAGGTTACGGACACCGAAGATACACGAGAATTGAGTTCAGTAGCACCTGATGGACGCATCGTGACAGAAACGCAACGTACCACCGAGCACGAAGAACTCAAAGACAACGAATTGCCGCCGGACGCGCCTGATCAGAACTACCACCTGGAGAACTCTCAAAGGTAGTCTCGGCCACGTTCGCGAAGCGAATGATTTTCACGTCTTTTGCAGATATTCCAAGACGCGCGATCAGGAGGACGTCGAGTACTACGCCGATGATGTAAAAGTTGGGCATGAAATGCGGTTTAAAGCCGAAACCATGGATGTAGAGCGCCGTGGTGATGGTATCGACGAGCCGGATTTCGATTCACTTTCGGCCAGAAGGAGACAAGCAAGGCCAACCTACAAGCCAATCAGAGGTGAGCCAGTAGTTAAATTTACTAAATTATCCGATTAACACGACCACTTCAGGTATAAAAACTGGAGTACCCACGGGTTCCCCACTAGATCGTAAAGACGCCCTCACTAGAAAACCCCTAGATTTTGATAGGGAAGAAGAGACCCGCAAAGTAGAAACTTCGAAATGGCTAGAGCATCATTTCGGTAGTGAATCACGCTCTTCCCATGACTCGTTTGACGATGAGGAAGAAACGTCACAGCCGAAAACTAGCTACTTTAACGTAACCATCAAATCCCAACCCTTACCTCAATCTTATATCAATTCAATTAACACTGCACGAAAAGAAAGCAGTCACCAAACCGAATATTTCCACGGTAATGAGCCATCTCCGGTACTAAAGCGTAGTTAGGACATGTAAGAAATAAAAAAAACTTGAAATTTTAACTTTAAAAAAAAAAATTCAACTTTTTTAAAAAAAAGTGAAATTTCTATTTTTTTTTAAAAAAAGGTGAAATTTCAAGTTTTTTTAAAAAGTGAAATTTCAAGTTTTTTTAAAAAGGTGAAATTTCAAGTTTTTTAAAAAGGTGAAATTTCAAATTTTTTAAAAAAAGGTGAAATTTCAACTTTTTGTAAAAAAGGTAAAATTTCAAGTTTTTTTAAAAAAGGTGAAATTTCATTTTTTTTTTTTAAAAAGGTGAAATTTAAACTTTGTTCGAAAAGGTGAAATTTCAAGTTTTTTTTAAAAAGGTGAAATTTCAAGTTTTTTTTAAAAAGGTTAAATTTCAAGTTTTTTTAAAAAATGTGAAATTTCAACTTTTTAAAAAAGTTGCAATTTCAAGTTTTTTAAAAAGGTGAAATTTCAAGTTTTTTTAAAAAAGGTGAAATTTCAAGTTTTTTAAAAAAATGTGAAATTTCAACTTTTTAAAAAAGGTGTAATTTCAAGTTTTTTAAAAAGGTGAAATTTTAACTTTTTTAAAAAGATGAAATTTCAAAAAAAATGTAGAAATTTCAATTTTTTTAAAAATTTTTGCATGTCCTAACTACGCTTCGTACTTTCGTACTCTGGCGTTGCGATTTTACTCTTAAATTTTCGTTCAGGCATCTCCGACTGGTCGTCCAGAAGCCCCCATTACCAGCCGGCGGTCGAAACGACTCCGACGCCTCCGCAGCGGAAAAAAGCAGTCGAGAGGAGGCAGCGCGCGGCCCAAAATTCGTATCTTCCGGAGAATCCGGAAGAACCCCCTCCAGACTACTCGCCGCCGAGTCCGCCCCCGATGCCTGGCAAGAAGCAGCAGAAAACGCGTTTCGCGATCGAGGCGTCACCGAAGGCCAAAAGCGGCAACATCATTGGTGAGTCGCCTGCAAATTCTTTGTTTATAAAACTGAGAATCGCGCGAGTAGGTCAGTCTATCCGCAAGCTGGTGGACAAGATTAGATCGGCGAGTGCCGAACGTAAAGCCAAACAGCGCGTGAAGAGGTCGCCGTCGCCGTCGTATCAACAGGGCCACGTCATCGACAACCTCCACCACGACGCCATGGACCGACGACCCAGGCAAGGGACGTCGCCTGCGCGGAGGTACTACCTGGGGGAAGACCCCTTCAGCGGGAGCATCTACGGGAAGGAGAACAAATACGACGGGGTTAAACCGGCGAGGACGTCGAGGAAAACGAGGGATGAGGAATTGAGGTGAGATTGCGCAACAACCTTGTCAAGATTTATGTTTCCGTCCTTGTGCGTTCCGCAAAAGGTAGAAGCAACTAATTTAATTTGGCCGCTTGATTTCAATATCAATAATTTTTAAATTTTTACCTTGATTTATGGTATTACTAACATCAATTTAATTAGCGTCTAAAATCGTAAAATCGAGGAAAAAATAGTATACTGTTTTATTGAGATTAAAAGTGTCACTTTTTAGTGAGGCGGAGCATCGGCGCAGCCGAGTGAATACGAAAGTGCGAGTTAAAGATGGTAATTTTTAATCCGAATGAAACCTGCTATTTTTTCTCCTCGGAAAAGTAATGATACGAAGAGTACCAAGTAACAATTTGATGTTTTATAAAAGTCGGGAGAAAATTTACTCAACAAATCTTATAAAACAATATTTGTGATGAGAACGTTTCGCGAGCAGTCTTACAGCAATCTTATAAAACAATTGTAGCCTCCAATTTGCAAGTTGTGTCATCATTATTTACTTTGTACTGTTGTAATTGAGGAGCTGGGTGGAAAAACGTCTTAATCCATGAACGTTTTCAATCTATTTAAGACGTTTTTCCACCCAGCTCCTCAATTATAGATAAAAAGCGAAAAAGAGGGAAAAGTCATACCGAACAAGTTTATACAAATTTAGACATAATTTAGTCAAGTTGTTATGGCAGCCCTGCTTAACTCTGCTATGTCATGTATTTGTTGATGTGAAGCATTTGGCTTTGTTGATTTGTCATCTCAATCATGTTATGACCAGCTTTTGTAGCATATGTTCCCGGCAGCAGTTCAGCTTGGGTGTAGAATTTACGGTGGGGTGTTCGGATGTCATTTCTCAACATCGCGTAGAGTTTTTCCTGTAGTTGCTTGTGAATGATACAACCTCTGTAATTTGCGGGATGGTTACCCTTGCAATTAACACAAACTACCTTGTCAACTTTTGTTATGCGCGGGCACTCCATTGTTTCATGGAGTGACATGCATTTAACAGATTGTGGAATGTGTTGACAACGGTTTTTGGTATGGCCGAAGCGTTGACAATTTTAGGCAACAAAATGGTGTTATCTGCACTTTTTACACAACCAATTGGTACCTGTGGAGCAACAATACAGCACCAATAAAACAACAGTTCTATTAGCTAAGAATTATACATCTACATTGTTACTTGGGATGACACTTAAACATCTACTTTCTTTCTGTCAAATTGTTTACTAAAATGATGATGAACTTGTCTTCGTTTCGTTTGGCCGTTTATGGTAATTTAAGTCATTTTTAGGTCGCAGAGCACGCTGGGGCGCCTTGACAAAACCAACTATGTGGACAGTCGAAATTCGCAGACGCTCCCCAGACACCCTCACAAGTACGAACCACCCTCCAGATTAGACAAGAACAATCGCTCCAACAGCACCATCAACGTGTCTTTCATCAACACAGTTACGCCTCCCCCTTACATAAACGGGGGGCCGGCGAAACCGATCCGCACGTTTCGTTCGAATCTAGCTCGCAGCAAAAGCTTCAACGTGGATCTGGACGCAACCAGACCCGTTTACAAGAACACATCTCAACTCCACCGTTTGGACGAAGCTCCAGCCGGGCTGAAGAGTCCCGGACTCATTTCCAGCATAAGTCGAAGCCAACGCGATTTGACCGATTTGAATTACAGATCGACCTTTGCCCGCAATGGCTACAAGGACAGCTACAACAAGGAAAGTTACACCAACCCTGTCAAGAGCTCTATGCGGAACGGTGACATTTTCGAGCCCCCGACCAGATTGAAGGACACCAACAGGAACCAGCCCCGTCGCGGCAGCAATTCCAGCAACGATTTTTCCGAAACCTATCACACTACAACCAGAAACGACGACCCCAAACGTCCGAGCGTCACCGACACGGTGCAAACCTTCTCCAAAAAGACCCTCCCCGCGAAAGACGGCCGCGGAGTCGAAACCATCGAGTCCACGGAGACGAAATCGGTGACCAAGAGCCGATACAGGGACGGGTCGAACATGAAATATTACGAGGACAGACGAGGGGGCCCGGTGGTCATTGAAGTTAGAAATAATTACAAATAAACAAGTCTAACAAGTAATTTTAACTATTGAGGTCGTGTATTGAGGTCTTGTACATAAGAAAGGCTTGTTAGTCGCAGTTTTATTGCTAATTTAAAGTATCTGTTCTGCAGTTTAATGGATGGCCTTTTTGAGGTGATAACGACTTGGACTTGTCAAAAATTCATTTGGAATTTTTATGACAGAACATTTCGATTTTGTATTTGCTAAATGAGGGGAATCTGTTGCTACTTGGAATTAATATTTGTCCCGTCATTTAAAGTGGCCTCGTAACGGGGCTTTCTTGAAGTAATTGATCTATACGCTGTCGAAGTCAATTTTCACACTAATTTAAAAACAAATAATTCAGTCATTCGTCAATTGAAGAATGTTGCTTCCAATTTTCGGAATTTTACGACTACCAGAAGTAGGTTTTATATAAGGTGACCAGATTTCCAAGTTCGAAATTCGGGTCGATATACAGGGTGCGGCCGAAAAAACGCCGCAATCCGTACCTCAGTTATTTATGGCTCAATTTAAATGAACAAATAAACACTATATGTGCACCATAATTTAAATTTTTTCAAGATCAAATTCAATTATTTTTTCAAAGTATAGGTATATTTTGCTATTTATATTCTGAAGGAGATTTGTTTTACTGAATCCAATTTGCTGTATATGAAAAAACGCCCCAGTTCCTGGCACTTTTATTTGGAGTCCGATTGTAACAAACAATACGTCAAATTAAATAGCTGAAAAAGTACTAGAAAGTGTAGCTTAAACATAATTTTTACCTGTTTCTCCATTCAAAGGCCGAAGGTTAACTTCATTTTTTCAAATTAAAACAATTTTATTTTTTTTGATAATTCGATTTTTTTTTCTGAATTCAATCACATTCAGTATTTGTTTTATTTTAAGATAAAAAAATTAAACTAATAACTGGGATTATACAGGTGTACTATAATTTTTTAAATCATTTTTAACAAATTATTTTATTTACTTTACTTACGCTTGTATTTTCAGTTTGCAATCTACACTACTGAAATAAACATATGCATTTAAACTTTTACGTTCTCACACCTTTCGGGACAATTCAGGACAAATGGTATAAATTCGCAACGTATGGTCACCTTATTTTATATCAAAAATAAATGCATGAATGGCAAAATGACAAAATCTTTGCTGTTGGTCAATATGACCTCAATAAACAAAATATGAAAGGAATTTCTTTCAACCTGCATGGAGGATCGTTTAAATTTTTATTTGAGGTGTTTATTTAGAAAATTTGTATCAAAAATTAACTCCAAAAAACAAAACATTAGAACTTCCAAAAAATCCTCCAAGTATGGTCTGCACTTTCCACCATCGAACTGAAAAATGAACAGGTCTTCAACACAAATTAAAAATCGATTTGTTTAGATTCGAAATGGGGATGAGGCGAAGGATGGAAGCGGACAGAAACAAGGCTGTTAATTTACATAAACAATAATTTATGTTTAGCATTTTGTAATTAGTATCAATTCAAGGTCTTGCATGTGGAACTAAACCTAAATAACTGTGCCAAAATAATTTTATAAATAAAAACGCTTCGAGTTAAAAAACACTTTTATTTATAATTCATAATCCAAGCATTTAAATTAATCCTAATTATATCTGTTGTGTAAATTAGCCTAAGCAAAAGGGATGATTGTTCACGAAATGATTAAGTGGCTGATACGAAAAGTTTAAAAATATACCACGGGACTGGCCCCACTTACAATTCCTGCTGACCCATGGCCCTGGCCTGAGCTCGCACGCGTTTTTCATATTCCAGGCGGTTCTGGCTGGAATTAAAAATTCAATCAACCAAATCCCAACAGATCATTTCATACCAGTAGATAGTGTAGGCTTCGGCCTGAGCTGGATCCTTGACGTTGGGTTCATTTAGCAAATCTTGAATTCCGAGCAGGATCTGTTTGATTGTGATCGCTGATCTCCAGTCTTTTTCCTCGTCGAGCAGCGACAGGCACACCGTCCCCGAAGGGTACACGTTCGGATGGAACAGGGGCGGCTCGAATTTGCATTTGGGGGGGCTGCTCGGATAATCGTCTTTGAAGATCATTCGGAGCTTGTAGTGGCCCCCTTCCCATGGAGTCTGTACATTCATTGTGATTGGGTGTTGTAACTTTTGCTGTACTTACCGCTTTTTTGCCTGGTATGCAGCATTCCCAATTCATGAGGTTCAACGATCCATCGGGATTTTTCGAGGGGCGCGCTACGAATCCCTGAAATGGACTTGCAGGTTAAGAAATTACGGTAGTTTTTTTTGTAATTACGTATGGGTGTTCTTTCCTCCAAGCCTTCCGTTCTTCAGCTAGTCGAGCCGCTGCGATTCCCGACATACTTGAAATTTCACTGTCAAACTTGCGATTCGATCGAAATTTTAACGATTAAATTGACGATATACGCAAAATTTCCGTAGCATTAAAATTAGTGGGAACCTAGCGACATTTGTCACCAACTGGCATAGTCCAAGCCTGCAACGCAACGAACTTAAAATTTCGCCAATTTTAATAAAATTCTTATTAAAATCAAATTAATTTCAACAAATTAATTATTAACCATTCTACAATTAGCAACAATTTAATGGTTACACGCCGATTTGTTGCAAATTTTAAGAAATTTAGTGACTTTTGTTGTTACCAAACTTGCCATGCGCTCGTAAAGTGACATTGGCGGCCATTGATCGAGTGCGAGAAATGTACAAAAAGCCAATGCAAAAACAAGGCAAATTCAACCAGAACAGGTCATGGAAAAAGCATTACAACAATGGTAAGTCTCTTCACGAGTTATCAAAGAATGAAACTTAATTTCATTGCGTTTAGACCACGACAACCGAATTAATGAGGAAACTGCCAGGAGACGGGTCAGTTTCAAGTCAAACAAGCACTTTAAAAGAGGTTCCAACAAAGATTGGACCTTATCGGTCAGAGCGCACCTCGAGGATGAGGACATCGACATGGGCTCGACCAGTGGGGGCGGTCGAGGAAATTTTGGACGCTACAACAAGCGAGGCGGTGGTCGATCGGGATCACCGTCACCCCACAAACTTATTCGAAAGAAGCTGTTTGAAGGGGCGACCAACTGGTACCGAGTAACCGTAAGTATATCGCCATCTCAATTAATTGCGATTAACCTTGGTGTGGTTTTGTAGCTGCCATATGGAAATAAGTACGAAAAGGATTACATCATGAAGATACTTTTACAAAATTTGGCCCCTATGACGTTCATTCCGATCACAGTAAGTTAATTTACTTTATGGGGCTTGTTGGCCATTAATTTTAATTTGTTAAAGAATAATATTTGTAGGGTGGAGTAAGAATGCGTTAAGTCGCCGAATTAATTTTTCACTAATATGAAAGTGACAAGCAGCATTTTCAAAGCTAAAACTTAGTTTTACTTATTTAATCTATAATTTGTCTAGTTTGCTGGATCCAAGTGTATTTGTGGATTTCTTTGTGTCTATAGCAGTGGTGGCCAACCCGCGGGCCACATGTGGCCCGCCTTGACCATTTTTCTGGCCCGCGAGATTCATCACACTTTTACAAACACAAATAATACACAATAATAATAACTCATTATGTTTCAATTTTTCACTCCAAAAAAATGTCTATAGTGGGTCTAAATCTAATATGGGGATATATAATTTTATGTGGCCCGCGGAGTTATGATGCATTTCCAAAGTGGCCCGCAAGATCATTTGGGTTGGCCACCCCTGGTCTATAGTATACATTTGTGATTCTCAAATTATTTAATTTGCATACTTCTATTAGTCTTTCGCCATTTGATTTTGTCACTTCTTCTCCAAAGCGGCCTACAACATTGTTATTTATTCTTCTTCCAACTATCGCAAGTTCTTGATGCTTATTAACTTTCTCTATTTTTTCTTGAAGTGTTTATGGCTCAAAATCACCAAGATGGGAAATTTCAAGATTAGTTTTATGAGAAAAAATAGTACAAGCTATAATGATGACCAATTACTTTATATTGTCACTAAATTTGTGTTTAAACAGCGCATATAATCCATTACTCTTTTTGCTTTGAAACAGCCTTCGCTAAAAACGGTCATTTCGGGAACGTTTTTGTAAAGTTAATGAAATGTCCAAAAAATACAAAAGTGTGTTTTTTTTGCTTTATTCAATATTATCAAAAAAAAAATTTTGTGATCATAATAACTGCTATGGCATCCAAAGTTTTTGGTATGTTGTTTCTTTTCCTTAGTCACGTCTTCTCTAGGGTCAATTTTACTTTGGTAGCAGAGTCTGTGAACAAATTAGGAAAGACTGAAGCTGTTTCAATATCCTTTCCAATAAACACGTTTCAGTCGTCATTTCGAGAACGTATCATCATGTCCAGGAACGTTGCCGAAATGACTATTTCAAAATACTTTAGTATATTTCTATTTAAAAGTAAAGTTTTTTTTGAATAACTCTTACAAAAACTAGTTTTTGGATAAAAAAATCGTACTTTAGGATGTATTCTCGAAATGACTTTCCATACTTATACATTGAAATAATATAAAATTTATTTTACTTTTAAAGTATATTGTGGGATGTAATTAATTTTAGTGTTTCATTATGTTCATTTGGTCAAGTTACAATTTAAGTAATTAATTTGCTGGCACAGCAAATTTTCCACCTTGGTGATTTTGAGCCTTTTAGGAAATATTTTTTTTCTGCGATTGGGCTGTTTTCTGTTGGGCCATATACCCCTAGTATTACCCTTTCTCTTCCATATACTTTTTAATTTTTGTAGTGGAGTGGAAGTGGGACGGTGACCACCTTTTACATTGATGAATTCAAGGTGGCAGAGAAGTTGTATTCCTTGGACCGCCAAATTCCGTTACCGGACGGTTTTAAATTAATAATTCGCGTTAATAACGGCAGTCCCAATGTCGACGTGAATGCGCAAATGAAAGAAAAAATGAAGCTGACAATGGCCAAACGATACAATGCCTCAATCAAAGCGCTCGATCTGAACAGATTTCATGCGGATCCAGATTTACAGGACTTATTTTGCGCGCTATTCAAACCGATCATTTTCTTGGCCGTCGTCGACATAATCGCCGAAAACATTCCCGAAATTGAAGCTCTGAACCTGAGCGATAATAAGATACAGATGTTGACTCACTTCAAAAGTGTGAGCAAAAAATTGCCGAATTTGAAAATATTGCACATAGGAAATAACAAAATTCGTGAGGTCGCTTGGCTCGATTCCATGATCGGACTGCCTATTTTGGACCTGGTGCTCGATGGAAACCCCTTATGTGAGCGGTTTAAAGATCAAGATTCTTACATCAGGTAAACTCGGGTTTTTGTTTTTTTTTTTTTTTAAAACTGCCAGCATTTTGAGTATGCTTGGTCGCTTGCAATTGGTGGACGGTTCAAAAATGAAGAATGGGGTGACTGAAAATGGTCGCCGTTCGTCTAGGAGGCGCTATTTGGTAAGTTTAAGTGGTGATGATAAATTTGTGCATTTTTTCGTGCAGAAAATATAGAGCAAAGGATTTGTTTAATTTTGCAAACGTTAAGAATTGAATTTTATCATTAAAATGTGTGAAAGCAATAAAAATATTAAATTAAAAAAGGCAACTAATTCAAAAAAAAAAAAAAAACTGCAGACCCACCAAGTCTATCATATAAACTGTCTGATTTGCTGAGAATTGCAAGTATGCATTGCAAGAGCTTTTGCTACTTGTTTGCTACATCAAGATTAAAAGAAGAAAAAGAAAATCACAATTTGTTACATTGTAACAGTGGACTGAAGAAAACGAAAAACAAATGCTTATCATCTTGTGGGGTTCTCATTTAATAATTCATTGAGAGCCTTCAATTTGTCTGACTTGGATTAAAAAAAACAACAATTAACAGTTGCTTGCTCACATTGTTTATTTGATGAAAAACAACCTCGAAACACTCGTGGGATTAAACAATTCGAGCCTCTTAATTTCTCCTGAAAAACTGCAAAAAATTCGAGTGAAACAGGCAAGATGGTGCTTCCAAAACGAACGGCGGCCATTACCGACATATCAATAAACAATTGCAAGCAATTCTGCTGATTGACACGGTTGGCATGATTGACTTGATGATAATACCGGGCTGTTACGGCCTATTTATTTGCTACAGTGAAGTACGAAAAAGATTCCCCAAGGTCATAAAATTGGTACGTTTTTCCGATTTTGTTTGTTTTGTTTGTTTTGTTCACTGTGCCCCTTGTAGGATGGTCTTGATTTGCCCCCGCCGATCTGTTTCGATGTGGTCGAAGAAATTCCACTTCCGATCGCCCAACAGACGTTTCTGTGCAATGTCGAGGGTCAAGGGATCGTCCGACAGTTTTTGGAGCAGTATTTTTTCATATTTGATAGTGATAACCGGCAGCCGCTTTTGCAAGCTTACCATGAGAACGCCATGTTTTCAATGACTATGGCCTATCCGTACGGACAACACCAGAAGAATTCGAGTTGGCTCAATTGGTACGCCACCGATAACAGAAATATATTCCGGGTCGAGGACAGCGAAAGGAGGCACAAGTTGTTGAGGCAAGGCCACTTGGCTACGGTGGCTTTCCTGTCGGAAATGCCGACCACGAAACATGATATTCATAGTTTTACGGTCGATTTGAATCTGTTCACACCTCAAATGATGCTGCTGACGGTGACTGGGATTTTTAAAGAGTTGAAAAGCGGGCACAAAGTTCCTCCGGTGCGGTTTTTCTGCCGGACTTTTGTGATAATTCCAGCAGGAACCGGCTTTTGCATAGCCAATGAAGTATTACATGTGTCAAATGCGACTGACGCCCAGGTAAAGGTGAGTTCATGTACAAGTACAGTAAGTCCTGAATTTATGCAGATTATGTAAATTGAGGAATTACTGTATATAATTTTAAACTCAAAAAGTATATTTAGTATTTTGAAGACTTTTGTGTTCAAATAATAAGAGTTTTGTGTTACGAAAATGTCTCGTCATCACTTAACCCTCGTACTGCGAAAACCAGGTCTCGAGGAGCCGCACTTTCATTCCTTTTTAAATAATCTCCGGTCTTTGTGTACGAATCATTGTAATATACAGACTCATTGATTGGAGGATAATATTAATCAAATAACTTGAAATGTTTTAACCAACCTGAATCGGCTATTTACTTAACTTAAAACAACTTTTCAAGTTCTCATTGGTCCAGTTACTTGACTTCAAGTCCATTAAAGTAAATAAAACTTCGTTTTAATTGGTCATGTAGGACAAAACGGCTAGGCCAATCTGAATCAGTTATTTTCTTAATTGAAAATAACTTTTTAAGTTAAATTTTGTTTCGATTACTTGATTTCAAGCCATTTAAAGTCAAATAAAGCCTCGTTCTAATTGGTCAAGTGACTTGACGCGGCTTGGCCAATCTGTATCGGTTATTTTCTTAACTGGAAATAACTTTTTAAATTAAATCTTGTTCTCAGTAGTCCAGTTACTTCATTTCAAGTCACTTGAAGTCATATAAAACCTCGTTATAACTGGCCAAGTAACTTGAAACAGCTTGAGCAATCTGAATTAGCTATTTTCTTACCTTGAAATAGCTTTTTAAGTTAAACAATGTTGCCATTAGTTCAATTACTTGATTTCAAGCCTCGTTCTAATTGGCCAAGTACTTGAAATGGCTTAACCAATCTGAATCAGCTATTTTATTAACTGGAAACAACTTTTAAAGTTAAACTTTGTTCTCATTAGACCAGGTACTTTACTTTAAGTCATTTAAAGCGAAATAAAGCATAGTTTTTGTTTTTTTTTCCAAAACGACACTACAGATTTTTAGGAATTGTTTTTCAGTGTATTTCCACCTTAATTGAAACATATTGCAAACCGCAAAGTCACTTAAAACCTCCCGAGCCAGTAATTATCCCAAAGCAAGATTTACCAGTTTTTTTAAAATTTGTATCATTGAAATAGATCGAGTCGGGGTGACACTCCCTTAATTGATGAAAAATGGAACATTTTAACTCCACCGGAGGTGTCTTTATCGAGGGTTCCGCGGACAATTTTAAATTTAGATTAATTCCATCCACGCCCACTTGTGACAGTGTAATTTAGGCCGGTTTCGCCCGACCGCAATTTTATCCCGAAATTGGTTCAGCCCCCGGTATAATTGTGTCGTTTTCAGACCGCGTTCAAGACGATCGTGTCGCCGCCGGCCTCTGTCTCATCGCCCGCTCCCGCGCCAGTCGTCGTCTCGGAAACGTCGGTTTTGAACGACACGGCCAAGCACCAAATGGTCCAATCAATGGCCGAGCATTCGGGCATGAATCTTGAATGGTCTCAAAAGTAAGGAAAATTTCCGGCAACCGGGCGGCGGAACCGTTTTGTAAATTCGGTTGTTTTTCAGGTGTCTCCAAGAGGTCAACTGGGATTTCCAAAGGGCAGCTTTCATCTTCACCGAATTACAGAAACAGGGAACGATACCGCCAGAAGCGTTCCTGAAATAGTATCAATTAAGTTTAGGCCTGAAATGGTGTAGATTTTAAGTTGTTACATTTACCTTTTACATGAGACTCGATTAATTACTTTTATAAGAATTTTCTTTAAATATTTTCTTGAATAAACTGTTTTAAATTATTTGTTCTATTCACCAAACAACTCCTAGGCCTTGTTGGCAACCTGCAGTAAAAAAATAAGTCATATTTCATTCAGCCGACCATTAAAGCACCGCAGATAATTAAATTTAATTTGAACTAATTAGGACAGCTTGTCCACCTGTTGAAGGGTAATTAATCTACCCTTTCTCGGTCATTAAACCCGAAGATGAATTTTGACTGGAGTGATCGAATTTCGGCGGTTTCACTGTATCCCGAGTAAAAAAATAATGTGCTATTTAAAGTGCGCTCGGTTTTTCAGGCTTTTATTATAATCCGTAAAAAAGCTCATCCCTCTCTTTCTCACCCCTTAGTGGCTTCGATCGAATTTCAGAATTGCGCGAAAGGGGTGCGCACATTTCCCCCCAGTCATTGTATAACAACACAGCCAGTGTATATTGCTTTACGCAATTTACACCATTTGCCTGCGTGAATTATTTTCGTCGGTTTTATTGTCCATAATTTCGTTGTGAAATTCGGTGTGCGAGCTATGATGACATACCTGCGCGAAACTAAAAAATCGCCTGATAACAAAACAATTGAACGAATTTCCAATATTGATGTATGAACGTAAGTATTTTTAAATTGCCCCTAAACTAGTTCTGAAAAATTCATTTTCAGGATGTTGAAGCTTTATGTCGTTGCGCTTTTGTGCACGGTAAATCACGGCACCTCTCATTCATGTCAACACAACAGATTTCCCTGTAGGACCACAAATCAATGCATCAATTTAGACCGTTACTGTAATGGATTTCCAGATTGCGATGATAATAGCGATGAATTGCCTGATTGCACACGTAAGTCGAATTGTTTCCGATAAATGAGCAACCCGGTAGAACCGCGCGTAATCACTGAACTTTGCGGTTTAATCTCGTCACTTCACGGGTCGCAAAACCGCAAGAAAAATAAAGCCCAAAATCCCCCTCAAACTATAAATTCTTTGCACGCGTGACAAGGATTTATTTATTTATTTATTCGAACGTTAAATCGATTATAACTTAAAAACCGTTGAGAGCAAAATGTTAAGGTATGATAAGATACACAACTTTCCTTGTATTCTTTTTTTGTAATTTATAACTTGCCGCTCATTTTTTTAATTTTCAAAATTTTAAACTCGTCAATGTTTGCACCATCTCTTGAAAAACGTAACATTACAGTTTTAATTACAGTTTCCCATTAAATAGTACGTTTCTCTGCTCTTTGTAGACATGGGAGATGTGTAGGTAAAAATTTGATTTTTCCAGCCTAACCGTTGAAAATAATGACCGATTACAATAAGAAAAATTTTAAGGTTTGATAAGATACACAACTTTCCTTATATTCTTTTTTTTGTAATTTAAAAATTGTCGCTTATTTTTTTAATTTTCAAATTTTTAAACTTGTTAATGTTTGCGTCATTTCTTGAAAAAACATAACAGTGCAGTTTTAATTAATAATAGTCAATTACAATAAGAAAAATGTTAAGGCTTGAGAAGATACACAACTTTCCTTACATTCTTTTTTTTGGTTTTTTGAAAATTGCCACTTATTTTTTTAATTTTCAAATTTTGAAACTTGTCAATGTTTGCGCCATCTCTTGAAAAACGTAACAGTACAGTTTTAATTACAGTTTCCTATTAAATAGTAGGTTTGTTTACTCTTTGTAGACGTGTCAGATGTGTAGGTAAAAATTTGATTTTTCCAGCCTGTAATTTGACCTATTATGGCGATGTGGGGCGCACGTACGAGCTGGAAGTGAAGTTGCCCCCCGAAAATCAGGTGCCTTTTCTGTGCTTTTTAAACTTCACCGCAGGAGGGGGCGGTTCCGGTGATATAGTGCAAGTAAGTCTCCAACAAATTCCTCGAACTTCATTAACGCGCCCGTTTTCAGCTGTCGTTCGAGTCGTTCGCCGTCGGAAAATTCGAATCCTTCACCCAAGATGGATGCCCCGATGGACACGTGTCCATCACAGAGGGCGGGAGGGTGGACACGGGTGGAAAATGGTGCGGAAGCGCATGGGGCTACTCCGTTTATTACAGCGAGACCGCGAATGTGAATTTAACGTTGTTCTTGAAGACCGTCCCTCAACAGTTGGGCTCAAATTTCGAGTTCAAACTTTCCTACAAATTTCTGAAGACCAGCGAAGCGAAAATACGGTACGGAAACGCGACGCAGAAGTTGTACCGCGGGCGGCTGGACCCCGAAACTTATTGCGATCGCATCTTGGAGGGGTGCAGCCAGCGTCCCTGTCGCATCCAATCGCCGAACTTTCCCGGGATTTATCCGCGAAATTTGAGCTGCCACTATTTGATAAGAGAGCGACACGTCCCCAAAGGCAAGCACGCCCTGATCGCGATTCGGCAGACGAATTTCAATTACAAGGAGCAGACCACCAAGTTCGAGAGCACCGAAAAAGTGTTCAGCATTTGGGATCAGTGCAATGTCATGCAGGATTTTATCGAACTGAGGGATGGAAGCGACATGAAAGCGCCGGTGCTGGCGCACTTGTGCAGCGGCGAGACTGTCCCGGAAATTGTTAGCAGCGGCCCGGAATTGCTAGTTAATTTCCAGACGTCGACTTTTGGAAATCCGTTCCACCCCCTGCCGCTCTCCTATCTTCCGGGGTTTGAACTCGAAGTGCAGGTATTTGCTTTCTCCAATATTTTCAGTTAAATCGTTTTTGAACGAAATTTAATATATTATTATTTAATATTGGCCAAATTGTTTCAGACTATTTGATTAATCAGAACAAAGTGATTTGAAATCAAGAGAACAAGGTTTAACTTGAAAAGTTGTTTAAAGTTAAGAAAATAGCTGATTCAGATTGGTTAAAGCCATTTCAACTACTTGACCAATCAGAACGAGACTTTACTTGACTTTCAATGACTTGAAATCAAGTAATTGGACTAATGAGAATAAGGTTTAACTTGAAAAGTTGTTTCAAATTGATAAATTAGCTGATTCAGATTAGTTGCGCTATTTCAACTTAGTTGATCAATTAGAACTAGGCTTTATTTGACTTTAAATGACTTGAAGTAAAGTAACTAGAGTAATGAGAATAAGGTTTAACTTGAAAAGTTGTTTCAAGTTAATAAAATTACTGATTCAGGTCCTTTAAGTCATTTCAACTTACTTGAGCAATTAGAACGAGATTTTATTTGACTTCAAATTATTTGAAGTAATGTAACTGATCTAATGAGAACAAGGTGTAACTTTAAAAGTGGTTTCAAGTTAATAACACAGCTGATTCAGATTGGTCAAGCTATTTCAAGTTATTTATGACTTTAAGTGCCTTGAAGTCAAATAATTGAACTAATGAAAACAAGAAAAAATATATATATATATAGTGGACCCTGTGATGTCGATAATGAAAATAAAATTAATACAAGAACCTTATAATCACAAAAGAATTTTATATAAAATAAAATTACTCACATAGACGCGTTTCGGTGGCTATGCCACCATCTTCAGTACTGAGTAGATGTACTGAAGATGGTGGCATAGCCACCGAACCACCGAAACGCGTCTATGTGAGTAATTTTATTTTATATAAAATTCTTTTGTGATTATAAGGTTCTTGTATTAATTTTATTTTTAATGAAAACAAGGTTTAATTTAAAAAGTTATATCAAGTTAAGAAAATAACTGATTCAGATTGGTCTAACCGTTTTGTCTTACTTGACCAATTAAAACGAAGTTTTATTTATTTTAAGTGACTTAAAGTAACTGGACCAATGAAAACGTGGCTTAACTTGAAAAGTTGTTTTAAGTTAAGTATATAGCTAATTCAGGTTGGTTTCGACATTTAAAGTTATTTAATTAATAAGAACGAGGCTTTAGTTGACTTGAAAGAACTTAACTGATGAGAACGAAACTTTATAATGTGTTACGTTCGTAGAGTTACTCAACAACTACATTTTCGTAGGTCTTCTTCGTCAACAAGGAATCCTCGAGCTACGTCGAACACGGCAAAAAATGCGAATTCATCCTAACGACCTTCGACAATTCCTCAGGCCTTCTGGAGAGCCCCAGACATTCCCTCCCTCCGAACACCACGTGCCACTACCACTTCCGCGGCCAACTTCGCGAGGTCGTCTGGATCTCCTTCATCAAGTACCACGTGGCCAACGACCGCCTCGTCGACTACGACGCCGGCGACTGCGACGTCCAGCTCCAGCTCTGGGACGGCGACATCAAAACCGAAAAAACCGCCCCATTAATCGGCGAATTTTGCAAGGACGACAAACCGAAACTGTGCGACCACTCCCTCCTGAGCAATTCGACGAGGGTGACCCGACCTTGTGCCACATCGGAGAGCTACGTGTCCTCCGGACCGGATTTAACGGTGACGCACTCGACGCGCTACGGGAACGTTTTATATCCGGTGAGTTTCATGCTCCGGTACGAATTCGTCGACTTCGCCCAAGAGGGCAGTCAAGTGTCCAACCCTTGCGACCGGATTTTCAGGGACGCCGGCGGGAAATTCTACTCCCCGAAGATCACTTTCCTGTACGGCCGAGGGGGGAAGGAGAATTTGAACTGCACTTATCACTTCGAGAACAACGACAGTTACGGGCTGAAGATCACATTTTTAAAAACAAATTTCGGGGGGAAGAAAAATTGTTACTCGAAGTTCCACCCGGAGAGTGGAAGATGGATTTGTTATATCTTGGGGGCGAGTGTTGCATACATCCGGATCGCTGAGTACCCCTGGCCTGGGATTGAGCTTTATAGGGACTGTATTTGCAACAATTTGAGCAGAGCCTTGACTGTTACTACCAGGACCGCCCGGAAAGTAATCGTGTCGTTCATCGTAACCAAGATGAACATAACGGAAGACTACAACGATTACTATTTCGACGCAACGTACGAGTTCGTGCACGCGGAAAAGTCGTGTTTAAACCCCTGGAAAACTCGAAGATTGCGCGGATCAAGCGGCGAAATAACCGTGAGAAATGTCAGGAGGAGATTGGAGCAATTAAACGAAACGATGCCGTACTGCGTGCACCAGCCCTGGCTCATCGAGCCGGAAAATTCTTTCAGCAATTTTCTCTATGTGAAAATCAAGGGGCTGGAGGTTAAGAACGGCACCGAATGTGGCACGAAGAATCGAATTTTTGTCTACCCGGCCGCGCGAGGCGCCATCACCATAATCTGCCCGCAAGATGGCGCCGAAGTCGAGCTGTTCTCCGAGGGATGGAAGCCGTTCTCCTACGAGCTTTACAGGAAAAACGCGCGGAGCTTCATCGTCGAGTTTTTGCAGCGCGAACCGGGAAGCTTCGCTTTGAATTGGATCGAAATTTCGAAGAACCCGGCCCTGACCATGCCGACCAGCCAGCTGATGATTAATCCGCCGAACTGTCTTCACAGGTGAGTTGGCGACTTTTTTGTCGCTGTTAAGTGGGTAATGCACCATGGTACTATAGGCCAAGCAACAGAGCAAAATAAATGTCATAATTTAACATAAATACTACCTGGAAACTCCAACTCCAACTCGAGAATCATAATTTTTAATTTGTTATAAATAATTTTCAACAAAAAATCGCGTTGTTTTTTAGTTTCTTGCTTGTAAAATGGAAACTAATGAAGCAATCTTAATGATGTCAATACGCCAAATTGTAGAGAATTAAATTACGAAGAGAATAAGAGGCCGAATTACCCGATCAGATAATTACAATCGGAGAAAACCCGGAAAGCCCGGAAAATTCAGTATTTTCTTAAAAAATTCACAATTCCGCAATTTTTTTAATTTTAAGAACTGAAACTTTGCAAAAAGATAGCTATTTATATGCCCTTTATGTGTGCAAAACCCAGACTTTGACGGACTAACAGTTTTTGCATAATCTCTATGTCATTTTTTTCTTGCGATATTTTCGGCCCGATCGGATAATTAGAAATAGTGACATCTTTTTTTTGAAATAGCAACTTATATTTTTTTTGTCATGACTTTTTTAATCGTGCAAATGATAGTATAAATATTTTAACCCCTTGCACTAATTATGCTGACTAAACAATCATTTTCTCTTGAAATTATTCACAACAATATTTTACATATTTATTTATTTTAGCCTTGTTTCCTGCAAGAAGATTTTTAATTATTTCTAATCTTTTGATGGATAAATAGACAATTTTTAGAAACCTAGAATTGTCAAAACAATTGTTTTTATTTAAATTTCTGATGAAAGAATGAATATATCTTTCAATTAAATAAATTAATTACTGTATCAACTCTTCGTGTTCATTTATATTATTTTAGTTGCCAATCAGTAAACATAAACCATAAAATTTCAGCCTTTGACGGTTTACAGTTGGCCATTACAAACGTAGTATCATGTGAGTAACAAATCGGTTACTTATTCAACTTTATGTTGCATAAAAATTACCATACGCTGAGTAAAATATAGACAAATTATAATTAGATGTACTAAAATCGTGGTAACTCGAAAATGTATGAATCGCCTTATTTGCATTACATACCCCAAGTATAATAATTACTATAATAAATGACTTTTCGATATTATTTTCTTTACTAGAAGACCTAATTTCGCGAACATAGTAATCGAATATAAAAAATAAACAAAAGATAAATTATGATTTTCCTCCATCCCACATAATAACGCAACTCACACTACTACCAGGGCCTCCGACGTTTAGAAAACACCACATTCGGAGGCTCTAGATGTAAATGAGCGAAATCGCCTTAATCAATTTTTTTCCAGCTGCCCGGAGCTGGGAGCGTGCATAAGTTCTGAGTTATGGTGCGACGGATTGCGCCATTGTCCGTCCGGCAACGACGAGCAAGAAGTGAATTGTTCGGCGGATCGCGACTTTCCGATCGGGATGGTAACATCGACGACGGTTTTTGCGGTGATTTTGGTCGGTTTGCTGTTGGGGATTTTTTTCTGCTGCTGGAGGCACAGGAAGCGCGGGCAGAAGAACTCGATCGTCACGGTGACCGAGCACACGTTTTTGGAATTCAAGAACGGTCTGTGTTGAACGATTTTCGTTTGGGGGCGAGTCGCTTAGGGCCGCGCCAATTGTCGTAGTTGTGATTTTTTTATAGTACAAACTTATCAATTGTACGTTGACTGACAATATGTATTGTATAAATGTATAAAGTTTTTATGCAGCTGTGGACAATTAAAAAATACACATAAATCGTGCCTTTTTCTCTCCCGATTTGGAAAACCGTATCGTGTTTCTGCAGAAGGTCGCCTCTTCGTAATTAATATACGAGCCCATTCAATTATAGTTTTTCTAGCGACCAGTTTTTTACCATGAGTCGCAATTTTAATTGGAGAATTTTCAGAGCGAATTTGACCAATTGGAAAAATTAATAGAGGCAAATTTTAAAATTTCTTTGTTTTCAATCAATCAGTTACTGATTTGTATTTTAACAATATTTTTTTCACTTTATAATTTGGCAAAGATGTTTTTGTTGTTGATCTTTTTGGCTGCTATTATTCATCAAAAGTTAATTATTTTAAAATCTTTACACAGCGTGGTCCATCGTATAGCATTTTGTAATTTCCCTAAATATTGAAAACCCGCGATCAATAATCTACAATTACCGCACCACAAAATAGGCATATTTAAAAAAAATCTAATTTGAATTAATTATTTTGGTTTTAAATTCCATAAAATAATTGCAATATGGCTCTGAATATTGTAGGTTGTCGATGAGACCCAGTTTTTATTGCAGAGCTGACCAACTATTTTTTATACAAAAGGAGTACAAATGAATTCTCATTGGATATTGTGATTGGGTTTGAATAAAAACACTAAGTCTTCTCCATTCAACTATGTGTTTTTTAAATAATTTCAAAATTCATTAGTTCAAAAAATTTTATGTATAAACACGTTAAAACAAACACACTGCAAGTTGCATGCTTTCACCTAGGCAAACCGACTCTTAAGATTCAACCCTTGTTATAATCATTTGAAAACAAGAAAATGGAAAATTTCATCACCCAAGAATAGAAGTGATTATTTTCTTTGAAATCCTTTTTATTGCAATCATTAACAGTTTTTAAATAAACACGTTAAAACAAACACACTTCAATTTGCATGGTTTCATCTAGGAAAACCGACTCTTAAGATTCAACGCTTGTTGTAATCATTTGAAAACAAAAAATTTTACCTGAGCATACTTTATGAAAATGTGGATTCTAACAAGCAAAAAAAAAAAAGAATTGACCTGAGCACACTTTATATTCATAAATATGTACACTGCAATTTGCATGGTTTTACCTAGGAAAACCGATTCTTAAGATTCAACACTTGTTGTAATCATTTGAAAACAAAAATTTTTAGCTGATCACACTTTATGAAAATGTAGATTCTAACATAAGTAAAAAAAAAAAAAATGAACCTGATGAAAATGTGCACAGCAATTTGCATGGTTTTACCTAGGGAAACCGACTCTTAAGATTCAACCCTTGTTGTAATCATTTGAAAACAAGAAAATTGGAAATTTCATCGCCCAAGAATAGAGGTGAGTATTTTTCGTTGAAAGAGATGTTTTATGTTTATTAGTATCAATGTGCTTTGTTATTGCACTTCGTCCACCAATCGCAATAGAAAATTCTCCTTTGCAGATTGTACATTTAACCATAGAATCATCATTTCCTTTGTTTTCTATAATAAATGGAAACTCTTTTTAAATTTTAAAGGTTAAAGTTAAATGCCAAGTTTTTATATTTTTAGAAGTACAAAGGAGTAAAAAAGAATGCAAAGGAGTGTTTTTGGAGTACTCGTTTTAAAAGGAGTACGGTTCACAAAAAAGGAGTACAAAATTCCCTAAAGGAGTACGTTTGGTCACCTTATTTTAAAGCACCTTCACAAGTCTTACCGAATGATTTACGAGGGTGTCATTTAAGGCTCCTCTCAATGCAATAATACAACGTTATACTGCAGAATACGATTTATTCAGTTACTGTTAAAATCTATACTGTAATGTGGGCGAGATTGCGAAAACAAATTCCCGATAACTGTAATATAGGGTTTTCCAATAAGAGGTGTTATTTTGAATAGCCCGTTATTTCGGTAGATGTCACTTTTGGAGCTGTAATTTTTTGACATTTGGCAAGTAGAAACTACGCCATTAATAAAAATGGAACGATACACGCTTCAACAACGCATTGAAATTATTAAAATTCACTATAAAAATGGTGAAAATTTGGCAGAGACGGTTCGTAAAACTCGAACATTTTTGGGTCCAATGACCCCGCCGGACCATAAACCGCACCAAACAGTCACACGTTGAGGATAGAGAGGCTTTTCAACAATTACTCTTGGGTTTTCTGAGCCCCAGATGCGACAATTTTGCTTGTTGACGAAGCCATCATCACTCAAGATGATTTTTCGATGGAATTCCGGATCATTTTCATGCATTTCAAGGACCCAATCGGCAAAGATACGACGTTGTTGATGATCGGCCGGCTTGAGTTCTTGTGTTAACTGAACTTTATAAGCCTTAAGACCCAAATCTTTATGCAAAATACGGTGTAATGACGTTTTTGGAATGTCTAATTCCAAAGAACGACGAGGAATGGACAAACCTGGGTTTTCTTCAACACTTTCGGCTACAGCAGCAATATTCTCGGCTGTTCTTGAGCGACGTGCACGGGTTTTATTCTTCACATCACTAACTTGTCCCAACAGCTCGAATTTTTCCACCAATTTCTGTATTGCGGTCCGACAAGGTGCTTCACGACGACCCAAAAATGTTCGAGTTTTACGAACCGTCTCTGCCAAATTTTCACCATTTTTATAGTGAATTTTAATAATTTCAATGCGTTGTTGAAGCGTGTATCGTTCCATTTTTATTAATGGCGTAGTTTCTACTTGTCAAATGTCAAAAAATTACAGCTCCAAAAGTTACATCTACCGAAATAACGGGCTATTCAAAATAACACCTCTTATTGGAAAACCCTATAGTTTCATAATAAATCGCTATCGCAGTCAATTTTCAGACTGATGTAAGTAGTGAGACTACACGGGTATCGCCCCACCGCGAATTAAATTGATTCGCGGATTTGATTCTCGGATTGATCGACGCCATCTTTAATCGAAGATGTAATTACACCCCTTTAATCACAGATGTAATTACCCTAATTACCGCGTAATTGATCTGATTACAGCGTAATTGATCTGATTATAACCCTTTAATCACGGATGTAATTGTCCTAATTACCGCGCAATTGATCTGATTATAACCCTTTAATCAAAGGATTATTCTAATTACGATGTCAGGCGTCTGCACTCCTGCGCATCATCTATCTCGCTCTTACACACATGGTTGAACACTCCATCTCTCTCAGACACATTGCATAAGCGTACGGACAGGAATTTTCTTGTTTGGCGCCGCACAGCCGAGGCTGCTCCACCCCCGCGCACCATCCATCCCCCTCTTACACATGGTTGAACACGCCATCTCCCTCGCGCACACTGCATAATCGTACGAATAGGAATTTCCCCGCCAGGCATGTCTGACGTCACACTATTGAACTTCCCGCCCAAGTTGTGAAATTTTTAAGTGAAAAAAATGTTTTGCCATAAGCGAGTTTCGAACCCCAATCTCGGGGCTACAGCAGGCAGTCCATTACCTCTGAGCCGGCAATTTATTTTAACTTGTAAATCGCAGGCGCCTTAAAGTGTATACCTACCTGTTGCGAATTGTCATGGTGTCTGAGCTGTGTATTGTGCTGTGGCGCCATTAGAATGTGTGTTTAAAGTTTTTTCTAGATGATTTAATATAGTTGAAATTTTAATATAACATAGTTCAATAATTGGAGAATATAATATATAAATTCGCTATACAGAAATTCGACTGTTTTAATTAGAAGCTTGGCTGATTAGACTGGATTGGGGCGTTCCAAAATTAATTTTAAAGTTTCATCGCATGCAATTCAAAGCGTGTTTGAGCCTGTAAAATTATGTATAAATAACATGCAGTTTGCACATTTCTATTTAACTTGTAAATCGCAGGCGCATTAAAGTTTGTTTTTTACATAACCCCCAGACTTGGCCGGTGAATTCTAATAATCTCACCCCTGGCTGGCTGCTCACTATGGGTGTCTTGATGTGGGCGCCGCGCTTATGCGTTCAAAATTTTTTATTCATTAGACTAGGCGTGGTGTTGCAAAATTAATTTTAAAGTTTCATCATGCATGCAAAGTTGAAAAAATTACACCACGTTTATTAGAATTCGACCGAGTTTTGGAGCCGCTTGCAATTCTGGGTGCGTTTGAGTTTGTAAAAAATTACGCATAAACAACACAGTTACACAGTACATTTTTTATTTAAATCATTTTACATTTTTTATTTAGACATTAAACAATATTACATTTTTAAATCATAGCACTGTCTATGGCTTGGGAAAAAATTCAATTTGATTATATTGCCCGCCAATATAGCGCATATGGATGGTCCCATTTGTTGAATTTAAGATTGCTTCGTCACCTCCAATTATTTCAGCCATCCTCGGCGGTAAGAATATCGCATAATCCATTAAATCCGCCATTATTCTAACACCATATCTCGTCTGCACTTTGCGGAATTTGATTATCGGGTATGTCGCACCGACCTCGAGTTGACTCAACTTTCGCAGTGGTAGTTGATGCTACACATTCAGAAATAAAATTGTAAAAATATGCATAATAATGTTTTTGAAAATAACTCACCAACATGGCAACATTATTTAACTTAGTTAAATCCATAGTTTGAATGTGCTTGGTAAAAATAGTTGATTGCAGGTTGTAACACGTTTTGACGAGTAATACGTCAATATTGCGCGGTGGTTTAGGACGAAAAGAGGCCCAATCCATGGCTGTTTGCACACATGTGGACTTTGCACATGCGTAATCAAGTTCAATCCGACGCCTGTCGGTCGAACTCGCAAACACGTTACTTTCACAAAACGCTCCCTGTAATACCACCACCTATCTATCTAGTCATTTAAAGATTCCTGTTTCACAAAGTGTTCATATCACTTATATATATATATATAACAGCTTTCTGCGTCTTTTATCTAGGACCCCAGCTGACTCAGAGGTAATGGACTGCCTGCTGTAGCCCCGAGATTGGGGTTCGAAACTCGCTTATGGCAAAACATTTTTTTCACTTAAAAATTTCACAACTTGAGCGGGAAGTTCAATAGTGTGACGTCAGACATGCCTGGCGGGGAAATTCCTATTCGTACGATTATGCAATGCGCCCGAGGGAGATGGAGTGTTCAACCATGTGTAAGAGGGGGATGGAGCGTTCAACCATGTGTAGGAGGGAGATGGAGTGTTCAACCATGTGTAAGAGGGAGATGGATGGTGCGCAGGAGTGCCGACGCCTCGGCTGTGCGGCGCCAAACAAGAAAATTCCTGTCCGTACGCTTATGCAATGTGTATGAGAGAGATGGAGTGTTCAACCATGTGTAGGAGGGAGATAGATGATGCGCAGGAGTGCAGACGCCTGACATCGTAATTAGAATAATCCTTTGATTAAAGGGTTAAAATCAATTGCGCGGTAATTAGGACAATTACATCCGTGATTAAAGGGTTATAATCAGATCAATTGTAATCAGATCAATTACGCGGTAATTAGGGTAATTACATCTGTGATTAAAGGGGTGTAATTACATCTTCGATTAAAGATGGCGTCGATCAATCCGAGAATCAAATCCGCGAATCAATTTAATTCGCGGTGGGGCGATACCCGTGTAGTCTCACTACTGATGTAATTAAAAAAAAATATGTATTTCGGCCATGTTGAAGTTTGTCAAGTGAAAAATATTTTCAGAATGTTTCGACTACCGGAAATGATTTTATCTCAAAAATGCTATACGATGGACCACTCTGTATAAACACTTTCATTTAAATTTGAATCGCCGCTGTAAATTAAATGCTTGGAACAGTTCACTAAAATAATTTTTAGATAACCACCGCATAATAGACTCAAAAATCGACTCTTAAATAACCAAACAATTTTAACAACAACAATAAAAAAGAAACAAGAAACTTGCGCAATAAAACATGTTTGCGCGGTGGCACCATAATAACGTATTTTTTATTTCTTTAAGGAGATGGAAAATATGCAAGTTTGGCCAGGTGCGAGCTGCACGTTGCTGCGCCAGCCGTCAATGGGTTAATTCGACTTTGCGTCGGCATCGGGTTCAATAGGCAGGTACTTCAAGCGGTACTAATTGGAAGGCACTTATTTTGTTCAATTTCGTAGAAACTACCTGTGCTTTTCACAGATCGCTTTAACTGCACCTCATTGTGCCCGCGCCTTTTGATGCCTCAAGTACACTTACGATGAATCCCACAAAAGGCGCCAAGACCTTTCTTTAGAAAAGTTTAATAATAATAATAACATTAAAAAAAGACAGTGCCACAACTGAAAACTGTTCAAGAAATTTTTAAAAGACAAATGTTAAAATTAAACAAGGGAACATTTCTCAGGTGTAAACTTGTTCCCATCGGCGATGAACAGCAGGCTCAAAATCACCAAGGTGGAAAATTTCAAGCTTAGTTTTATGACGAAAAATAGTACAACCTATAATGAGGTTATATTGTCACTAAATTTGTGTTTAAACAATTCTGTGATAGGGCAGCGCATATAATCCATTACTTTTTTTGTAACATTGCTTTGAAACAGAGCCTTCTCTAAAAACGATCATTTTGGGAACGTTTTTGTAAACATACAAAAGGGTGTTTTTTTTTTGTTTTTTTCAATGATGTAGGTATATATTCATCAATATTATTTAGAAAGGTAATAATAATACGCATAAAATCTTTTTGAAACAAAATACATCAAAAACGAAGATTAGTTGCTATTTTCATGCATACAATTTAAGAAATATAAAAATATCAGTAACTTTTATAGTTGAATTTACATTACATACACAGAATTAAGGTTTTTTAATATAACTACAATAATTTTTTGTGAAGATAACTATAATTGTAAGTGTTTTAATTTAATTTTAGTAACGTTCTCGGAAATGATCAGGCGTTCCCGGAATGACAAAAATATTTGCTGAATGACGATAATGATATTATAGGGTATAGTAAGGGTATATTTAAATAATGAATGATAACTTAAGAAATTAAAGCTATAATATATATACAGTAGAGCGTCAATTATCCGAACGTCAATTATCCGAAACGTCAATCATCCGAATGACGATTTGATTTATCCGAACGTCAATCATCCGAATCGTCGTTAACTTTGCCATTACATTACATTATAATGTGATTGAAATATTATTTGTTGTTCAATATATGTTTATATTCTATCATTTTGAGCGTTTTAGTGCTCATAAACTATGACTGTTTGGTCATCCGAATTTTCGATTATACGAACGGTAGCCGGTCCCAATTAGTTCAGATAATCGACGCTCTACTGTAATATATTTAGGTTTTTGAAATTTTTTTCGTTTTTGGTTACTTTTGTCTCAATCCTGAAAAGTAAAATTTGACGAAATTGGGAGACTTTTTTTTATGAAAAATCAGTTTTTACTTTTTTTCTCGAAAACTAACGCTGACAGTTAACATTGAAAACTGGAATTTTTTAGTCTCTTACCAGAGTCATACATGTACCAAATTTCAAATAGATAAAGGTCAAGTGATGGAACAGCCTGTATAGTGCGGATTAAAAAGACGTTTTTTGCGAAGATACCATACGATGAACGAAACAAAGCAAGGACTACATTAATTTTTTTAATCAGTAAAGCGTACATTGGGTTGCATAAGACTTGTCGATCAAAGTTTCGTGGCTAACGCTGTACAATTAGTAATAATTTCGTTCATAAAGTGTATTTTTTGAGCCGGTTTTAAAGATAGCCAGATTCTATTGTAATAACAGAGCTCAGACGGCGCCCGCAAAAATTCCAAACGAAATTAGCGAGGAAACGCGTTACCTTTGATTTTCTTTTGTATTCCCTTCGCCGCGGTCGCGAAGAACTGTCATCACGATGACGACCGAGATAATAATTGTGGGCTAACGTGAAAAGATAACAGCCGTTTCGGAGAGGTGGGTCGCCATTAACATTACCATAATAATTGGACGCTCCCGACGAGAAGAAATTTCATAAAACAGCTGCGTTTGTGGCGCTTTTCAGAAAAAGTTAACAATTCTCAGCGTGACGCTGCGGATCACAATAGTGAGATCCCACGCTGCAAATTTACCTAAATCAACCCCCCGTGACACGTTGTAACAATACCGACCCAACTATCTCCTCCGAGGCATCTGTTCACAATAAAACCGCGCGCAAGAAACCCCTCTTCGTCGTGGAATTCGGACGCAATGTTTACAGGTTACGACAGAAACAATTTCTAATTTCCAGTCATTCTAATTTGGAAACTGGCTTGACCTTACAACCGGCGTCTGCGACATTCTAACAGTTCGTCTGTCTGAATAAGAATTGATCGCGGCCAGTTTTTACTGCCGCGAACGCCTATTTTACTATTTTCGGATTTAATAGCGTTAAATGGTCATTTCTGCTAGTAATGTTGGGGTAATTGTGGCCATATGTCGCAATTGCCCCACACATATAGCCACAATTACCCCAAGTTTTTGAAATTAATTTCTACAGGACTATTTACAAGTAACAATCTAGCTAATAGAACTGTTTTGTTTTATAGCTGCTGTATTGTTGCTCCGCAGATACCAATTGGATGAGTCAAAGTTGCGAACACACCATTTTGTTGACTGAAACTAATTTGTTGTTTAGGTCGTAGATGAGAATGTTCTTACAGCAAAATTATAAAACAACTTACAAAGCAATTATACAATTGTTATGTAAACGTTTATATAACCAACGTTATATGGCATTTCAGCTTCCAAAACTGAATTGTTTTATAACGACTGTTTAGTTGCGTTTCACAGTATTTAAAAACTCTTTATAAATATGTTTATAAAATTGTTTTTGTAAATGTCATTGCCAATTTATAAAACAGTTATAAACGAAAAATTACTTTACTTGGCTAGTAAATCTCCAAAATAAATTATTCGAGATTTTTCTACCAAGTAAATTGACAGTTAGAAGTGAAAAGTGAGGTTAAGAAATTTTTGAATTGTAGTGTTGCTCGTTATAAAATTTGTTATCATGTCTTCTGTATCATCATTGAACTAATTAATTTACAGACATAAACGACGTTGCTTCCACATTTGTATATGACTGCACTAAATTAGCAGATCATTATCGTAAAAAAACTATAATTTATAGAATCCATTTTTATTTCAAAAATCAAACATTATTTGAAATATTCATTAATAACGCTATATAATTGACAGAAAACTTTTCTTCGCAATATAAATTGACCTCATAAGAGTAAATCGGTTAAAAGCATTAAAAGACTCATCTATATATTTTTCTAGTATGCGGATGATTATTTGTCGTTTAAGAAAGCGATGAGATTAATTTGTTTCTTAAGGATACATTTATAGAATCGTTTAGTTTTATAGATGTAACGCCATGCAGCAAAACAATTTTGTAGCAGTACAAAAATAAAGCTTACAAAACTATTATACAGCTTTTATAAAATTGCTTTTTAAGAATGTTTTATAAACGCTGTTATAAACTTTTTTCTACTTTGCGTTCGTACTGAGATTATTACGACACGCGTTTGCGTATCGTACTAGCCAAAAGACGTGCGGTAAAAAGAACACTAAAAACAGTGTAATTTATTTTTTTAATTTTGGCAACTTGTGTCTGTGACACCCTAACATTACTGGCAACACTAAATTAACAGTGTCAATTTTCAAATTCACCGTATTTTTTTTTTTTTTCGTAAATATGGCGTGATTTTGTGGGTAGCAAATTACCAATTGTATTTTCTGCAAAAAAATCGTATTTCTGGGGGCGTACATTCTAAAACATCTTCAGCGAAGTTGATTTTCAGAATTTATTGAAATAATGACATTTTAAATTCATTTCCTTCCATAGCCGCCTTTAATGTATTTGCCGCATGCCGCGAAATTCCCTAGATTTTGAAATTTCATGTTTTTGCTTAAAAAATGTGGCAAAGTAGAAAAAATAGTGTATGATACCTCGTTTATAAGGCATTTTGTCGCACTTTCTCTTTTATGGACACTCCTCGCAAGCTCGTCGTGCCCTAAACCCGCGCGTGCGACAAAATGCTTCTTATTAAACTCATATCATAATATACTATTACATAACTGTCTGGTAATAGAATTCAACAGACTTTATAACAGTGTTAAAGAACTGAATTGTTTTAAAAGCTGCGCCCATTTTGACTTTAAAACTGCTGTAAGACTGTTAGCAAAACATACAAATATTGTTTTATAAGATTTGCTGTATAGACGTTCTCTCGACTTTTATAAAACATCAAATTGTTACTTGTGTGTTGAAACCAACAAGTTCCAAATGCAACCAACAATACACATTTCATGCACTTGTAGGCTTGAATAATACAAATTAAACGTAAAGAAATGAAAAATTGTTGTAATTGCACCATTTTAACTTGACACAATTATTAATGAGCGGTATTTCCCATTACCTGTTGAGGTATTTGTTTGCAAATATTGAAAACCTGTGTTTATATGACGCATCCTCGAATTTATGCGTTGGTTGCAGGGCGTCAGACCGATGGTAGGAGTCCGATGAATCAACCGTGCAACAATTCGCGCACTTTAACGAATAAAATTAAAAAATCGATTTTTGTGGCTGTAAAAATTCCGCATTATGCAAATTGTCGAACGGTTGGTGTTGATTTGGGAATCTCAAATTTCGGCGTAAAAACCGCGTTAAAACACAAAGGGGACAAAAAGTTTATTGCGCATGAAGCTCGAAAGTGGCATCTGCTTGTGAAACACGTGTTTCTGCGTCCAGGGGCGGCCTCAGCTCCGTGCCAAGCGAAAAATTCAAGGCTTGATTTGTTTCCAATTGAAGCGGCTTATTTTTAACTTCTCGCTTGCGCAACGCTTTTACCGTCGAGTGACACCCGAGTTATCAAACGGAAGTTCTAATTTTTAGCTGGGGATTTGTTACAAAGCAAAGTAATTTCGCAACTGAAGACAGCTGTGTTATTAGGAACTTTTTTATTTTCAAACTGAGGAAAGTGCATTGCGGCCAGTAATCATTGGATGCATTTTTAATGCGAACTGCCGACCGCACTGGATTGTGATTGTAGGTAATTTGATGTCTTAAAAAATGGGGCAAGAACTATCGCAAGCCAGGTTGTGTAAAAATTGTTCTTCACAACTTTTTTGATGTTCAATCGATTGAACAAGTTTTACAAAAACAAAGTGACAATATCAAAACGTCAAAAACGATTGCGGCCGAAACAATTCTCGTCGAGTTTCTTGTTATGCAATTATCGTCGCGAAAATGCAAAGTGGAGCAGACAAAACATTAAATAGAGCGCAAGTTTGATATTGTATTTACAACATAAAAAAAAGAAATTTAATGGCATTTAACGGCATTTTCCCAGTGGCATTAATCGCCCACTAAAGTTGTTTTCCATTTTTTTTTCAGGCAGGAAAAGAATTTTTATGTTCAGAGGCCAATAAACCACTTTAGTAAATTAAATTTTTGCAAAAATATTCAGTGGGAAAATTCATGAAACGATTCATCACAAACTATTCCAATTATGTTGCATGTTGCACACATTCATATCTCATCTGCAGCCTCTGCAGCAATTCACTTTTTATTACCGAATGATTCGAATAGAGTGGAATGCGAAAATACGTTTCGGAAAAATGAAGGTGGACTGTAACAGTCATGCGACGATCAATATCGAAGGACACTGATTCAGCTGCATATTGCACAATGCAGATCGCTCCATGAAAAATTAAAGCAGCTTTGAATAACGGTGCAAATAAGTATAAAACTTTTAACCCCTTGTAATAATTCTGCTGACTAAACAATCATTTTCTATTGAAATTATTCACAACAATATTTTACATATTTATTTATTTTCGCTTTGCTCCCTGCAAGAAGATTTTTAATTATTTCTAATCTTTTGATGGATAAATAGACAATTTTTAGAAATTAAGAATTGTCAAAACAATTGTTTTTATTTAAATTTCTGATGAAAGAATGAATATATCTTTCAATTAAATAAATTAATTACTGTATCAACTCTTCGTGTTCATTTATATTATTTTGGTTGCCAATCAGTAAAAATAAATCATAAAACTGCAGCCTTTGACGGTTTACAGTTGGCCACTACAAATGTAGTACCCTTCGAACCAAAATCAATGTGAGTAACAAATCGGTTACTTAGTCAACTTTATGTTGCATAAAAATTACTATACACTGAGTAAAATATAGACAAATTATAATTAGATGTACTAAAATCGTGGTAACTCGAAAATGTATGAATAGTCTTATTTGCATTACATACCCCAAGTATAATAATTACTATAATAAATGACTTTTTGATATTATTTTCTTTACTGGAAGGCCTAATTTCGCGAACATCCCAGGTCTTTTTTTATGCGGTGTGCTCTTATGCGATTTTCATTTATTTTTTAATTCGTTGCTTTAGTTTTTGTTTTTTTACCAATGTCTTTTTTATTCAAATTTTTTTATGCGGTTTTCTGTGGAACTTATCTACTGCATAAAAAAAGACCTGGGTGTAATCGAATATAAAACATAAACAAAAGATAAGTTATGGTTTTCCTCTATCCCACATAATAACACAACTCACACAACTACAACTAGGTGGGACTAATTAAGGTTTAATTAATAAAATAAATTTGCTTAAAGTGGCTAAAAGTGGTGCCTTTACCCTAGTGAATTGAAACTTTTTAATTCAGAATTAATTTAAATTCCATCAAATCTGTCAACTTTTAAAAGTTACTAACTCAAAAAAATTCTTGGAACAACGGAAGTTACAAAGCAGTCGGAACCATTTCATCTTCCCCGGTTAAACCTTAACATAACTCATCTTGAAACGGTTCCTTTAATGCGCAATTAATTAGTCCGTTTTATGTGTTTAGCCCAACAGTTTTTTAGTAGCCGATCGCTTCTGATTTAACTCAAAGAACGGCATCTCCGAAAGCCCATAAAAACTGCATTTTTGTTCAGATCCTATCAAATCAACAACGAAAACTTCGCCCATTTAAAGGGGTACAATACACAAAAAATAAGTTCGTTTAATTTAAAAGTACGTTTATTTCTAAGAAAAATGGTATATGTATTTTGTTTCTACTTATTTAATAAGTTATAATAAATTTAAAATAGGCGCGTGACGTCACTGGGTCGAGCTCAACGCAGTGCCCTATCTTACACCTGCAAAAATTGGTCCCTTCACACGATAATTTACCTATCTTTAAACTAAATTTTCGAAATTTTGTTATGAGTATTTAGACTGTTTTTTTGTATTAAAGGCGATAGTGCAACCAAAATTTTAATATAGTGTCTATTTTTTTTTTAAATATTATATTCTGTGAGCTACGACCGTTTATACGCACACTTAAATAACATATTAAACAAGAACGCTCAGCCGGCGCTGTTCTTGTTTAATATTTAGAAAAATAACTAAACACCGTATTGAAATTCTGATTCTTTTATTGTCTTTGGCACAACCATTCACACAGTCTCATAAATAAATTAAGCATTACAAATATAATTTGTAGGTAGATAAATCATTGTGCGAAGTGAGTAGCTTTTACACTAGCCCTGTGACGTCACACGGCAATTCTAAATGTCTTAATATCTTCTAAAACAATATTTTTTACATTGGATTTTTACCAAATACAGGTAACCCCCGCTCAACGCGCCCCCGGCGAACGCGAATTCGTTATACCGCAAATTGTTATTTTTTTAAAATTTGTGTAAAAGCCTGATCCTTTTTAACGGTTGGCAGTTCTAGAATCGGTAGATATTTATTAAACGACCTTCCTACAATTTCACTTTTGTTGCAGTATTCTTCGCCCAGACATTTAGTACGTTTCATTTATGACTTCACGCTTTAAGCAGTTTACACAATGAAAATTTGCTTACCTGCAGATCTTTAAGTAAAGCTACACAATAAATTTAGAATTTACAGGCACGCACAGTTCCTTATAATAATAAACAGATTTTAAACCCAAAATCAATTGCCTAAAAAATACTGTGGAAGTATATACAAATCTTCGTCAGTATATGTAATCTTAGTTGCAAATTAAATTGACTACATATTTTTTATCCCTTCGTGAAAATTCGAGTAAGAAAATTTGCAATGTAGTACAACTTTAGAAAAGAAACTAAAAATGTTAGAAAGTGGTGGTAAATTTACAGTTGTAGGAAGAGATTTCAAATTGTCCGAGTCTACAGTGTCCAACAAAAAGACAAAATTAAAAAAGCTGCTGGAGTTGTTCGAAGAAAACGACGAAAATTACGAGAGAGTGAGTGCTATAAAACATGGTTGCAAATTTTGCATAATAAACGTAGAGGCCAAACAAGGGAATCTTGATTCATTTTTGCAACGTAGAACAAAATGAATGAATTATAAATAATTATGTTTTGTATGACTTTTATTTTGTTATGCATGAGATTTTTTTATATTAATAATATGTATTTCTTTTATTAAGTGTTTTTTTTTCCAGAATTTTAATATGATTTTTAATAAGTCCCCCGTTGAATGCGAAAGTTCGCTTAATGCGACCAGGTCCAGAACGTATCTTTCGCGTTGAGCGGGGGTTACTTGTAGTTTTTAATAGTTTTGAATACATTAATTTAACATTAAATAATAATTTAAAAAGATTTTTGTTGTGTATCGTGCTTCTTTAATCGATTTCAAAATCGGTACCGCATTCTAAAATAACGAGCCCATTAATTTTCTGGGAAAGTTAAAAAAACCAAGTTCAATGAAGTCTGCGTTTGTTTGTACAAAATCCACCGTTTAGTTCTCATCAAGTTGGGCAGGAATCCGACCGACACCTGCGTTCTTTGCATGAACTCTAAACCTATTATCGGAATTTTTTTGTAGCCGAAATTACCCAGTGCAGAACGCACCTGTCTCGCCTAATGATTAGTTAGTTTCGAGCGACGAAAAACGTCCGATAACCGATTTGAAAGGGCGCCCGTAATGGAGACAAAAACCATCTGGAATGGCTCCGAAATTCCACGTGTCGGGGGCATCACAGGTGGAATTGCGTCCACCTGGGTCAGGTGTCACGCATCTGCCGATGGGCATCTGCCCGACCGGTTGTATGCATGAAATCTTCTTCTGCGATATTTAATTTCTTTATTTCAGAAACGGTAATTAAAACGTAACCGCCGTTCGGAGCCGGAGCATTATTCTAAGTTAACCGGTAGGTAGAAGTTGGCCGCCTGACCATATAAGCTAGCGGCCGCCTGGCGCCAGATGTTGATCTGCAGCCGCCAGCGTTAGTTTTACTCTGGACCACTCGCGACGACAAGCGGACATCGAAACGTTTTTGATGGGCGATTTTTTTCGATTCGGCGTAATCGCCGCCCCGTCACCTGTTCCCCACCTGTCCGGCGCGGGACGACGCGGGACACCTGTTGCTGCGCGCCCGGCCGGGTCGTTAATAAATCCGAGCGACGTTAATTCGCACGATTGTGCTAAACGATACGCGCGATTTGTGGGCGATACACCTGTCGCTAATTGCCTGCACCTTGCTGCTTTTCAGAAAACCGATTCGCTCGAACCGAACCGGAAATCGTTGCGTTTACTTAAAGAACAGATGTGGCTGAGCATCTTTTAAAAATGCCAGATGTGCACTTGACTGCACTGTTTTCACGAACATCTGGAGTTTTTTAGGAGCCTTACACACGAGCGACTTTAATCGCGCGATTTTCAACCGTTGAAACCACGACAAGAAAAAATCGCTCTAATTATGTTAGTAACGTGCCTGCACACGAGCGACTTTAAATCGCACGTTTTTTTGACTTACAACTCTCACAATCAGTATGTAATCATCATTTCTAGTTCATATTTGAACTTGGTCTCAGGTCATTTATAGTTAACATTCAAAATTCATGTTATAAATTCAAAGAGTTTTCAAATTGATAATAATTAATTCAATTTTTTGATTTTTTCCTGCTATGGTATTTTTTTGTATTTTTACTTACTTATTTTTCCATTTGGAAAATTAAGGAAGAAAAAAGTAATCACAAGAATCAGCCTTAAATTAAGATCAGAGAAATTGATATACAGGGTGAGTTAAGTTTTACCACCGCGGCCATAATACCTATTAAAAATTGAGGCGAAAGTATACAATTTACATGTTACTTCAGTTGAAGTTTACACTTTCGATTAGTGCTGCAAATTTTCCAAATTAGTTTTATTTGAAGGCAAAAAAGTAAAATAAAGAGTTTTGGGTAAAATTTTGAAATTTTTTCAAATTATTCGTAGCATTAATATTTCGTATTGTGTTTCCCACTAAATGTGCGTTTCAGTGCATTGTAGCATTCAAATTCAAATCAAATTTCATTCAAACGAGCTCATTCGTACTGATGATTTTGAATTCCGTACGGCTCTGGATATTGTTGCTTATCGATAAGACCCAATTTACGCCAGTTGTCCTTCTGGAGATGATTTTGTTGCAGACGGTTTTATAATCACCCTGACAAGTTTTACCACAAGCTTTACAATATAATTTCAAGTTTCTGTCATAAATAATGGTATTATATAGTTGGCTATATTAAAATTGTTGTACTGGTGTTACACAAAGTCTTTGTGCGTAGCAAACTAATTATACAGGGTGAGTTAAGTTTTACCGCCGTTGGCAAAATAGCCCTTCAAAATAATTTGTCAATTCTCTTAAATTGCATGAGTAATTTTATATTATTAAGGAACACAGAAACATGAAAAATAATTTTTAATCACGTAAAATTTTGGCTTTATCTCAATTAGTTTTTTTGATGCACGAACAGTAAAATATTTTCACACAATTTAGTGTAATTGAAATAATTTTACTAACTTGCGTTTATTAAATAAAGCCATTTCCGTATTAGAAGGTATTGTTTTAAATGATTTACGACATAAGTAGACCAATTTACCGGATAATGGTATTGATATAGGGTAATTAACTTTTTATTTCTGACGGTCACTAAACTTAAATTAAGAATGCAGATCTAACGACAGCTGAAAGGCTGTCTCGTCCAGTTTGATGGGTTGAAGTCATAAATAAAAGAATTTTTCGTGCTTTATCTTAAATTTGATCTAACTCAAAAATTAATAATAAGAATCAAATTGCAAATATTAATGCTACGAATAATTTGACAAATTTTTGAAATAAAAAACCAAACATCGAAATTTTACCCAAAACCCTTTGTTTTACTTTTTTTTTGGCTTCAAATAAGTTAATTTGCAAAATTTGTACCACTAATCGAAAGTGTCGACTTCAAACTGATGTAACATTTAAATTGCATACTTTCCACTCAATTTTTAATAAGTATTATGACCGCAGCGGTAAAACTTGACTCATCCTGTACATTTTTTTGTTTTTTTAACTGTTAAAGTGACGCCCCTTGCATACGAGAATTCAAAACAGAACATGTTGCGTTTTTGTTGTTGCTGGTAGGAAATTGCGGCAAGTAAAATTCGCGCGATTAAAGTCGCTCGTGGGTGAGAGACTTTAGCAGAGTGATCTCATTGTAATTCGAGAAAACCGGGGCCCGAAAATGAAAAAATTGTCGATGGGGAGCGCGCGCGGGGGGAGGATGTAAATCATAATCAGAGAAGCAGGCGACAAGTGCTTGTAGACGACCATCTGGCCGGTGGCATTCCTGTTTCACTACTTGTGCGGTATTATTTATGGCACGGCTTTGGCGCCAGCTGGCCACGGTCAGTGATCCAGCAGATGATCATAGGCGCGACCGGCGCGATTATTTTCAAGTTTAGCGCGGATCCGCGGACGGTTCGCGACAGTCGACCCGGGCGCTATTTTTTAAAACCGTATTTTTGCCCCGACTTTCAACGGGGGTTATACTGTTAAGAAATAGGCACCTGCCGGGTCCGCATTCCGAACCCAGCACGCCTGTTAGTTCTCACACCAGTGTGCGGCGAGACGGCCGGCGCCAGGCTTGGGGCGCCCACACCCCGCCACTCGCACTGTAAACTCGCATCGCCGTCGTTCTTTACTTCCAGTGCAACGCGATCATCCAACGAGAGACCTTACTATTATGATCCCTCCTGATGTTTCAACCGGCGCGTGATGGATTCCAAACGTCTGCCATCGCCAATGGAACACGATAGCGGATTTTCGGGAGACGACGACTACATGGACGTCCATTCGCCCACCGATAGCAGCGAAGACAGCGTCGAGGTGAAAGTATCCCCGGTGTCATCCCTCCGGCACAAACGCAAACGCGCCGAGCCCCGGAAGCTACAAGAACCCTTCATCACACCCCTCAAGAAGAGGACCCGTTTCAAATCGGAAGCCGCAGGCCCGTTCCGGCCCTGGAACACCCCCAAGGACCCCGATCCGGAAAAACCCTTCAAATACTTCTCCGAAGAGCGGTTCCTGCCACCGACCCCTCCAAGGCCGAAGGATGAAGAACCGCCGACCCCGAGAGTGCCGGTCCACCCGCCAGTCGTCCTCTCGCCCGAAGACGCCGAGAGGCTGATTTTGGGGGCCGCCGAAGCGTTCCCGACCCTCCAAGATCACCCCAAGCAGGACCAGTGCCTTAGCCGGAAGGAGCAGAGGAACTACAAGAACATGACCCGCGAAAGGAGAATCGAAGCGAACGCGCGCGAAAGAACTAGAGTGCACACAATAAGCGCCGCTTTCGATACCCTCCGGAAGTCGGTGCCGTCCTACTCGCACAACCAAAAGCTGTCAAAGTTGTCCGTGTTGAGGATAGCGTGCTCTTATATTATGACGCTGTCGACGATGATCGATGGGAGCGGCGGCGGCGGGCCAAGTCTGTCCGAATGCGTCGAAAACGTGTCGAGGACGATTCAGCGCGAAGGCAAGCTCAGGAAAAAAAAGGACGACAGTGAACCGGGTGTTTGAATTGTGACTGAATTGTAAATAAATAGTTTGTAAGGTGTGGATGACGCAAATCCGTACGATATTGTGACGTAACAATGTTGAGACTGAGAACAAATGTTATTTATTAAAATATATTTCAATTAAGAGTCGTTGGTTTGTTTTATTTATTCAAAAATAGAGAGATGTGAGTATCGCAATTTAATTCTCGATTGAATACAGTCAAATCCAATTACACGTTTTGTTTTTTTTTAAGTTTGCAATGTTGCAACGTTGTAAGAAGTAATCAGGGTCAGTTTAATTTTAAAGTTTAATTTTGTCTTCTTGATTGTTTACTAATAAATTACGATTGAAAAATGCACTAAAAATCGAATGTACAGAGCTTTCCAGTTCATTGTTTCCAACTTAATTGAAAATAAAAATATTAGTGTCCAAATTTGATATTGCCAGGCGTTATTATTTAATTTATTACAAAAAGTTGAAATCTGCAAAAGAATTAAAGAACCTCTCATGAAAGTCATTTTTAAGCTGCATCCAAATATAGAAAGATTAAAAAAGTCTGTAAAATTAAAGAAAAATTTTTGTTTTCATTTTTTGGGTCTTGACATACCAAAGAATGACCAAATAATTCCCAACGCTGATCTTTTTAAGTTTGACAGTAAAATGTTTCATATCGATTGATGGCACTGTCAACCTGAATTTCAAAATCAAGAGTTTCAGTTTAGAATTCCCTGAAAATAAAACAGAAAATATTCTAAAACGTTTAAATACACAGGTTTACACGGAAAATTAAAAATAACACCAAGTTTAAAAAAATGCATTAAAAAAAATTTATGACAGTGGACCCATAAGACTGGAAAGGATTTTTAGAATAAAACCCATTACACAACTATTTCATTTTTAGATACATAATTCTATTTTTTAATTTTGTAAAGAACTTTTCTGATGAACGCAAACACACAGCAGGTAAAATAACACATTACAACGCTGTGACGAATTCACTTTCCTACTAAAACTTTGTTTTTGTTTTGAAATTATAATTCTTAATTTTGAAGGATAAAGGTTGCATTTATCTCAATTTGTCTTATAATGTAACCGTTTTCTAAAACCAAATTACAGTGGAACTCGGTTATAACAAGATGTTTGGAACTGCGAGCTCAAAAAATTAAAATTAATGCTAAATTAAAAAATAATTCATTTAAATAAACAGTTGACCGACAAGACAAGACAAGACAACTATTCCATTTTCAGTTATACAGACTGTCTCCAAAAAACAAGACGAGTCCATACAGTAACGTTTGAAAATAATTAATGAATGGTTGTCGTAATATTATTTTCTTCTATGCCACCATCTTCAAACTGAATCTCATTTTCAGCTATGGCAATTAATCTTTGTACAAATTTCATATTCATCAATCTTTCAAAATTATCTATTCTATTGACTAATTGATAAGGGTTCTTATTTTTTTTATACAAGACTAAATCGTATTTTATTTTCTTCTTTGTTTAATTTTTAATGTAAGCGTGTACTTGTGATATATCGTTGTATTCAGAATAAATATCTCTATCAGAATCATTAAAAAAAAATTGTGAATTTGAAAAAAAATATTTTGACAGTATAACCTACGTGATTGTGTTGGGTCATTTTGTACATATTCGCAACCATTTAACTTGGTGTATAGATAACTAAAATCTTCCGATAAATAAGGCAGCTATGGAATCGTTTTGTTTTTTGGAGACGGTCTGTATATTTTTTTTAACAGCACAGTATTTCAGAACTCTTTTGGAATACAGTGATATAATTCTTTAACTAAAATCATCTAACTCATCATGAAATGTAGGCCCATTGGACCCAATTGGTAGTTTTACTTTTTAAAAACATTTGGAACCCTCCCGGGTTTTATTTACCATTCGGCAAACTCCAATTAGGGTCCCAACGTCTCGGTATTAAATTTTATTGTGTTGATCTAATTCTTTCAAAAGGCAAACAGACATGTAAAATACAGCAGGAGTTATTCACTGTTACAATTAAGGGCTCGAAAATCGGGGGTGAAAATTTAATTGAAGCAACACAGCAACCACTCCCGCTAATTGAAACTTGGACTGCACCGAAAGTAAAAACAATCTAAATTCCATACAAACAAATCGTCCAAATAATTCCACGTCTTGAATATCATTCCAGTGTTTACTCACAACGGCTCGAAACTGATACGATATTTTGATATTGACTGCATTTGTTGGAAAATAAAATTAATATCAAGTTTAAGGTCTGTGGCCCCCAGGGCGACGAGATAAACAAACATTTCCTCGATAAATCCTTGGTTCAGTTTTTCGATTTCGCTAATCGATCCGAAGGAAGTGGCCGTCACTTAATTGCCGGTGTGGTGGAAGGTTTGAGATTTGAAATTTGTTTACCGGCCAACGTGGGTGAAAATAAGGCCGTAGGTGCAAACTTAATCGCAGATTGATTCATCGGCTTATACAGTCGAACTACAAACCAGCGCCACAAGAAAAGTTTCAGCCATTAACTCACTCTACACTCAGAAAAAATAAAATAAATAAATAATAATGATAATAATAATAATTGGAACAAATTTACTTACATGCGAATTTATCACACACAGAATCAGAAAATCCCCATAATTTCAGTACCATTTTTAGAAATGTCTTTGAAGCTTATCATTTTGTTGATCGACATTCAATTAATCTTGCATTGAATTAACAGCTTCATCTCGACACATTAAACCACTTGCAATATTTCTCATTTCTTCACAATTAAATATTTATTAATTATGTAAGTTACTAAAAATTCACTTTACAATATAAATATAGAAAATGCACACAGTAATATGTATTTTCTTACTGCAAGCCGAGTTAGGTCTGATGTTTTGGAGGTAACTTTTAAGAAATTCTAAAGTAATTTATCCATTGTCAGTACAGCTTTACGCCTCTTCGCCGAAAAATGTCGGTCATTAAGCAATTTACAACATTCCGTTCAACTGTATTCGCACAGCTGGACTTAGCGCTCGTTCCAAACAATACCTTCAGTGAAGTCACCACAAAATAAGAATCCCCGTCGTTAAATCAAAACGGTAATTTGCTTGGCTTAATTTTATAACTGCTAACATTAAACTCAAGACAAGCATTCTTCACAAATTTTTAGGTGGCATTTTTTTGAGTGTATAACAATAATAATAATCAGCTGAACTAGTTTTAAATATTTCAAGCCGTTTTTGAGTTACAATCGAAACAATGTTTCTTTTTGAGGAGGTAGGTTGAGGCGGTTCGATTTGAGAGAACCTACGCATTTCCTATATGCGATCCTTCTCGAGTTGAAGGAACTATACCAATCGACAAACAGTAAGTAAAAACAGTGCACGTCATTGAGTTTCAAGTTCTGAGAAGGCAGACCCTCTTAACACTGGAGCAAAACAAAGTTTGTTTTGTGTGACTTTTTCAGTCACCGTTGGCCAGCCAACTAATACCGCAACTTCACACATGGTCAACTGCGTTTAGCGAGTGTTTACCATAATGAGCCGAATTAAAAATTGAGTTCGCACGCCACTGGTTCCCTTAATGGTTCAATTAAAATACGCCACATTTAAATAGGAAAGAAACCGTGGACACACACTGATAGAGTGTTACAAACTTGTTTACGCCTACTGAGATGTGTAGAGCGTATAAATCCTAAAATGTTGTTTTACGACAATAATTAAAAGCTGGGAGATGACGTTTGGTGTTATGTCATATTCCAAACAGGCAATCAGTCAACTGTATTACAACCGCATGTGTGGTTAATAGTTTACGATGTGATAATACACACCTGGACGAGATTCGCGCAACTTTATCCTTTAAATAAAGGCCACACGCGCGCAGGAGCGTCCACGACCGTTTTTCGGCAAGGGGGGCGCCCAATTAAACGATCGAGCGCGATTAAAAAAAAACAAACAAGAACAGGTCACTCGAACCCGTACACTATTCTTAGGAAGTGATACATTGTATCGCATCGTGCGCATGCAAATTAGCGAACGGATTCCTCTTTATTTATTTTATTCGCTCATACATATTAACGGCTCTCGGATATATACGAAGGCCCCTCGAAAAATTTCGTCCATAATGCATCAAAATAAATTTATTGAAATTCAAAATTCCCACCTTTAACCAGCGCCACTCGGCAGCATCGGAAGAGCCAACCTTTGCATTTTCCGTTTGGAATTCAATTTTGCACACTCCGAAAGGATTCTATTGCGATTGTTTCAACTCAACAGAACTTTGAATCAAAATAAATTCATGAAAAATTCAAATTCCCACCTTTAATCAGCGCCATCTGTCATCACAACTCGGAAGTGCTGGAAGAACCAAGCGTTACCTTCTCCGTTTGGAACGTAATTTTATTTATCTACAATCATGACGTAATACGTTTATTTCATATGCTAGCCATGGATACATAACAAGGCTCCTTATCCACAGGTCACGCCCCTTCAGTTTCATTTTCATTATTAGACGGAGCGTATTGTTGGTTGCCTATTTATTTTCATTAATGAACGGAGCGTAATGTTGGTTGCCCACGTGCACGGTAGAATGATTAGTTTTTACGAGGCTACCTAAGCAAATGTCTCGGGTTCAAATCTGGGCGACAGTAACACCGTATTAAAATCAGAACCGCGTCTCCTCGCAAGGCAATGGTAAAACACCGAGGTATTCTGCCTAATCTCTTCTTGTTCTTCCTTCTTCTATTACTGAGGGAATATTTGCACTTAATTGTTACGGGACGGAACAATTATCGGACGGTGCCAATGCACGACGCCCTTGCGGGAAAAAGAAAATTAGGAACGAATAAAACACTATTATCCATTAGGGAGACCTCGGCTACCATGAGAATCGGAGAAGCGTCACAACTTGAGGGTGGTTAAGACGTCACTTTCAAAATATAATTTTTTTTTTCGCGCCCATGACAACTGGAAGCAAAGGTTTCTCGATGAAAATCACGTTTTGGTTTCGGTTTAATTTCGGTGTCAATTTTGCTTCGGAACTTATCAGCATTTTAAAGTTTTATCGAATGAAATTTTGATTGTAGATAAACAGCTGTATTTTTCTCGCACATAATGACTATTATGAACTCAGATGTTTGTAAATACTCGTCTTCGACTCGTATTTACAAACTTTCATCTTCGTTAATAATAGCCTACATTATGTGCTCGTTAAATAATATACTATTATTTAATTTATTTCCAATTACATAATAATAAGGTCGAGAGGTGATCGAAAGAAGCAACTGAAATTATTTTTCAGAAAATGGAATTTATTCTGGACATTTCGATGGTTGTTTTAACAGGTTTTACTGTAGATTTTACTTGAAATTTGACAAGTTCGTTTGCTTTGCGAAATTTTCCAATTAATTTTGTTATTTGAACGAATTTTGACTTATTGGTAATAAACTAAATTGTAAAGAATAAGCTAAGCTACAATTTTTATTAATCGAATATTTTGATGCGCCGATTGATTTAAGCTGTGAGAATTTTTTAAAATTGTAAGGTTATGTTGTGTAAAAAATTGTAACTTCTCCAGTATGACCAACGGAGAAAAAACGTACGGAAACTTTTTGTAGAGAATTGAGCGTTTTATAAGTTTGTATCGCGATTATTTTTTATTCGTACATAAATAAGGACTTTATTGACAATAATTTTGAATTAAGCATTTATTTTCAATTATATGGTGAAGTTGAGAGGTGGTCGAAAGAATTGACTGAAATCGGTGCTCAGAAAATGAAATTTATTTCGGACATTCCGATGATTGTTTTAACAGGTTTTACTGTATATTTGTGAATTTTATAGTTCATTTTTAAACCAGAAGGAGCGCTAGAGGTGCATTACTGCCAACCCAAATTAAAGAAAAAATTATTTCGCAGTCTTCCTGGTTGAAAAACGGATTATAGTTTAGCTAAACATAACATTTATTATATTATCAATTGCTTGATAAAACATTAAAGCTCAAGCGAATTTAAATTGAAACCAACGGTTTCTTCTGGAATCCGAGAAATTGTGACGTGGTCTCCAGCGGGGTCCCCAATGAGATTCAAATCGCCCAGACAAAATTCGTAATCACTTGCAAAAATTTCTTCATTTTCACTAGCTTGCTCTTTAGTATCGAAAATTCCTGTTGGGGGTAAATCAGGAACGACGATTTTCTTCAGGGTTTGCGGTTCGGAAGTCCGAAAAAAATCTTCAGCTTCATCCAGAAGCTCCACAAGTTCCAGATAAGTGGCATTGGTGTCGAGACCCTTAACTTTTTGACGTCCCCCCGTAACATGGTGCACAAACGCTTTGAAATCACTCATCATGCGGAATTGTTTTACAAGCGTTAATTCCTCCGGCACATTATCGGAGCTGTAAGGAAACGTGATAGTTAGCACCTTTTTCTCGCTATTATTCTCCAACAGTTCCTCTCTTATTAAACGGAAACCTAATCCGTCAACGGCGTAAATAGCTTTGCTAATGACATTTAAACTCGGTGGAGCTATAAAAATCAGATGCGTTGCAGCTGTAACTGCTTGATTACACCATAAAAGCGGATCGTTCTGACGGGTCTTTGGGATGTCTTCCACGTCGAGCATTACGTCAATTTTCAACGATTCGACCAGAAGTCGTTTGAGCGACGCTATCGCTCTATTGTGGACATCGGCAGATGGCCTGTAGATAAAGAGCAATCGGGGAACCGGAATATCTGCAAAAAAACTCTGTGATATTCGACCATGGTCGCGGGAAAATTTATGACGGAAAAAAATTAAGCAAAGCGGGACGACTTAATTAAATTTGAATGCGCGTATACAGGGCGGTCGATGCTGACAGTTTTTCTCGCTTGATAATGCAGAGATTTATTACAGCAAAAAATTAACGAGGATTGGTGGGAATTAGACGTTACAGTTGCGGATCGGCGTGGGAGAAATTTATTGAGGCATCTGACACTGGAAATCAATGGATGCGGGAGAAAAATGGGTAATTTTCGGGGCATTTTCTCAAACCCCTCCACTCTGTTACCAACGAAAACAATTTTTATTTTTGTTACAAAAGAATTTTGATCTCAATTTCGGTTGATTATGAACGTAAATGCATCATTGTCTTCCAAATATCATTAAAATGATCGCAAAATGTATAATTTAAGCAATAATTGAGTCCACTCTGTTACTTTTTACCATTTAAATGATAAAAAATTGTTACATCTTTGAAAATTAGGTATTGTGCCATGAAACATTGTAAGATCACTTACAAGTAATTAATAAGTTTGCCTGAACTTGATGATCCAGTAACTAATTTATTCGGAATTCGGGAAAAAATGTGTAATTTTACAAAAACTATAATTTATCGTCACAATTTATGGACAAATTTAAGAATTAAATATTTTTCTGGGCATTTTCTCAAATTGGTCCACTCTGTTACCAACGAAAACAATTTTTATTTTTGTTACAAAAGAATGTTGATCTCAATTTCGGTTGATTATGAACGTTCAATGTATCATTGTCTTCCAAATATTATTAAAATGATCTCAAAATGTATAATTTAAGCAATAATTGAGTCCACTCTGTTACTTTTTACCATTTAAAAATAATAAAAAGTTCTTAAATCTTCGAAAATTAGGTATTGTGCCATGAAACATTGTAAGATCACTTAAAAGTAATTAATAAGTTTGCCTGAACTTGATGATCCAGTAACTAATTTATTCGGAATTCGGGAAAAAATGTGTAGTTTAAAAAAAAAAAACTATAATTTATCGTCACAATTTATGGACAAATTTAAGAATTAAATATTTTTGTGGGCATTTTCTCAAATTGGTCCACTCTGTTACCAACGAAAACAATTTTTATTTTCGTTACAAATAAATTTTGATCTCAATTTCGGTTGATTATGAACGTAAATGTATCATTGTCCTCCAAATATTATTAAAATGATAGCAAAATGTATAATTTATGCAATAATTACTTTTTACCATTTAAAAATTATAAATCTTCGAAAACTAAGTGTTATAGTATGAAACATTCTGAGATCACTTAAAAGTAATTAATAAGTTTGCCAAAATCACGGTAACAGAGTTTAAAATTTTGAACGTTATTTAAAAATTAAAAAAGCTTGAGGATCGAAAAAATGAAAAACGTTCACTTTTTGTAAACATGTGGCTCGAGAGCATTCCAGTTTGATCTTATTTTCGATCAGCTGCTGGAAGAAGAGGGCTACCGACCGCATGTTTTTAAAATGGTTTCACCAAGGATCAAGGATGAGGTCATTCTTGTTTATAAACTAGCTGTGCATCACTTTAGCTCGCACTAAAATCGGTTTATTGATCCAAATTCGCAATTCCGCTATTAATGAACCAATGACAACAATTTTTTTATGATTTATAGTAACCGAGTTGTAGTATAGAGCAGGTCATGGTCAGAATTGATCAAAGTGAAAATATTCCCTTAAAAAATTATTTGCAGGAAATTTAACGAAACCATAACTTTTTAAGTATTATGTAAAACATCCGAACGACTCATTAGCCCCAATTAAAAGTCGTGTCGTGAATTTTAATTCCCACATGTGTCCGGATGTCTCTACGAAACCATGAAACAAAACAGTCGTGATTAATGTAAGACTAATCTGTTGGAGCACATCTGTGTTAACTTTACAGTATTTTCAGAACCCCGAAAACGCCGGGAAAAAACACAACACAAGATTTGTCTCATGTGTTAAAACAAATTTAAATTTAACGCCACAGGAACCATCTGGAGCGTTCCCGTGACGCAGTTTACCTCTTTTGGCGATGAAAAATTTACGGGTCGAGATAACCAGCAGGCCCAGGATCGCGATAAGCAGCACCATTAGCCATATCAGCGCACTCAACGGCGCCGACTCATGTTCTGAAACAACGTACAGACAGTTCAAGCTGGAACGAAACAAAAAAAAAACCGTGTGTTCTCGTCCCGAGTTCAATGAGGCTAGATAGGCACATACGTCACGCGTCGCTTCGATTTGGCCACGCCTGTCGGTGACGCATGTTAAGGTGACCAGTTTTCGAAGTTCGAAATTAGGGATGCTATACCGTGTCTTTATTTTAAAATTAAACATACAATGTAAATATCCCTACTTTCATTTTTGCAACAAACTTTTAAACCAAAGTATTTTTGAATAGATCATGAAGAGACCTTTCAAATGAGATATCACAAGCTTCACCTCCATTTAAAAATTTTGAGGTTGCAACTGTCACTCGAAGGAGGTTGAGGATTAGGATAAAATTTTCACTTTACACGATATCATGCCATAGACGAAAAATGACTTGTTTCGGGATTTTTTCTCAATATGTACAATAATTGAGATAGTGAATTTATTCCATTTGGTTGGTGCGCATTTGTATATACAGGTTGTCTTACGAAAAACACACCACGCTATAACTCTGCTATTTATAATTCAATTTCAGTAATTCAAAAACCGTATAAGACAGGTATATAAATACTACAAAGTATAATTTATATTTTTTTAAATATTTCATTTAAGTCAAGCGATAGTCAACTTTTCTTTTTAACTAGCAACACATATTTTTTAAAATTCATTTTGGTGGAGTTTTCTTCTTTTAATACAATGTAATACAATTGTAAAATATTCTTCGGAAATAATTTTATTTTTTAAACAAAGTTTAAAATACTTGTCTATCGCTTGACAAAAATGACATTAAAAAAAAATTATATTCTGTTGCAGTATTTATATTTATTTCCAATTTTCCTCAATATTTTAGATTTTAAAAGGAATGTACGGGTGGTTTTTGGACACCCGGTATAATTTTTTAAATAATTTTTTTTTTTAGCAAATAAAAATTATTTTATTGTTATTGTGGTGGAGGTGGTATGTAGGTCAAAATAAACTTTTATGTTCTCACACTAATATATTTCGGGACAATTTGGGACAAATGCTATAAATTCCCGAAGTTGTAAAAAATCGGGGCAGGGACTGAAAATTCGGGACTGTCCAGGGAAATTCGAGACGTATGGTCACCTTATGTATGTGGCTATCTGCGATTGTTAACCAGATAGGAACATACGTCACGCGTCGCGTCGATTAGGCCACGCCTGCCGGTGACGTATGTGGCCATCTGCGATTGTTTTACCTATTTTGAAACTGGGGGTCGGTGTTGCCAGGCAACCGTTGCAAAGCGGCGCGACTGTAAAATAATAATCGCCGGGGTCGCGGAATTTGGGGTAAGAAAAGGCAATTTCTCCATCGTGCGAGTCTGACTGATTAAACAATTTCGTCGCTACCAGTTGGTCGGGCCCTCGCCATAAATTCACCTCAAATCGAACGTCACGTTCCGGTTTGGGCAATTGTACTTTTAAATGCAGCCAATCCGGATCGGCTATGTCCAAATATGAAAAGATTTCCAGTTTTTCGACCGGCGTCGACTTTCCTGAAACAAAAAATTCAGTCTCGCCAGTTTTGTTTTTTTTTTTTGAATTTACTGTGACGTTCGAAATAGGGCACTCTGAATATGAATTTTCTGGCTCCGTATTCCAGCATGAAGTGGTCGGTTTGGCTCTCGAAAACCCACCTGGGGAAGAGGTAGACCAAATTGGCGTCGGTTTTTCTTAGCACCGTGTAACTTCTGCAATCTTCCCTGGAACTGTTTGGGTAGCCTGAGAAACGGGTGTAAAACGTGCCGGAAATGGTAGGAAACAGGATGAACATCTTAGTCCGGACGTAATATTCGTCGTCTTTCGTGAATAAGATGATGTTCGTATTGGTTCCAATTTTATTGAAGTTGATCGAACTGCAGGTGGTGTTGCAATAATTTAAATAACACGTTCCATTGCTGCCCAAATTAGATTTCCACTTCTGCAACTATTAATTAATTAATTGGTCGACAACCGGTAGCACCGCACCTTTGTCATATTAACTAAATTACAGTCACATTTTATTATCGTCAACAAATTAAAATAAATTAACAATTTTAAAGGATTCGCCATGATTATTTACATCGTTATCTCAAAGATAAGGAGTTGCTGAATTCTTTCCTTGTAAGCGCTTTCCACGAACTTACGGCTGAGCGTTGGGTTGCATAGACTTGAATTAAATTTTTTCTCGTAGGCAACCAAACTTGCATTTAATTTGTAAGGGAAGGTTTGAGATTTGAAATTTGTTTACCGGCCAACGTGGGCGAAAATAAGGCTGTAGGTGCAAACTTAATCGCAGATTGATTCATCGGCTTATACAATCGAATTACAAACCAGCGCCACAAGAAAAGTTACAGCCATTAACTCGCTCTACACTCAGAAACAAAAATTCTTATAGGTAAGAAAATTTGGGCTTAAATTTAAAATTGTGCGTTCTTAGTTTTGGCCCAAGAATTGGTCATTCTCGAGTTTTAGGAACGTTCATTCTTGTTGTCAAATTTCAAGATTTCAAGATTCTATTTGTCAAATTGAATCAGCGGCAATGAGTTAGAAAAAACGTTGGAACCCATTTTTACTTCCCAAAATGAATAAAATTGTACCAATTAACTTTAAATTTATTATAAACATCCCAATCGGTGAAGGTACACAACAAAAAAAAATACAAAAAGAAGTAAACCAATGAAGAAAACGAAACTCCTCCAATGATTGCTACTTGTTTGCCCCCCCAGGAAGTGGTCAATCCTGTCGTTCAGCTTCGAAATCTTCAAATTTTGTTTTGCCCCTTGGTGTAAATTTTTTTCGAACATGCTCTGAACGTTGGGGTAACTGACGAGCATGTGGTGCACCAAAAACCTCTGATCCAAGTCGATGTTGTCAAGTTTTGTCATCAAGCAGTCTGGCAACTGGCACAATTCCCTGCTCCAGTCTTGGTCGCGTTCATAGGTTTCCTGCATGTTAAACCGCGAGAAGCGTTTCGGGGGAAGTTTCGGTTTGTTTTTGGTTTTGGCCGTTTGGGAACTCAAGCTCGAGGTCGCGTCCGTTTCCGCTGGTGGCTCGGAAAATCTCGACACTTTCACCTCCACCCCGAAGTCGGTTCTCGCTTGTCTGAACCTGGTGTCGGTGGATGGCGCAATGGAGGTTCTTATCATTTCAGTTAGTAACTCGGCCGGGTTGTAATGTTGTTTAAATGTTTCTTTGATGGCTAGAAAATTTTCTTCACTGTCGGCACCCCTCCTCATTTTTTGCATAGATCTGCAGCATTTGCCTACGACCAAATTACCGCTCCCCGAAGATTTCTTCTGCGTGTAAACTTTGGAATTCATCGGCATGTAGTTTTTGGAATTTGTTATTTTGAAGTTTGCATCATCTTGATGTTAGCCTGCGGGTATTGCGGCGGGAAAATTTTGCGTTGCACTTCACTATTCATTTTTTAAACGAAAATTTTGATTTTAAAATTAAAACTTAACATTTTCATTCCCTATTAAAAAATATTTTTTTTGACAATTGAACAGATTTGCATTTTTTTCACACTGATTTGATTGCTTGATTTTCATTGATTATTAAAAATGTAGTGTTAGAGTTTTATCGAATTTTTCGAAAAACAATAAAGGGGAACGAATGCAAAAAACGGTGTGGCACGCAATAGTCACTAATTTCACACTTTACACCACTAAATTTATTAATCAAATAATTCAACTTCACAGAAAAATAAAATTAGTTAATTCAACATTAAACATGTTCGTTTTTCATAACTGATTGATCAAAATTCAAAAGCAATAAAAAGAAACTCCACAAATTATGCGGGTGGTTTTCCAGGCTGTCTATAGTGAAGCCCGGGTTACCCCTCGCTTCCATAGTCGAACAGGAACCGCCTTGCGCAGTACACTTAAGGGTTACGACGCTACTTAGGGACGAAGGACGAACCCCACCGCGGCGCTAACAGCGGCGCTAATAGTAGAATAAAAAGAGGCAGTACTGGCTGATAAAAATTTTTTGAACATTTCCCGTGGGTTTTAGCTGAATCAGTTGTAGACTTAAGCTTGCAAATTTTTCCAAAAACTGAGGCCGTGATCCTTTCGAGTCGTTCTTGAATCCATAAAACTGATTCTTTCTGGTTTTTAGTAATTTTATCATGATGTGAATATTATCTGCCATTTACATTACAGACTCTTTTGATTATAACAAAGTTTGGACCAGTTAGCACTTTTGCTGGTTATGCAAATTTTTTAAACGACAAGGAAAAAATAAATACTCGGTCGATTCACAAGACAGAGTCACGTATAGAAGGATAGAGTTGCATATTAAATAAATTTCTCGGCTGCAATTCGCTTTTACAAGAAACTTGCGTCACGAAATTACGGCAGTTGTAGCGAACCAAAAAATTTAAAATTTCAGCAACGTATTAAGGGTATGTTGAAGAAACTTGAGAACTCTTGTCTTTAAATCAAAAAAATTAAAGTCAGAATAGCGTCATAAAGTAGAGCAAATAATTTCGTGATTTTCTGAATTTTTTAAGAAAGACTCAAGGGCGTGCCGAAAATTTGGAATATCACACACCCTCAAACTAAACTATTTTTATCATAATATATTGTTTTTGGCAAAATTTATTTGTTATTTTAGCAATATTTTTACAATAAAGAACCGTTCAATTAATGCTTCATTTCTCTCTGAGATGATCGCTTTAAGTAGTTGTTTTTGAATACCAAACGCTAAAAAAAGAAGAATAATGATGTTCATGGGTCATGGTCGTATTAAAGATTTTGCCAATAATCAGACTGACGTGGAAGGCTGAGTGCTTTTTGGAATTATGTCAGAGCAAGGATATTAGCGAAATTATGCAAGCGATTAAATGTGGCGCAAGAGTCCTTCTGGCGGTCAAGAGGGTCGAAAAATCCGAACTGGACTTTTAATCGCACCTTCCTGTTCGGTCTGAATTCCTGGCGAAATTCCTGTGTGCATCAAGGGCAGTAGCGTGAGAAATTTTTAAATTGGAATGACGCGAAGATCCGCGCAACTTTATTGCCTTTTACGGTGACATTGATACGTGGTATTCATCCAATTTGGGCCATGTTGTGACCTTCGTGCTATGTTCTCACTGATGTCACATGGTTTATCAATGAGAGGTTACCTGGGCCGGTGATGCAATTAACGGAGATCAACGTGGTAGATCTGATTTGGCGGCTAAACAAATCAAAACTATTCTTCTACATTCGCAATCATATACAGTGTGTTCTCAGTTCAAATTTGCTGAACTTTTGGACCTTCAATTCCACAATCCAGAACCAATATTTCTTCACAAGCATTTATACATTTTTCGTTAAATTTGTATGCAAGACACTTCTCTAATCCTATAACACTGAACAATTCAATTTGAGACGGGACAGACTGTGTATCAAAAGCAATCAATTACAGGTTTTGGCAATTTTGCAATCTCAATTAAAAACATGAAATCAAGAACTAATTTCGTTCCAAGGTTCGGGACGACATGAATTTAATTATCATAATATTTTCGATTTAATTAATTAATGGGCTGAAGGATTAGTTAATACATCATATTTAAATTGCTTAGCACTACTGAATTGCGCATTTGACTGGCAAGCAAGGTAACGTTCTGAATTAAATATCAAACGTTTCGCTTAACATAAACTTATAAAGCAGGAGCTGTCGTTATCAACCCTCCCCTGCATACATCATGCAATGAAAAAAGTGTTGTTTCAGTTTGAAAAAATTCTTGTTCTGTTAGATCATCGAAATTCTTAATTTTCATATAATTATCGTAGGAAGGCGTTTTTATTACCCGATGATTCAAAATATGCATCCGAAATGATTCGGATTGTGTGTGCACAATTAGTCACATTATTCAAAGAAACATTCTTTCGACGTGATAACATAATTTTTGGTGAAAGGGCAACATGAAACGGTTTGACAAAGAATTCTTTCATTGAAGTTTTTGTTTACATGAATTTGCGTTGAAATTACCAAAAATATATACAGACTGTCTCCAAGAAACAAGACCAGTCCATAGCTCCCGTATTTATCGAATGATTTCAGTTATCTAAGGCGTACCGAAAATTCTGAATGTCACACACCCTCAAATTAAATTAGTTTTATCATAATATATTTTTTTAAGCAAAATTTATTTGTTATTTTAGCCATACTTTTACAACAAAGAACCGTTCAATTAATGAATGAATAATAATGAACTTCTCTCTGCGAGAATCGCCTTAACATTATTTGAAAAAAATGAGTTTTATTTTCAAAAAATATTTTTAGAGTTTTTTTAAGTTCGGCTTGACAGCTGTCACTTGTTATCTCAACCAAATTAATGCATTTTGATAGCTTCTCACTTAATGCTCATCATTTGTTTCCAAAGCTAGTGTTATTTTTTTACACAAGACTAAATCGTGTTTTTTTTAAAAATTATTCTTATGTGACCGTATACTTGTGATATATTCTTGTCTTCAAAATAAAAATGTCTATTAAAATTACTGAAAAAAAGTATGTTCGAATTTGAAAAAAAATATTTTCACAGTATAGCCTTAGTGCCCTTAAGGTTATACGTAATTCTGTTAGGTCACTTTGTAGCCTATTCGCAACCATTTAACTTGGTATACAGATAACTAAAATCTTCCAATAAATAAGGGAGCTATGGATTCGCCTTGTTTTTTGGAGGCAGTCTGTATATAAAAAGTTGGCGCGCAGGCGCAGGTTACTAGAACTGTCATTTCAATTGCCAGTAATTTAAAAACGATTTATGATTTGAGAGATTTATTCTGTAACATTATACATTTTAATAGCTTCACCTTGACATTACATCAAAATAAAAATAATTTCAACAAACTTTCGAAATTGGCGTGAGAAGGCCAATAAGTCACAATTTTTTTTATTGAATTTTGTCTCATTAAAACAACGACTGTATCTCAAAAAAAAATTTATTTAGAAAGGAACATTACACGCTAAATTTTATGCTTTTATTTACAAGTTAAAACTGATCAATTAAAAAAATCATATTTAAGATAAGTGTCACAACACATCCAAGAGAAACTTTCCAAAGTACCCGAATTAAAAAGCGAAATTTTGTACAAAAAAATTGTATCGTCGCCCTTTTCCGATTCGAACGAGCGACGACGATAAACGCCGAACGATCTCAGATGGGGGCACGTACGTCATCAGTGGGCGCGGCCTAATCGACGTCACTCTGACGTATGTGTCTATCTGTGATCGCTCGACGTCTGCATACAATGACGATTTGGCACTTTCGTTTGTAAATTTGGTAACCTTACAATTAAAATTAAAATTACGTGCGACTCTTGATGTGTTTCTGTTGTGTAAAAGCTCAGGTCGGATTGCAGCGACAAACACAGCACGAAGGGAACAGAAACCAGTCCATGAAGATTCCTTTGCAGTCGTTATCAGGATCGTAGGCTAACAATCGGTGCCATTTGTATTTCTGTTCGCAGCCGCAGTCTCCGTTGCACCGTTTTGTACGAGATTTCCTGAAAACAAAATCATTGGGGTTCCTGAATTTTAAAAGCCTGATAAAGTTAGAAATAGGCAACACATTGTTCAATTGCTAGATTCGGGGTAAGATGTGTTGCCTATTTGGGACGGCGCGGCCTTTTGGCGACTTACGAGCAGACCTCCTGGTGAATGGCCTGTTCGAAGTGTTGGGTGTTGACGATGGCCCTTATTTTCCCCGCCGAATTGGAGGCCCAGTACGGCGTCACGATTTCGACTTTGCTCTCACACGCGTCCATCCTGGCGAAAAAAAGTTTTGGTCAGGTCGTCGTGCGCGACAAGAAGCGGAAAAAAGTACCTGCCGGTCTCTGAGCTCTGATTATTTCTAAAGCTCTGTCGACTATTACGTACTTTGCTAAAAAAAGTATCTGCGGTGTCCAAGTGCGGATCGGGCCCCGGTTGAGCGTGCAAATCCGGAACGCCGGGCTTGACTTCCCTCTTGCGCTTGTTGCCGCCGGGCGGCCCGGGCCCGTACTCCGGCCCCATGCTGAAATCGCCGTACATCCGTTTCATTAAAGCTTTGTTTTCATCGATGAACAATTCGATACGATCTCTAAAAATTTAATTATTTGCACGGTTCGCCTTGCGGTGAGGAGGATTACGTACAATGGGTATGCGCTTCCTGCTGTTGGGCAGAACAATTGTTGATATTTTTTAATGCATGGCACTCCTCGAATGTATTCGCCTCGTAATTCTAAACCTAATGCAACCGAAAGGGCCGTCCATAATATCTGAAATCAAACGCAGATCAGTAAAGAAATTACAAAAAGATGAGTCACATTGCGGCCAGGTTTTCCTGTCGTGAATTTGCATAATTTGAACACGTTATATTAATTTCAGCTCCGGACTAGGCTAATTTCGACAAAATACTTTCAAATTTGGCCCCATCTCAATCTGTCGCAGTCTGCAGAGGATGATATTGACCCGATATTTAAATTGGTGTTGCAGCAACGTCACATTTTGGCTAAATCCAAGAATTATGGCCATTACCCTTGAGGACTTGAACAATAATGTGTCTGCGGTTTTATAAAAATTTAAATCCCTTCTCTCATACCATAAAAATTAAGTCTCTATTTTTGTAATAGAAAATTTTGGTTCTTGAGGGTTTCACACGCTTCAATTGTGTAATTTCTTAATTCATTGGATAACAAAAATTCCTAAATGCAAAAAATCCGAAAATATCACATGTCGCAAATTATATACAGTGTGTCTCTCTTTAGACGGCACTACCCCAGTATCTTTTTATATATTATCGATTTAAAAAATTTCTTTCTTCCTATGATACCTCTCACTAAATTGTACTTTTAGGGTATGTTAATTTCCCTCCACGGTACAATGCTAATCTATTACGATATAAAATACACAGCAAAATTGAAGAACTAGTACTAGGAATTTTTTATCAAAAAATTTTGTCAATAAAAGTTGTTCAGAATCGTTAATAAAAAATTAGAACAACCAAAAGTTGCAACTTGGTTAATCATGCATGAATTAGGTTAAAAACTAATTGAACGTTTTGGAACCAGTCTGGAAACAACGTATTAACAATAAGTACAACCTAGCAGTTTGTTGACTTTTTAAAAAACGAATTAAAAGATATTCATTTTAAATTCTGATGGTGTCAGGTGAATAGTGATTTTTCGGTAACTGAGAAGTACCATCTACTAAGTGAAATCAGAGCTGAAAGTGTTTCAGCTGTTTTATTTTACAAAACTGTAATGGTGGTGAAATAGACTTAACAATTTTCAAATTTGTTTTGCAAAAGTTTGTTCATATTGATTTGTTTTCCAAAAATTACACGGTGCAACGACGGTTTTGCCTCCCAAATGAAAATTGGAAAGAGAAAAAAATTAGGGTCATCTAGTGGCAGAGAGCAATAACAATAAATCAGTAGCAATGAATGACGCACTTCTAAAGAGAAAAAACTCATTTCGTACTTCCACGTCTTGGTTGGCGTATTGACTATAATTTTTGACTGTACTTTAAATAGGCAACGCCGCAAGCACATAAATGCAAACAAAAGAAATGTTTTAGATAAAATTTCTATCTTTAATTGAGAAAAAAAAACGTTAACGCTCTTATGTGATGTTGTTGTGAATTGACAAATTGCGATTTTGATTTTGAAGAGCTTGAAAAATCATTGTTGTCGCCTTGAGAGGTTTCATTATGTTTGATGATTGAATTTCTGTATAAGGCCAAGTTTGAAGTGGCGCCGAATTTGCGATGAGGTTTTATTATCCCATTAAATAATTTAATTTTTCATTCCGGACTTGTTGGTATATCCCGGCGAACCCAATGTTATGCGACGCGGTTTTATTATGCCATTAAAGATTCAGAAAGTGGCGGAATTTAATGTCTTCGATAATTATTAAATTGAATAAAAAAAAACGAATTCGGTACTTTTGATTGGGTTGGGTAAGGTTAGGTTGAAAAAAATATTCAAATATTTGATATTTGAATATTTGACATTAATAAAAGCGATATTCAGAGTTTGTTTAGAAAACTAGTTTTGGAACAAACAAATAATAGTTCTTGTTCTTTCCGGGGACACACTGTATAATCGAATTTAATTAACTCCAATTATTTTTTTTTAAACTACTGTGATTAGAAACGCCAAAATAATTTATACTAAAATGCAAGGGTGAAATTTTGAAAAACAAACTTTCAATGCTGCGCAAAATAAATCGAAAGTTATTTTTAAAATGCAAATTGCCGACCGAAAAAAACAATATTATATCAGGTTTCAGTCCACTAACTGGCATTTAAAATTCGAACCACGTTCCGTGATTAATAGAGACACCAGAAGGGCCCATAATGGGCGTCCTCCACCCACATCCTGCAAGACAGGTTCGTGCGAAAGAGCCAAAACCAGAAGCCGATCGATTCGATTTGTCTTCTTCGCACCCGGGGTTTCTTGCCCGACACTCATCTTCTTGCAGGTTCCTCGCGCATGGCAATTCAAACTGCACAAACAGGTACTCCACATTGTTACAGATCAAATCTCGCTACCGAATAATGAAAGTCAATGGTCTCGGACCTTGACACGCCCGGATTTTTGTTCCGGGTTATGCTTCCGGTGTCGCCATAACCGCGGACCGCGCCCAAGCTGAGTATTATCGCATGATCGGCGCGGTTATTTTCGGCAGGTTCAAACTTGCGCCGCTGAAGAGCCGAAATGACCCCAAATCGTTAGCGAGGCCATTTGCCAATTATCCGCGAGCAACTCTCGCAAAACGACCAAGGTTAGAGGTATGTTACTACTAAACTCGTTATGGTGCAATATTATTTTGGTCGGTTTGCAATCCGGGGCGACTTACCAGGACCGTTCCGAAAGACCAGCTCATCTTGGCGTTGTCATTTTCGGCCGCCCGAAACTAGAACACGAGACTAGACAGGTACCACTTGGCCACTTGGCGACTTTACATCTCGCGGACGCGAAGACGATTGCACGCATAAAGTTTACACGAATCCGGAGGACGGATGACTAACCGAATGTGTGATGCGAGTGCGGTATTCATCTCCTCAATTTTTTCTCAAGTGCTGGATTCCATAGAGTCGCGACTGGTCGGAGGAAAAAATTCGTGACGTCGCTGTCGAGGCTTTCTCGCTTTTCGATTATTTATTGGGCCCCGTTACTCTCGGGATGTGTTCCAGTTTTGCGCTATTTTTTCGGCTTGCGAAATTCACTTTCTAATGCAATTATTTCCGAACGGTTCGCGCGTTATGTAAATCTGGAGGATTACAAAAAACTGTTTACTTTTTACCACAGCTCGGCGGATTTTCACGTAAGCGATTCGGCAATTTAATTACCGGGGCAAACATAAAATTTTGGCGACGAAATCGAGCGACTTGCTTTTATTTTTATGAACAGATTAGAAATTCACCCAACGGACGATCACTTTCACGAAAGTGGACGGCGTCGATTTTACATATAACGAGGATGGGTTCGGAATTTTAGTGGACAATACCTTTCTATCCGGATTTAATTGCACCGTTTTCAAATCCTGAACACCCATATTGAAAAATCATAAGAATAAAATCAATGTCTACAATTGTTCTTTCTAACATTTTCTTGGAATTCCATTTTTTTTTGAAAAGATTGTTCAATTAAATTTTAACTTGTCGATAACTCGGATAAGAAGAAAGTGACAAGAACAATAATTATAAAATTTTTCAAGGTTTACAACTTTCCTTACGCACATTGGTACCAAATTCGTTTTACCATGCGTCTCTAAGGAAAAATATTGTTTCCAAACAATACCCAGTTATTGTTTTTCTTAAGCAAATTAAAGGAGAAAAATCTCAAAATTCAATTAAATCAAAGTATCATGTGCCACAAATGTCAGCAATGAAAAATGATAAGAATAAAAATTATACAGCACTTAAATCTCCACAACTTTTCTTTCTAACATTTTTTTGTAGTTCCAAAAATAGATCCTTTTAGATTTTTTTTGAAAATATTGTTTAACCAAATCATGACTTGTCGATAACTTGGCAAGGGCGTCGGTTAAGACGAAAGTGGCAAGAACAATAATTATAGAATTTTTAAGTGTCTACAACTTTCCCTACGCACATTTTCTCGTAACTGAAAAATTGGTGCCAAATTAGTTATACAGTTTGTCTCCAGAGAAAAATATTGTTTCTAAACAACATCCAGTTGTTGTTTTCTTAAGTAAATTGAAGGAGAAAAATCTAAAAATTCGTGCACAATTGAGTCAAAATATTATGTATTGCTTCAGTAATTAAAGTCGTTAAGGTTAAAAGTTGTTGAATTGCGGTAAATTTAATGCTTTCTGAAACGATTGGTTTATTTCGTTCAGTGTCACGGGACTGTCTTACATCTGTGCAATACAGACATTTAATGAAAAAGTTATCGAAAAAAAATGGGTCATAACGAAGAAAAATATAATAATAATATGTTGTAGATTGTGTGTCTAAAGTGACACTGAGATATAGCAAATTCCATTACTAGCGAATTTTTAACGAAAACGAAATTAAATCGACGTTTTTCTTAGAACAAATAGAACAGTTTCGGTACAAAATTATAGATATTTGTCACAAGGAAATCCAATTTTAAAATTACATTAATATTACCAAAAAATTAATGTTTGGTGCGGCGTTACGCACAACAAAATTATCAAATGTTTATTTCAGGGGCGAAATTAATATTGAAAATTATCGATTTCAACAAGATGGATCTGTTTCGCAAACTGTAACACTGATATTGAATTTTTAAAATGAAACGATGGTGAAATTGTAAAGGGAAAATGAGGGAAGGATTCAATCGCTCCAAATGTTTGAAATAATATTTATACGGAATTTGTGTGCAAGATTAAAAAATCTGTTACAATTGGTGGGTATTATCCGTTTTTTAATTTAAGAAAAACTTTTATTTCTTCATAAGAATTGTGTGAAATGGAAAATAACCAAGTTTTTTCTCTTTTTCAGTTCATTCACGACATACTGTATATTTTGGTTTCTTTAAAAATTCCAACTGCGCAGATCTCCACAGCAATTACATTATTTCATTTTTAGCCACAGACTCTCGCCATTTTTGAGAAATGACCCATTCTGTCAAACTTACTGACTTACTGATTTTGCTGCAAAAAAGCAACAAAATAAAGCAACCTTAAATCGTTAATAATCTAGCAATAGAGCGAAATATGAAGAAAGTGGTGAGAACAAAATTTGTTGAGATTTTTAACGTGTACAACTTTTCTTAAGCAATTTTTTGGGTAATTTTCAAAATGGCGTCATTTTTTGGAAGTTTATGTCGTCCGGGCCGAACGATACCGGAAGTGTCGATTTTCTCAAGTAATTTTCGCACATGAAGAGCATTGTTTAATTTCCTTGTACAAGTCCGGTATTACGTGTCGGATATTCCAGCCGGACTTATTGGTTCAATGCATCAAACGTGCGGGGACTTTGTTACATTATCATCAAGTGACAAATCACACGTGCGAATGTTTCTTTTACCCTTTTCTTAGCCGTGTGACTCACTCGCCAATGTAAAACACAGAAACACAAAGGGAAAGACAAGAAATGCCAGTGCGAAGGTCGGGTCGCGGTGAAAGGCACCCTGCACACTAATGACCCTAACTAGGCCGCTATTGCAACAAATTATATTTTTAAGACAGTTCGCATTTTTTTGTGGATATGTCAAAGCCTGAAACTTTCTCTCTCAACGGCTGACATTTACTCATCGGCCATCGGTCCGCGGACTGTACTTGACCCATATTACGAAAATAAAGAAAATGCTCACCGGAATCTGAACAAACGTTCCGTTATTGACGACGGGGTAAGAGTAGAGCGGCACGACGGGAACTGTTCCGTTTTTCAGCAGGATGGGGCCCTGGATCGGTGTCACGTGCTGCTCGGGAACTTCGTAGTAGTCCCCTTCGTCGTAGTCGATGACCGCGTGCAGGCGAGTGTTGGCGCCGCCGTTCTGGTGGACCCGAGTGTATCCAGGGGGTTTGAGCGGCGCCGATTGCGGCGGCTGCGGAGGCGGTTGCGGCGGGCGGTAGCTCTCTTCATTGAAGGGGATCTTCGGCACCGGGTAGCTGTACGGCGGCGCGAAATAGTGCGGACTCGGAGTGGCCACGTACGGCGCACTGTAGTTCACTAAAGACATCCTATCTAACACTTCGCATCCTCTCGATCCGGCGCGACAATCACGTTATGTTCAACTAACAGATTGGTACTGTTACGCACTACTGCCTATTGTTTGTTGTCGAATTTCCTGAAGGCAGACCTTGAGTCTGTCAGCCCTGATTTTAGAGCGTAAGGAGCGTAAATCGTAGGTTGGGTGACTGAAAGTTGGAACACACACGCGCACGACAGATTGCAGAAATAAGCGCGTACATCGCCGCACACACCGCGCACACACTGCACCGATTTTCGAATGGCGCGATTGCCGCGGACCAGTGCATTAAAAAGCCGATGAGCATGACATTTAAACGGATTTCTAGTTTACTTTTACCAGCGCCAATTTATCGATACACAGCGACAGAGACGGAAAAAAATGGGATTCACGGCAGGAATTTCCGCAAGCCACCAAAGGTTCTCAGATGGAACTGAGAAGCTCGACTTTCTAAGTACCGAGAGAAATTTCGCTTTTTCGAAGTGTGCACCCGACTTCGGGTTTCTAACGGGTCCGAATAAATTTGCGCGCTTAAGCGTGGCTTTTCAAACGACACACAATTCCTTGGCCAATGACAGTTTTTTTTTTTGTTGTTGGTTCGCGTTGCTATTTATGAATTATTGAAGACTGTTGATACTGTCCTCCCCCGCCCCGTTTACCGAAACGGCCACACCCAACGTGTGTCCAATTAACGATCAAAAATTTTAATCGGAATTTGACTTTTGCACGGCGCAAAATAAATCATGTAACAACGCCCATTGCAGTTGAATTCCTGGTTGCATTTTTTTCTCATCAGAAATTCGCAAAACAATAACAGATAATACGCGGGAGGTGCAACAGTCCCATGATCGGAACGTAACTAGAAAGTTTTGTCTGGGCGAGAAGCATGTAAAAAGAGACGATTCAGGTAAAAAGAGACGTGGGAAACTGTCTAGGGTAAAAGGTATTGAAGGTGGTTCAATAGACACACCCATTAAAATAGAAACAAATCATTTGGCGTTAAATATTAAACATTTCAAGCCGGCTTTACATTACGATGTCGATATTAAACCATCTGATCTACCGAAAAAAATATTCAGGAATACTATAGAGCAGCGTTTCCCAAATGTATAAAGCGCCGCCGAACAAGGAAGAAGTTTTCCAGATGGTCCAAAATAACTAAATAAAAAACCCCAAAATCGACATGCAGTTCAATTCAAACGTTTGCAGGCAGAAGAAATCTTCGAGGAGCGGTAATTTTGTCAGAGGCAAATGCTGCAGATGCAAAAAATGAGGGGGGGTGGCGACATTTCTTCGGCGAATGAAGACGCCGACGATTCTTCCCAAAGTGCCAGGAAGGCGTTGCCATCAAAAGCTGTTCATTTTGAACTACCCGAGAAGAACGTCCAGTAAACAGTTAAAACCAACCCCCAATTGGTGTGCCCCTTACAAGAAGTGGAAGCTGCAAAACCGCGATACTCTCCAAGAAGTCAAAATTATTTTTTTTTAAATGGGGAAAGAATAATGTTAAGGTTAAGCTCTTAAATCAAAAATTAATAGCGGAAGTGATGATTGCTACTCGGGGATGGGGGAAGAATTCAGTAAAGTGCAAAAAATGTGTCTGCCACAATACCCGCAGCCCAGGTTTCATCAGAGAATGTATAAAGCGCCGCCGAACAAGGAAAAAGTTTTCCCGATGGTCCAAAATAACTAAATAAAAAATTCCAAAATTCACATGCCGTTGAATTCAAACTTTTGCAAGCAGAAGAAATCTTCGAGGAGCGGTAATTTGGTCAGAGGCAAATGCTGCAGATTGATGCAAAAAATGAGAGGAGGTGGCGACATTTCTTCGGTGAATGAAGACGCCGACGATTCTTCCCAAAGTGCCAGAAGGCGTTGTCATCAAAAGCCGTTCATTTTGAACTACCCGAGAAGAACGTCCAGTAAACAGTTAAAACCAACCCCCAATTGGTGTGCCCCTTACAAGAAGTAGAAGCTGCAAAACCGCGATACTCTCCAAGAAGTCAAAATTATTTCCTAGCAACCATAGAAGCCTGCAAGCAATATTACAGTTCGGCCGGAGTTGCTAACAGAAATTTTTGGGCAGCAATCGGACATTACCGAAATGATTAGAAACGCGATTCCGCTAACCACCGACAACCAGGTTCACGAAAGTGAGAACCGACTTCGGGGAGACGGTGAAAGTGTTGGGATATCCCAAACCCCTAACGGAAACGGACGCGACCTGGATGTTGTTACCAAACGGCCAAAACCAAAATCAAATCGAAACTTCCCCCAAAACACTTCTCGCTGTTTAACATGCAGGAAAGTTGCGGCGGGTATGGAAGCAACCAAGACTGGAAGGGGGAATCGTGCAAGTTGCCAAAGTATGTGATGAAGAAACTGGACAACATCGAGATTTTTAATTTGTAATGTTACCAATTTTTAATATTGGGTATCGTTGAAGCTGAACGAATGAAGTAAACCGTTAATTTATTGTGCAAAGGTTTTTAAGGGAACGAAAAAATGCGTTTGAACTTTTGGAAGAACGGTTTATAGTATTACAAATTTAGATTGAATAAACAATTAGGGCATCTTTGCAACATCTGCAACAAAACAAAAATATTCATTCCTTTGCGATTTTTTGCTATAGGGGGATATCAAATATCAGTGGGAAATATTTACATTTGGCCCCAAGTCAAACATCTGCTCATAGTACCGAATATAATTTGTAATCCTTCAATTCAGATAGTGAAATAGTGAAAATAAAAGTTCTCTTTTTTATCGAAAAACCGTAATTAAAGTAACTTCTTTTTTTAAAAATTCCAAAATAAAGTAACCCTTTTTTAATTGTTTTACTGAAAACCAACAAAATTTGTCAAATTCATGGTTAACAATTTCAAATCCTGAAATCTCTTTTTAACCAAACTTCTATACGTTTTAATCTGTAAAAAATACGGTGTACAATATACTGCTATCTTAAAAATTACTTATTTTTCATCATTAACGTCACTAATGAATTGAGGTAATTTGTTATGTTTGATGATACCAGTCAATACAATAAACTCGTGTTGAAATCTAAAAATGGGATTTCAATATTGTTTTTAAAAGACAATTTAACCCTACACTTCCACGAAAATTCCGCAGTATCGTCATACGGAACAGTTTGCTTATTTGGTGCATAATACGATTTTATGTAAATTCTTCACTTCCAGCTGACACAAATACGTGACATCAACACAAAAAAAATAAAGAACTACTGATTGTTAGGTTAGAATTCCGCACTTGATACCAAAATATATATCGAGTAAAAATGGCGCCTGTACTCGATACTGTCGACATCGAGTAGCCATTCAGAATTCCAAATTTTACGAACTCGACTCGTGTCGAGTCGAGTTGAGCATTGGGAATCCGACCCCAGGTCTACCGAGAAAAATATTCAGGAAAAAAAAATTATATACGACTACGAAATTACCATTTAATGATACATTGTCGAGTGAAATAGAGAATCCTGAAGATGGACGAACCAGAAAAGTAACGGTAACTGTAAAATTTGACGCAATAGTTAAACCGCGATATTCTCCAACAAGTCAAAATTTTTTTTTTAAATGGGGAAAGAATAATGTTAAGGTTTAGCTTTTAAATCAAAAATTAATAGCAGAAGTGATGATTGCTACTCGGGGATGGGGGAAGAATTCAATAAACTGCAAGCTAAAATGTGCCTGTCACAATACCCGCAGCCCAGGTTTCCTCAGAGAACGTATAAAGCGCCGCCGAACAAGGAAAAAGTGTTCCCGATGGTCCAAAGTAACTAAATAAAATAGAAACAAATCATTTGGCATTAAATATTAAACATTTGAAGCCGGCTTTACATTACGATGTCGATATTAAACCATCTGGTCTACCGAGAAAACTATTCAGGAAAAAAAAAAAAATTATATACGACTATGAAATTACCATTTAATGATACATTGTCGAGTGAAATAGAGAATCCTGAAGATGGACGAACCAGAAAAGTAACGGTAACTGTAAAATTTGACGCAATAGTTAAACCGCGATATTCTCCAACAAGTCAAAATTTTTTTTTTAAATGGGGAAAGAATAATGTTAAGGTTTAGCTTTTAAATCAAAAATTAATAGCAGAAGTGATGATTGCTACTCGGGGATGGGGGAAGAATTCAATAAACTGCAAGCTAAAATGTGCCTGTCACAATACCCGCAGCCCAGGTTTCCTCAGAGAACGTATAAAGCGCCGCCGAACAAGGAAAAAGTGTTCCCGATGGTCCAAAGTAACTAAATAAAATAGAAACAAATCATTTGGCATTAAATATTAAACATTTGAAGCCGGCTTTACATTACGATGTCGATATTAAACCATCTGGTCTACCGAGAAAACTATTCAGGAAAAAAAAAAAAATTATATACGACTATGAAATTACCATTTAATGATACATTGTCGAGTGAAATAGAGAATCCTGAAGATGGACGAACCAGAAAAGTAACGGTAACTGTAAAATTTGACGCAATAGTTAAACCGCGATATTCTCCAACAAGTCAAAATTTTTTTTTTAAATGGAGAAAGAATAATGTTAAGATTTAGCTTTTAAATCAAAAATTAATAGCAGAAGTGATGATTGCTACTCGGGGATGGGGGAAGAATTCAATAAACTGCAAGCTAAAATGTGCCTGTCACAATACCCGCAGCCCAGGTTTCCTCAGAGAACGTATAAAGCGCCGCCGAACAAGGAAAAAGTGTTCCCGATGGTCCAAAGGAACTAAATAAAATAGAAACAAATCATTTGGCATTAAATATTAAACATTTGAAGCCGGCTTTACATTACGATGTCGATATTAAACCATCTGGTCTATCGAGAAAAATATTCAGGAAAAAAAAAATTATATACGACTACGAAATTACCATTTAATGATACATTGTCGAGTGAAATAGAGAATCCTGAAGATGGACGAACCAGAAAAGTAACGGTAACTGCAAAATTTGACGCAATAGTTAATTTGCCTTTGTTGAAAGAGTATTTTCATGGTGGGATTACACCTAAGGCTGCCATTTAGTGTTTATATTTGGACAGTGTGTACGTTGACTAAAGAGTGTGCAAAAATAGAAGAACTTGAGAAGAAATACGGCACCTTCAACATGCACAAATGGAAGATATGGACTGCAGATGAATACAAAAAAAACCAAACTACGGATACACGACAGACCCATCCAAAGGGTTAACAAATGTATCTATCTGGGAACAAATATTAACGAAGAATGGGACCACTCGGTTGAGATAAGATTCCGAATTGAAAAGGCCCGCGCCACATTCCTTAAAATGGCAAAATTGTTCAAAAGTAGGGGGACCTGTCATTACCCATCAAAATGCGAATATTGGAGGTGCTATGTGTTTTCGACTCTCCTATACGGTGTTGAGTCATGGACGTTATCTGAAACATCCTGTAGAAAATTAGAAGCCTTTGAGTTCTGGCTTTACCGTCGCATTCTAAAGATTTCATGGGTGGAGCGGAGCATATTACCAATGAGGAGGTGCTTCATAGAATGAAAAAAGAAAAAGAAATCCTGTATCAGGTGAAGAAGCGTAAACTTGCATACCTTGGCCACATCATGAGAAATCCTGAAGAAATACAAAAATCACCAGAAGCTTCTCCAGAAGAGCCAGATGAAGAAGAGAAAGAAGAAGTGGAAGCAGAAGTAAAAGATGAAGAAGATGAGGAAGATGCTGAAATTAATGTGCCAGACGTGAAAATCGTAGCAGATGACCACTTAAGAGCTTTAATTGCTTATGCGAATCATGTCCGAAGTAATGAAACACTCTTCAAAGACAAAGCAGTAGAAAAGAGGCTACATTCAACGAATGAGATAGTGGTTGCAAAATTGCCATCTGGAGAGTACATTGGTATTAAATACAACAGAGAAAATGCTCCAGATTTTCAATCGACTCTTACAGCTTATACTCCAGGGCAAAATACAAGGCAGAAGGAGTGTGGGAAGAAGAAGAATCTCATCCGAGTGTGGTTTAATACATCAACCGTGGGCTTATTCCGGGCAGCAGCGGATAGTCCGCATAGCCATCATGCTCGCCAACATCCGTAACGGATAGGCATCAACAGAAGAAGAAGATATCTACATATTAGAGACAATTTCTTTTTCGTTTCAAAAATTTCCTGAATTTGAGTTTTTTTTGCCTTCATAGTATGTACCACCAGCCCACAAATATCGCATAAAAAAGTTGGAACCGAAGTTGAAGCACTGTTATAAAACCGTACCAAATTTATTACCGAAAGATAGGGCATCTGTCAAGGACTTGACTGAGAAAGGTTCTTAATAAATTCTACAGTGCATTAATTGACATTTTAAGTTTTACAAGCCCGATTTCATAGTGAGAACTCATAAATCAACAAAGACAAAAATTAAAAGGATTTTCACGGGTCAAATAAAGGTCAAAGTACGCAGGAATCTCGGGGGATTTAGTGAAAAAGGAAATAACCAAGATCCATACCCTAGGTAACTTTCAACGAGGAATCCAAAGGTGACCTTGGATTTGTTCTTGAACCTCATTTTCAAGGTCATTTTGAGGTCAACTTTGTTTGGTTTATCAGGATGGTCCGATTAACTTTTAATTATTGTTGTTGAAGTAAACTTTGAAGTTTAAATGTTGCTTTCGTGAATATCTCAAAAAGGGGACGTTTGGTTGTTTTTTTGTTTTCACATTGGCAATCAAAGCAAAAAACAACAAATCTTTGTTAATTTATCCGACTTCGTAGCTACAATACTAACAAAATTAGCAACGGTGAACACTAAATATAAATAAATATACAGTGCGTCTCCAGATGGGCTGAAAAAAGGAAAAATCTTGTACCGTTTGTTTGGTAATAATTTTGTAACAAAAACCAAGTTGTTGTTATTTTTCAAGTAAAATAAAGCCGACTGTAAAGATCTCAATCGTTTTCAGACATCATTTGTACATTAACGAATCGTGTTTTTATTGCACAACGGTCCAGATTAATTTATTACCGTTTAATTGAATTGTTTAAGGTTAAACCACAATAGCGTAGAAAGTATCGTTGCAAAGGAAAAAAAAATAAAATAGCCTCCGCCCACGACTTACATGACTAAAACCGTAACTTTAGTTGAAAAATAGATCAAGGCCCGAACGCTAAAGTGGAAAACAAACCGCCTGGGATAAGAACAAACCCAAAAAGCTGTCGCCCGTTTTGGATCCTGGTGAGAATTTCCGACTTGACAAACGTCATCCCGTTAATTAGTTATTGATGTTTGAACGCCTTCAAATCCGGTTCAGTCAAAGATCACGTGCTTTTCATAATCCCATTAAAAAAAATGAGGGGAATTGCGCCGGACAAAGTAACCACAACGCAGTCATTTCAAAACAATGTCGTCTAGAAAGTTGCCAGAATTTTCCGATTGGAAATGCATGCTTTTTTCAATGGGAATTTCGGCCGTTGGTCTAAAAATAGCGTTCAAGAATTAACAAAAAGCAGTCGCACTTATTTGCATAAACAGATTATTGAAAAATATGGATTAGTAAATCATCAAACTGGAAATTTCTCCGAACCGACAGCGCCAAACAGGATACAGGATATTTAAATGAAAAATGAGATTTTCCCAGTTACGTTCAGCGATTACTAACTGCGTACACTCATTAACCTCAGAATAATGAAAATCTAGTTTTGAGCTTCTTTGGAACGCTAATTTATAATTCAACGCACGAAAGCATTCGATTAATTTTGCAACTATCAATAATTACAAATTTTTTTTTCGAAAATTGGTTCCAAAACCAGCAATTAAAATTAATTGAAATTTGCTACCTTCACTCACAAAAATGCCACCCAAGAATTTTTGAAGAATGCGTGTCTTGAGTTTAGAACGGATGAACGTCCTTAATGTTAACAAATGGAATATTAAACCAATCAAATTATCGTTTTGATTTAAAAGCGGGGATCCTTATTTTGTGGTGACCTCACTGGGGGTTTTGTTTGGAACGGGCGCTAGGTCCAGCTGAGAGGATACAGTTGAATAGAATGTTGTAAATTACTTCATGACCGACATTTTTTTGCCGAAGAACCGTAAAGCCTTACTGACAATAGATAAATTATTAATTATTAATTTTTAATTATCAATAAAAATCACGCAATCAAATCAGTGTGAAATACATGCAAATCAGTTAAATTGTCAAAATTATTTTTTTTTAGATGGGGAAAGAAAAATGTTAAGGTTTAACTTTTAAATCAAAAATTAATAGCAGAAGTGATGATTGCTACTCGGGGATGGGGGAAGAATTCAGTAAAGTTCAAGCTAAAATGTGTCTGCCACAATACCCGCAGCCCAGGTTTCCTCAGAGAATGTATAAAGCGCCGCCGAACAAGGAAGAAGTTTTCCCGATGGTCCAAAATAACTAAATAAAAAACTCCAAAATCCACATGCAGTTGAATTCAAACGTTTGCAGGCAGAAGAAATCTTCGAGGAGCGGTAATTTGGTCAGAGGCAAATGCTGCAGATTGATGCAAAAAATGAGGGGGGGCGACATTTCTTCGGCGAATGAAGACGCCGACAATGCTTCCCAAAGTGCCAGAAAGGCGTTGCCATCAAAAGCCGTTCATTTGGAACTCCCCGAGAAGAACGTCCAGTAAACAGTTAAAACCAACCCCCAATTGGTGTGCCCCTTACAAGAAGTGGAAGCTGCAAAACCGCGATACTCTCCAAGAAGTCAAAATTATTTTTTTTTAATTGGGGAAAGAATAATGTTAAAGTTTAGCTCTTAAATCAAAAATTAATAGCGGAAGTGATGATTGCTACTCGGGGATGGGGGAAGAATTCAGTAAAGTGCAAGCTAAAATGTGTCTGCCACAATACCCGCAGCCCAGGTTTCCTCAGAGAATGTATAAAGCGCCGCCGAACAAGGAAGAAGTTTTCCCGATGGTCCAAAATAACTAAATAAAAAACTCCAAATTCCACATGCAGTTGAATTCAAACGTTTGCAGGCAGAAGAAATCTTCGAGGAGCGGTAATTTGGTCAGAGGTAAATGTTGCCGGTGCAAAAAATGAGGGGGGGTGGCGACATTTCTTCGGCGAATGAAGACGCCGACGATTCTTCCCAAAGTGCCAGGAAGGCGTTGCCATCAACAGCCGTTCATTTGGAACTACCCGAGAAGAACGTCCAGTAAACAGTTAAAACCAACCCCCAATTGGTGTGCCTCTTACAAGAAGTGGAAGCTGCAAAACCACGATACTCTCCAAGAAGTAAAGACCATAGAAGCCTGCAAGCAATATTACAGTTCGGCCGGAGTTGCTAACAGAAATTTTTGGGCAGCAATCGGACATTACCCAAATGATTAGAAACGCGATTCCGCTAACCACCGACACCAGGTTCAGAAAAGTGAGAACCGACTTCGGGGAGACGGTGAAAGTGTTGGGATATCCCAAGCCCCTAGCGGAAACAGACGCGACCTCGATGTTGTTACCAAACGGCCAAAACCAAAATCAAATCGAAACTTCCCCGAAAACACTTCTCGCTGTTTAACATGCAGGAAAGTTCCGGCGGGTATGGAAGCAACCAAGACTGGGAGGGGGAATCGTACTTGGAGAGTAAAAACATGCTGGTTGCGATTTCCAGGATGAGTGGCAGGATCGACCACTTCCTGAGGGCCAGAAAAAGTAGAAATTATTGGAGGAATTTCGTTTTGTTCATTGGTCTAGTATTGCTCATATTTTTCTTATGCACCTTCACCAATTGGAATATTTGTAATAAATGTCAAGTTAATTGGTACGATTTTATTCTTTTTGGGAAGTGAAAACGGTTCCAGAAAAGTTACGGCGGGTATGGAAGCGACCAAAACTGGAAGGGGGAATCGTGCAAGTTGCCAAAATATGTGATGAAGAAACTGGACAACATCGACATGGAGCAGAGGTTTTTGCTGAATCACATGCTGATGAATTACGACAACGTTCAGAGCCTCTTCGGAAAAATGTTGCACCAAGAGGCAAATCGAGACTTGGAGAGTAAAAACATGCTGCTTTGCGATTTCAAAGATGAGGGGCAGGATCGACCACTTTCTGGAGGCCAGAAAAAGTAGAAATTATTGGAGGAATTTCGTTTTGTTCATTGGTCTAGTATTGTTTATATTCTTCTTCTCGTGCACCTTCACCAATTGGAATATTTGTAATAAATGTTAAGTTAATTGGTACGATTTCATTGATTTTCGGAAGTGAAAATGGGTTCCAACGTTTTCTTTAATCTATTGGCCCAGATTTTAGGCCACCAGCACAACTATGGTGATATGAGTGTTGCCACTCCTCAGCTTATTGGAATAGTATCTCCATCAAATGTAGGTCAATTCCAAAAGAAATATAAAACTCAATTCAGCAATAAGGGCAGGTGTTTGCATTGCCCAATGAGTATGACTGCTTTGCAATAGCATAAAAGTATCAAATACACACATGTTTGATTCTATGAAGTTCATGATAAGTCATTTTGTACAATATCACCGTTTAGTTTCAAATCATCATCGTCTCTTGTTATCGGGTTGGAACATTAAAATAATTTGCACAACACAATAAGAACACTGATTCAGGATAATTTTGTAAAAGAACGTCTTTTGGCTTTTTGTAAAATAAACATGTCAGAGTTGTTTATTTTTCTTCTCCAAGACAACTCAAAACATCGACAACTCAGTCAGGCGACCGGCTTGCCTGTAGAAGGGCCGTTCAGGTAACACACTAACGTCATGGTTTGACAGTTTCCTCATGGCCAAAACTAAAATAATTATCTGATTAGATAAAACTTAAGATACCAACCTTTTTGCAATTATATTACTTTCAGCCACTCATATGACCTCAATTGGCCGAAAGCTTTCTTCGGATTGGAAACCGATGGATCCAAACACCGAAGTCCAACTGGTGGAAATATCCAAAGGCAGTCCCTTGTAAAAAGTGCTGACCAAAAATGTGTCAGGACCCTTTAATCTGACCACCAAACGAATCATTCGTGTACAGAATCCCTCCCTACTTATACGGGCAGTTCCTGTTGAAAACGTTGAAATACCAAACAGACCGAACCGTTAACGTACGAGAATTGTTCCATGATACGGAAACAAGTCAGATCGCTTCGATTACAAAAAATAATTTGGATTGGAAAGAGGGCTGAAATTGCGTCATTTTTTTTCCAATCCTTCCAACGCCCACAGACATTCGTTCTGGGATAACGCCACAAACAGAGCTATGAGTGTTGCCGATGTCCTTGTGGGTTTGGTACAAAACATCTGTGAACCAGTTATGTTGCCCAAAGGGACTTGCGACACCACTGCCGGAAATCATAATATGGTTTATCGTAAATATTATGATAATGAGTTTTATCCACAGTTTGTGGTGTATTATACAAGTAGAAGTAAACTGTACAGTCAACCAGGTTTTAATTATAGTAATTTCGATAATTTGCACTGCAATTTGCATGGTTTTACCTAGAAAATTCGACTCTTAAGATTCAACCCTTGTTGTAATCATTTGAAAACAAAAATTTTTACCTGAGTACATTTTATGAAAATGTGAATTCTAACATAAGTTGGAAAAAAAAATGAAAAAAAAATTGACCTGAGCACACTTTATGAATATGTGCACTGCACTTTGCATGGTTTTACCTGGAAAATCCGACTTTTAAGATTCAACTCTTGTTGTAATCATTTGAAAACAAATTTTTTTACCTGAGTACACTTTATGAAAACGTGGATTCTAACATAAGTCAAAAAAAAATAAAAAATATTGACCTGAGCACAATTTATGAATATGTGCACTGCAATTTGCATGGTTTTACCAGGGAAATTCAACTTTTAAGATTCAACCGTTGTTGTAATCATTTGAAAACAAGAAAATGGAAATTTGTTTACCTGAGCACACTTTATGAAAATGTGCACTGCAATTTGCATGGTTTTACCTAGGAAAACCGACTCTTAAGATTCAACCCTACTGTCCGGATTAGTTAAGTTGTACTGTACTTGGAAAGGTATTTTGCAAACAAAACCGGTCAAATTATAAAGAAAAATAAATTTAAAAAAATAAATAAAATTAACACATCACAAAAAATTTAGCAAGGAAAGCATAAAATAAGGTTGGTATGCACTGGAAGCTTTCAATCTCACAATCAGTTTGGTTGGAGGGCGTCATTTCGTGGCCGTCCCTTGTACTATTAAGTAAAATTTAAATTTGTGTACAAAACCTCCACCAGGCCAATTACGTGACCAAAAACCACTGCCGCACCAGTCTTCGAGGGTTAATTGCGTTGCAGAGGAGTGCGTCACGAAATTAGGCGAGGCTCAGCGGCCCTACCGAGAAATTTAGCACGCGATCAAAATACCGAACGAAGGTTGTCGAACTGCCTTTTGTCAACCTTCGCACGGGAAATGTTTCGGATCGACTTGTCTCCGGAATTTGCGCGAGCGGGGGCGTAATCGAATTTGGCACGCCACTGTTTTCACAAGTAGTAAAAATTAACAATCATAATGAAATCGTAGTAATAGCGCGTTGTGAATTTCGTAATTTTATTGCGGCACTGTTTATTTTCATACAGGAACGCGTTGCGACATTAGTCAACAAAAATAAAAAGAGATTTTGCAATCTGACCGCCAATTTCCATACACTTTACGGCGACTCGGATCAAAATCGGAGTTAGTTACGGGGGACAATCAATAAGTTTTCTGCTTTAAAAATTTGAAGGTCGCTGGGATTACCTTACCGATGGCATTGTGTCTCAAGAAAGTGAGTGTTACACAAATTATCTGTGTGTAATAAAACATTTTACAATGCCATTTGTTAGTCAGGTTGGAGGTGATCTAAATACTAGTTAATTAATTTTTTAACCGGATCCGTTCACTAATTGTACGATGGATTTAATTAGTCGAAAATCACCTCCTTGACAAGCGATAACTGATCGGCTGTTATCAAATCGATCGCGGGTTAATTACCATTGAGGTATTTCCGTGTGTTTTTCAAGGAAGTGTTCAAACTGTTATTAAACGAATGGTCACAAAAAAAAAACAAAATTAGTTTCAAGTAGTGGTAATTTAAATATCAGACAAATTTATAAATGTTTTGTGACATTACACCAATCTGAAACACCTTAACTTAAATCTTAAGTGCACCCTGACATCTTAAGCGAAACTTTAATATTGCAAGGTGGATAAAAAATTTCTAAATGCAAAAAATCCGAAAAAATACCACATGTCGCAAAATAAAATAAAAATCTATCGTGCCGTTTTCGAAATTTTGTCTATATTTTCGTGTTTCTCTTTCGGGGATATTTTAGAATTTTTACACTGTTGAGGTTATGTTGTCATTATTTACCTGTTCTAAATAAACAATTGCACTGTTAAAAAAGAAAAAAGAAAAAATAAAAAAGAAAAAAGAAAAAAAAAGCCAAACCAAATATTTATATATTTATTATATTTATATAATGGATGAAATTTTCGCATTAGGAGAAATACAAACCAAACAAAATCAACGATGGTTCTCTTCGTGGACTTCAAACAAGTGTACGAAAAATTGAAAAAGAAAGAACTTTATAAGGCATTGAGGCAAATGAAAATCAGTAAAAAGTTAATAACATTGGTAGAGATGACATTAAAAGGAACGGAAAGTGCAGTTAGATCTAAATTTTAATTGGGAATTCAAGCTAAGCGAGACGCCTCTAGTGGTGAGTAGATAAAACATCAGATGAGTCATAGCAAGGAAGCAACGAATGCGCTATGCATACGTATGCCATAGTTTTGTAATAAAGTTAGTGATAAAACATTTATGAACAGACTTTCACTTATAATCTCATTAGAACATGAACCTTTTTCATTAAAAAAAATATTTTGGAATTAATTATTATTCGAATTCAGATTCGATAAGAAAATCTTCACGACATTGTGTTCACTTGAATAACGCTTACAAAAAAAAACAGACATTAACATAAACGTTAAAATATAATTTATTGTTGCAAGTAAAGAGTCTTCAGAAAATGTTGATAAAGTGCTGAATCATTATTTTAAAACTTACATTTTTCCTTTTTCCGTATATCCATAACAAAATTTTATTAAATTATACACTTTGTGTTATAAAGTATGTCGCACAATTTAAAAAATACGTATAATTAAAAACAGTTTAAAAACACATTTTAAAAAACACATTTTAAAAAACTATAGTCATTTCAGCGAATGATTGGACTGAAACTTTATTACTCATTTTCAGTTTCGTTGTGTAGGTCTTCAGCAATCATCGCATACTACTTCTAATTTCACGTCGAACATTTAAAAAACCTTTTATGGAATTCGGTTTGTTTTTGCCTTTAAGTTATTTTACCTTGTATACCAACTGTATAATGTTTGTTATCACCGATTAACACCCAGCACACAGAAAAAAAACGTTGGAACGAATTACAAACGAATAATATCCTTGGTATGACTCATCTAACATATGTAGTTGCATAAACGTAAGGCGATACTTGACTTCCCAATAATATACTTGTTAATTTTAGACTTAAAAAATATTGTTTTCCATTTTTGGTTCGAAAATTTGATTAATAATTAAAGTTAAACGTACAACTGCTGCAACATCTGGGGGTAAGTCTTCTTTTTCACAATTCATCTTTACTCACACAAAATACCGACATTCTCGGCAAATCTTTTTAGTTGGCAGGTCCTTTTTTTTCAACAAAATAAAGTCACGGCTACTTCTCATCATTTCATTAAAGTTTGTTACACTTTTTTGGCTCGCAATTTTGTGTTCGCTCGGCTGCGTAACGCTCCGCCTCGCAAACACAAAATTTGCTTGCTAAAAGTGACATTTTGAATCCTAATATTACAATATACTGTTATGACGTTCTTTAAGGTCCACTGCCGAAAAATGGGCGTCGAAGGTTCTGAAGGATAAACATCACAGCCGCAAGTGAAAGTGACATGCATCGATGATGGATCACGATTGTAACGACGAATGATTGACAACATCAATGTCGATCAGACAATAAAATTTCAGCCGATTCGTTACAAATTGACTCCAAAAAATCGACATTAAAATGATTATAGGTTTATTATCGTTACATAATTACATAATAAAATTTTCGCCGGCGACTAATCCGCCCGGCCCATATTTAAATTGATAACGGCTAACAACATCACTATTTGAAAACAGAGCCTACAGTTATCACATTTTTTCAAACGAATTTGTACAACGCAATCAAAATGACTAACATTTAATATAGTTCTAATCCAGCTACAATTACTACTTGGTTCTGCTCCACTTATTACATGCCATTTATATGAACAAGTTTTATAAAATCCCTATATAAAATTCAGTTTAGCGCTACAGTAAAACCGCGTTTTGTTAACCCTATTAAGTAGCACTATTCAGAAAAAATGATATACCTCGCCGATATGGTTTGATTTACATGATCAAGTGGGATTGTTAGGCCTTTCGGGTAAAAAAAAAAACGTAGCGACCTCCTCGATTTCAGGTTGGCGCTCGCGCCGCCAGATGTCCTGGTGAGGTCGTCGCTGTGGGGAGATGCGATTTTTAGAAGGCGTCCGCCGACCGCGGTCCGGGAGGGCGATAATCGTTTATGTCGTCGCCGGGGGGTGAACACTGGTGCGGGGAGCACGTTATTTGGGCTTCGGCTCCGCAGGTGCACTCGACGCAATTTCCCGTGTCGTGAGGTAAGCTCGCCCCTATCGGGTATGATTTACCTGGAAGAAGTAAACAGGTTCGAGGGGGTTCCAGGCGATTAATTTCGCGATTTACCCATTACTGTGCATTCGGTGGGGGCGTCGCTCACGCTCGAGGATCTTTCGGTCGAGAGCTGCTCGGTGATCGTCGACGAGGATTCGTCGGTTGTTTCGCTGGTTTCTTTTATTTCTGGCGGGGATGTTGTTTTGGGTGGCGCTTCCGATGATTGCGGTTGTCCGTTAGCTGCCAATTAAAAAAACAATTGGTTTAACCCATTTAAAGGTCGTTCAGTGAAAAAATAACAAACATAGTTTTTGCTCCATGTTCGCCAATGTGTTGGTACACAATGGCAATTTCGTTTAGAATTAACTGAATCATTTACAACCCTTCTCTTTCGGTTGGTTTTAAATTAATAATGGATTTAATCAAACAAAACTTGTGTGTCTAAAATAACATACAGGGTGATTTACGACCGATCATGCAATCAACAAGTTTTCTGAATTTCAATTGATACTTTCTAAATTATAGTTGATGTTTTCTGAACTACAATTGACGTTTTCTGAATTATAACTGATATTTTCCCTATTTGAAATTGACTAATCTAAATGACAAGTTTCTGAATAACAGTCGATTATAGGTGATGTTTTCTGAACAACAATTTATATTTCCTGAATCACAATTGATGCTCTTTGAACTACAATTGATGTATTCTGAATTACAATTGATGCATCCTAAATTATAGGCAATGTTTTCTGAACTACAATTGATATTTTCTGACTCACAATTCATGTTCTCTGAACTACAATTAATGTATTCTGAATTCCAATTGATGCATCCTAAATTATAGGTGATGTTTTCTGTACAACAATTGATATTTGCTAAAGCAAAATTGATGTTCTCTGAACTACAATTAGTGTATTCTGGATCACAATTGATGCATCCCAAATTATAGGTGAGGTTTTCTGTACTGCAATTGATATTTCTTTAATCAAAATTGATATTCTCTTAACTACAATTGATGTTTTCTGAATTACAGTTGATGATTTTCGAATTTACAATTGACTAATCTGCTGAATTAAAATGTATACTTTTTTTATAAGTTATAGTTGATGGTTTCTGAACTAACGTTGGTGTTTCGCAAATCACAATTGACGTTTTCTGAACTATAATTGATGTTCTCTAAATTACAACTGATGTTTTCCCGATTTACAATTGACTAATCTTAATTATAAGTTTACTGTATTACAACTGATAGTTTATAAGTTGTAGTTGAAGTTTTCTGAACTACAATTGATATCTTTTGAATCACAATTGATGTTCTCTGAACTACAATTGATGTATCCTGAATAACAATTGATGTTCCGGATTTACAATTGACTACTCTAAATTACAACTTTTCCAAATTACAATTGATACTTTCCAAATTATAGGTGATGCTTTCTGAACTACAATTGATGGTTTCTGAATTGCAATTGTTTCTTTCTGATCTTCAATTAAGAAAGTTGTAATGTATGAATCCAATAATGCCAAAACCTTTTTTTTCAAATTATGTTAATGAAAGCACTTACGGAACGATAAGGAAATATTTCATTAAAAGTTATTTGTTATTTTATTGTATTGTTTGATTTAATGTGCCACTCTCGACGACCTTGGAGCTGCGCGCTCTACAAATAGTCGCTTTTCATTGGCACAAGTAGTATTTACATGATTCGAATTAATTTTCTACCAATGTAGGCAATAAACATATTATCTGGTCTAAAATATGTCAAGTCACGTTATTAATTCGTATCGTACGACCACTTCAGGAAGTGGGCAGCGAAGGATCAATCGCAAATTGGGCAGTTTATCGAAATGAAATGAATCATTTCTGAAAAATTAAAAAAAATCTTTCAGTCGATGAATAAAACGGTTTTTAAAAATGTACGTTCTGAATTCAGTCGAGATTTTAATCTTCGGGGATTTATGGGTTAGGTGTGTGCAACATCGGTCGATGGCGATACAAATAGATACAGTTAAACTTCTCCTGTCAGCTTTTATCGTTTTATTTTCAATGCGCCTCCGGCGAATCAAATTACGATTTGATTTGATCGAATTATGAAACGAAGTTTTATTAACGCAAACATTTCAGGACGCATTTTGACGAAATAAAATGCAAATTTAACATTCATGTCAAAAACTCCTGAAACAGCGACACAGACGAGGTTAAAAATTGGAGTGAAGCGTCAATCGATATTCCGAATACACCACATCAACACGGCTTCGGTACTACCTTGCAGGGAAATTATCCCAAGTTAAAATTAATCCAACGGAACTTTGCAGCCAAGTAAACAAAGGAAACGTTTTAGCGCAGGTATTAGTTATAGCTGAAATGCGTGTCTCAAATAAACGAGACAAGCGAACTAATGCTAATGCCGTAAGTTAATAATAATCGAAAATTTCTCTTTATCAAAATATTAGAGAACTGACGCAAATGGCTATCGACAAATTTCATTAATAATAAAAAATGATGAACACTGTTTTCCCCATGATTTATAAATGTTCTTGTAAATTCACAAAAAAGCTCGGATTTATTTAAAAAAACTTGTGAGGTTACTTTGCTTCCATTATACAACTCGTGCATTTAATAATTTTATGTTTCAGTGTGTTATTATTATTTGATTGTGAAATGCGTTGCATGTTTGCAAAACATAATTTTTTCTCGGTGAAAAAAAGGCTAAAATGTAAAAGCAATTCGCACTACTTGGTTTTATGTAGTTGTGAAAGTTACTGGAATTTATGTTATTGCAAAACTAAGACAAACTTTTCCTGCAGAATATGGAATAATTTCTGTTTATTGTTACTAAATATAAAATTAATCTCAGTCGGACTGTTTCGGATTATACAGAAATTGAAACTGTTCCAAACATCAACTTTACTTATCATCCAATAACAACCACTCGACAGCAAATTTATTCTTAAACAAACAATAACAATTAACTGAAGCAAAAATTACAAACGGGTTCACTAAATACAGGATGGTCCATCGTATAGCATTTTTAGATTGGTCAATGTGTATCAGAAAACATCGATTGTAATTCAGTTATTGTAATTACAATTATTGTAATTCAGAGAACATCAATTGTAGTTCAGAAACCATCACCTATAATTTAGAAAGTATCAATTATAATTCAACAAATTTGTTATTTAGATTAGTCAATTGCAAATCTGGTAAATCAGAGAACATCGATTGTAAATCAGAGAACATCAATTGTATTTCAGAGAGCATCAAATGTAATTCAAAATTTTATAAAGAAAATGTAAAGAATCAATCATTTATGTTCTGAATTAATTGATGCTTTTTGATCTACAATTGATGATCTCTGAAATACAATTGCCTAACCTGAATTACAGATGCAGACATAAAATAAACAGCAATTTCTGGATTTTATTTAGGAACTGTAGTCTTGAAACGAACAGCTTAATAATTCGTGTGAATGCAAAAGAAAATAAGAAAGATGTTGCGTTTACGCATCGTCGGCCGCAAATGGCGTAATTTCGTTACCGCAAGGGCTGAAGGGCTTGCTCTCCTTGCAGGGTCCTTCCATCGTGGGAGGGCAGTCCTGCCACCAGCAGAACATCTCCCCGTCGAGGCACAGGCAGAATTCGCACGGGTCCTGTCTGTAGATCTGCGACCAACAAATAACCAATTAAAATTCGGCTCTCGAGGGCGAAAAACAAGAAACAAGGCGAACGTACCGGGGTCGCGCAATTGTTTCAATCGAAACCGTTGCATCCCCAGCGATATTGCTTTCTGGGGAACAAAGGGTGTAATTGAAATCGAGTTGCTCGCGAATAAGCCTCCGAAATCTATGTTTAATATCGTGCGGTGAACCGATATCTCCTTCCTACCGCGATTCTTCGGAATCGAAATAATCCCGCGCGCGAAAATTGCGTTATCGAAGTTGGTGTTTTTCGCCCTGTTCGCCGGTACGTTCGTTTTGTCTTGATTTTCGTTAATGGGAAGGGTTGGGAGAACGGCTTTAATTAATTCGGTTATATGAAACACACACACACACTCAACTCGGCAAATGTTTAAAGAAGGTTCGGGTCATTTGTGCGGGGATTTAATGTGATATTATGCTGGCCATTAACTGGAATCAATATCGGCATTGCGATACAGCTCATTAACCCTGTTGGAGTTAGCGCTCGGTGTGTACAAATGGATTTTGTAGAAAAAAATAAATATTAACGTTGCGACGACACGATGGTATCTTTTGAGCCCCATTCAATAAATATGGTCGTAAAGTTTTATTGTGTTGTGTGTATTGCAGTTGGCATAGTTGCATTTATTGACCCCAACAAATACTATATTATGCACATCGGTGGAGAAATGTATTTTTATTACCTGAGGGCTGCGCGAAGCGCCGAAGGATGTAACGCCCGAAGGTTACAATAATATATACAGTGTGTCCACGGATGGGGTTGACAAGAGGGAAAAAATGTTTATTTTCAACTTAACACGAAAAAGTTATTCTTTATAAAAAGTTCTGCTTGTCTTGGATGGTCATAAACAATTACCAAAGTTTTATTAAAATGTACAGGCTGTTCTAAAAATTACGAAACATGAAATTGACCTTAAGTAGTCTTATTTTTATTTTTGTAGAAAATGTTATTTCAGAAAGTTGTTTCAAAACTTAAGAAAAACTTAAATACGAAGTTTGGTGGTAACAAAATTTTGTATGTACAATTTTGTACAATTGTAAGTAGGAATAATAATTACTATTACTATTAGTGTTCTACATTTAGAGATATCATTTCACATATTTTATTTTTCTCTTGGATTATTCGGCGCTTTACCTCGTTATTGTTTTCTCTCTTAACTTATTCCAATTTTCTTCATTTTCGTACATTAACTTCCATCCGTTGAGAACTGTATTAATTTGAATCAACAGTTTTGATAAATAACCTGTCAGCCAACTAATAACAAGGGGATTAATTAATATTCACCGATTAACAAAACCTACATTAAACGTTACCGAGATAGAATTTTGTATGTGGTTTTGACAAACGTCCACTTTTAATAAATATTTTTGATGAATTAAGAAATTAAATTTTCTAAATTAATTTCTTCTTCTAACACTTCTAGGAACTTCCACAATAGCTAAACGATGCATTGTGAAGTAATCAACAAATTAAATTTTCTGGATTAATTAAACTAATTGGTTAGAACGATTTCATTGTTGGTCGAGCACTTTTTGTTCCCTTTCTTTAGATTTTTTAAAGCCTGTCAATTACCATATGGCGTTGCATTAAATGTACCGCAATTAACTATAACAGTTGGTGAAAGTACTGCAATGACTTGTACTAATTGAAAAATGTTATGATAAAAAATAAAGCAAACATTGTCACGATATTTGATACGATAATCTTAGAAGGTAAAGTGCATGAATTTTGTGTCTTTATTTGAAGTTGTGTCGAATTTCTCACTAGCAACGTCTCAGTAGTCGAATTAACAAAACTGTTTATTTTTTATTTTTCAGGGGCTTAGAAAAGTCCACCATGCCATCGAGCGTACCGTGCCATCTCAGACACAAAAACATTCACTTATGAACCAATAAAAATTTGGACTCACTTTTTAATCTCCCAAGCTGCATTTATAGTTTCTAATAATATATTGCGCAACCTTCACATTTTATTCGGCATAAATTAAATTGAACCTTTTAATTATACAGATCATACAAGAAGATAATTGTTTCAAATTAAAACTAATAATTTCTGCACTCTTGCATTTAAATAAATGCAGTAATCGTGCGCTTTATAATAAAACTAATAACATCAATCAAATCCGTTAAATAATACAGTTTATAAAATTAACCGGCAGACAATTATTAATTATTAACCAGAGCTTTTTAGTTATACAGATATTACCAAGAAACTTTCGCAGTGAAGATCAAATGCCGACGTGCGGTTTCAGGTGCAGCAGGAAACTTTCGAGAATGCAAGTGGGAGGTCCGGCACTTGTTAAAACTTGCTCATCTCGCGAGCGAATAGCGTGAATAGTTTTCACCATAAATTTTCACGAAGTTTTGTCTATTGTACTAAATATTACTTAATATTTGTTCGTTAGATGGCGCCGTATGTTTTAATTTAGCAACGTTCAAACTGAACATGCGCATTGAATCACAAATCTCCATTCCTCCTTAGGTAAACTGACAGATTAATTAATTAATTGCAATTTCCTCCCGAAAGCCGGTCCGGCAAGTTTTCGCATTAAAAAATCGCTGATCGTCCCTCGTAAATTCGGCCGAATTTGAACAATAAAGCTGTCGCGGTTCTTAATTTGGAAAATTAAAGTCTGAATATTCATGTTCGAAATAAATCATTATTTCTTGCGGCAAGAAAGAGTCGGAGTGCGTTGGAAATAATTGTGGGAAGTATGAGATCTCGAAAGGGAGGAAATTCGTCGTAAAAAGTTCAATTGGCCGCGATTGTGAGATACTTCATGCATTATTGATGAGCAACGGAAGCATTGATTTCACGGATCTGATGGCGGAAATTGAATTAATTACAATGTAAAGTAAAACAACGAATCCGAACAGGGATTTATTTACTTAACTATTGCGATGGTGTATTATATATCGAGAGTTGTAAGAAACATATTACGCACGAGTCAAAAAACTTACGCACGGGTGTGTAATAATGAAATGTTGTTTTGGTTTAGCAATGCCACGCAGAGATGATGAATAAAGATCAAACGTTTTGTTAGTTTAGCAACGTTTTGAAGAGATAATGCATCGAACTACCTAACCTAAAAATCAAAATGTCTTTGATTCTTTATTTAAGAAAATTGTTAATAATAATTGAACATAGAAAGTAAACAAACAAGTAATTTATTAATATATTAATATATATTAATATATCTCTTACCGTTAAGGAAGCGTTCGTAAGAAGCACGTTCGCGCGACCGTTTTTTTGTCAACTTACGTTGCAAAATTGGTCTCCGCGAAAAGCCCTTTTATTTTAGCAGAATAATATACAGCCTATGTCTACCCTGAAGGTCCACTCTAAGAATTGGTGAAATAATTTTTGAAATCAGATGAAAGTAGTTTCGGAGATCACATCCTACATCCAAACTTACAAGCTTTACCTCCTTATAATATTAGTATAGATTTTATTTACTTATTGATCAGGATCTCAGAATTCAATCGAACTGTCACTGTCACTGTTAATTACGCTGCCAACACAATGTTGATTAAAGTCCCTAACTGTGCGGTTCTATTCATGGCGTGCGTAAGTTTATTGTTTGTGCAATATTGATCATTTTCAGTAGTAGAAAAATTAAATTTCGAAACGAAACGTCGATACGCGTTATGAACGAGCCCTCTTGATCGGATTCCTTCGCACACAATGGGCTCAATAATGTAAACTGAATCATCAGACGGTTTTTTATCTGTGGCCATTCAACGAAAAAATTAAATTCATTCGTTCGAATAATAAGAAATGTTTTCGGTCAGTAATGAAACCTCGCAGGGTTCTTTTGTGAATTTAATAAATTTATTTTGCCCTTTTGATGATTTCTAAATGTATGCAAATTTATTTCAGTTAAAACAACTTAAAATAGCCACATTAATAAAGAAGTATGGCCTATAATACGTCTTGCTGTAATTTTATTTTCACTAATTTCTGAACCTTCAAGTGCATACCAATATTTAAGTAATTGATTATGGTCATTATCGTCTTCAGGTTCGGCAATTTTTTTTTGGTGGCTCATCCCCTATCATTGTGATGTATTTGTTCTGTTAACCTGTTCTCGTTCATTCCGCCTGCACGCCCACCTTGAAGTACCCAACACACTTTCTTCGCGCTGATCTATCACTGTTAAATCTAATTTACACCGACATATCCAATTTTTCTCAACCCTTGCACACCGTTTTCATTCGCTCGAGTGCATTAAAGTAATCAGGTTTGTCTTGTTGAAATACATTTTTTATCATCTAATTTTTGTCATTGGTGGAACGGCTATTTTGCCGTGAAGTGTATCAACATTTTCATTATTTTTTTTGGCAAACCAATTTGTTATCAACCTAGGGTAGGGACACCTTTTTGGCTGCTGTAAGGTTGGGATTTATATTTCAAAAAAGAATCAGGTGTACTCTGTCACACACGTTCGTCGGACCAAAAATTTTTCTGTATTTCGCATCGGCTTCAACTGAACTAACAAGCTAAAATAATGTTACATTTGAAATATTTACCAATAGGTATACAATTTTGAATAACCACCCAATTAAACCTTTAAAAGATAACCCCATACCCCTACTTGTCCTTGCCCTTGTCCCTCTTCTTTTCTAATTAGAAATTATTTTTAACCCAACCTCAACAAAATATGGAAACAACCCCATTCCATTTTTAATTCCCTGAGGAATATGAAGTATAAAGGTTAAAAAAAAAAAAAAAAAAGTTTATCACTTCATTAATATTTTTTATATAATTAATTTTCTAAAAAATCTACTTATTGGTATAAATTATCCCTAATTATCTACTAAATTGTTATTTCGTATGTATTAACTATAAAGTTTTGCATAAAAATATCAACATGCAATAAAATAATACTCCATATGTTTTATGTAGCACATATTAATTTTTTTCGCAATATTATTTATAGGGAAAGAGAAAGCTCAATAATAACAAATAAATAATAATAAAAGTATGTATGTATTTTACTGTTCGTAAAAAAAAACTAATGAATTGAACAACTAGTAATTGAGATAAAGCCAAAATTTTTGAAGGGCTATTTTTCCACCAACGGTAAAACTTGACTTGATTTTTACTTAACAAATAGTCCAACAAGGCGTTTCTAAAGAAATTATTTTTCAAGGCTTAATTTGTCCCTTTAAAAAAATATCAAACTGAAAGTGTCCCATCTCACGATATTCTCTCATACATGTAATAAAATGCTCGAATGAACCTTTTGCAGTAATTGCAACGCCAGGAAAAGATTTTTGCAAACTTCATCTTCTTGTGAATGTAAGTTATGAACATTTTTTGTTGTACTACCTGAGATAATCACAAATTGTCGTCATTAGCCGGTTTCGTCGAGTGGTCAATGTCGACAACGACCGGCTACTGACATCGACAGCCGCTTTCAGCGGACAATGTCGACAATAATACACAATAAATGGAGTTACTGATTTATGTAATCACTTTAGAACTTGAAATAATATTAATATTGCAATAAAAGCGGCTGAAAAGAGTTGGGACCCACCATTACACAAATCTTTATCGCACGTGTAACAAATAAAATTTTCCAAGTTTTTAACGGTGAGGTAACCATTTTGACAATGATTTTTAGTGTGACACGATCGCACGATGACATGATTTCCTGCAAGAAAATCCTCAAACCTTTTTCAAATCGTGAAAATTAACTGACCATTTATGGCTCCTTCGGCTCCTCCGCAAATTTCGCCCTTTTGGCAATACATTGTCTCGTCGAAGCGCGTCTCGTTTTTACACGCCGATATGTTTTTTAATCGCTCTATGTAAACTTTCGCTTCGACGCAATTGTAGCAGTGGATTGTATCCGGGATCGCCTCTTCTTCATCGTCTTCGGCAGATTTGTTATGATGGCCGATTATGCAAACTAGTAAATTTAACAATATCAACCAAACGATCATTTCGAGTTGAAAAATGTCAGTTTCATCAGCCAAAAAATTTGACAAATATTTGTCACCTGTCAAATTTTGGGCAAATTTTGAATGAAGGTTGCAGATCATTTGAAATTGATTTGGACATTTTTTCAGGAGAAAATTGCGTTTTGAGCTTTTGTTATAAACTAAAAGATGTCGTGTCGACCGTATAGTGCGAATAATGGACAGCTCTTTTACGATCATGCTAATTACCATCAGCTCGAAATTACCAACAACTAATTCCATTACCCCCTAACGATTTTCGTTGAGTTGTTAGGCGGGTGACAAATAGGGGCGATTTATAAACACAACCAAATGTATTTACTTAAAAAGGTTCCCATTTATCTTCAACCAAATGTAACTAAGCTTAGAAGTTGCAATTTAAATGAAAACAAATTAATTTCCTACATCGTTGGTTGTGATCTCAGCTGTCAACAATCAACTGTTCGCGTTGATATGGTTACCAATTAAAATAGAGTGCCATTGGTCAATACAGTTATGTTATAAGGAAAATCTGCATTGAAATGAGTGTCATGTGACAATTTAATGATTTTTTTCGTTTGTGGAGACACCACTTTTAGCCACTTTTAGCCACTTTATTTGTAATTACGTAGTGAAAACATTTTTTCGGCCCACTCATCTATCTCTATTTTTCATTGGTATTGGAAACAGGATGCTACATTGCCGACAAATAATACATGGTACATTTTTTCAAATCTTCAAATTAATCCTCAATCCCTGAATAAATTTAACCTACCTAATAAAGTTCTAGGAACGACTTACATTCATTACATTTTTAAAAAGTTGGATTTACCAATTTTAGTTCATACTTCGTCGCTCCTTTAGAGTTCACTTTATATTAACTTAACTAAGAAACACATTGTTTTATAAAGACTCTGTAACTTGACTAGATTTTAATTTAAATCCGATAGAAGTAATTATTGGGCCGATTTAATTTATTCAACAGAAAATGATAGAACGAAACGTAATCTCAAGAGTAAAAGTTTTTTAGATTGATGCAGTCTGCAAGTTAAGTAAATAAACGCGCAAGAAGTTTTGCAACTTATTGATTGATTCCACTCTACCACTAACCATTGGCTCTTGTAATCTTGTAAAATTATGCACTGTCACAGTGAAATGGGGGAGGGGGGCTACCGGAATTTCCGGTGCTTCAGCGAAATACTATTCGAAAGATAACGAAAAATATATATTCTTAATGTGCCTACCGCCCGCTTTTAAATTGATCAGTTAAACATGCCCAACCATAGAATCCCCTTCTTGATGTTCTTCCATAGAGTTCTTCGTTCTTACATTTTTGATCATCTCAGGTATTTCAACTGAAAATGTTCACAACATTCACAAGAAGATGAAATTTGCAAAAAATCTTTTCCTCACCGTGCTGCAATTACCGCAAAAGGTTTATTCGAGCAAACACATGTAATAAAATGTATTCATAAAATTCATATGGGGCAGTCGGAACAGCGTGTAAAAATTCATTTCCAGCCAACATCAAACTTCCCTTTCATAAAACAACGCATTCTTTATTTTCCTTCATTCGAAAAGTTATGACAACTTAAAATTACGAATACACGAGAGAATATAAATGAGACACCTGTTTTCCACACACGAAATGTACGTTTCACCGAACTTATTTTTCATCCCCGAAAACCCTGTCACGAGATGACGGCGCCTGCTATGCGAATTTTTTGACGTGTAAACAACTAGTTAAGTAAAATCAAGGTAGCAAAGTTTTGATGCATACCGAAGACGACAGTGCGCAGGCGCAAGTCAATAAAACTGTCATTTTAATTGCCAAATAATTTACAATAATTAATTACAATATTAATTCCTTTTTTCATAATTGAAGTGACGAAACGTGCTTTTAAAAAAATGTCGGAAAACGGAGACTTTGAGTCTGACTCATTATAGTAATTAAAGGGCGGGCGCATGGATTGTAACCGGTACACCGAACAGAGAAGCCTGCATGTTCCAAAGGCTTTTCCGATTCACGGGAAGCTGGTACGAGAGCACTTTAGAGCACGTTTCTAATTAAGAAAATTATTGCAACTTTTTCCGCGTGTCCTCTTCGTTTTATACGACGAGGAAGCCGCTTTTCGGACAGTGGAAGGTCGAGTTTTAATTGGAATAAACGGTCCGATGGTCGATTTTTTCCGATGCGAAATCGGCCCTAAAGGATGTGCGATATGAGCGGAAAACGCAAGCGAATGAGCAGATTTAAAAGATTTCCTCCCATCGCGACAGAAATATTGAAATATTCAAGAGGATTCACGGAAATTTAAGAACGTCTTTGACGTTTATTTTTCTTTCATTCGGTGCGGCGGTTCGATACGACGCAGACGAACGCAACATGCGAACCGACCGCACTGTTTTATATTTAGTTTGATTTTTAGTTAATTGATCGGCGGGAAAAATATGGTTTGACTGAAGCAAATTAATTGGGTAATGCGGTTTACTGTAATTTGTTGCAGTGCAAATTTTATTTGACAGCGCTTTCGAATGCGAGAGTGATTTAATAGCCGGATTACTAACCATTTATTCTTTAATATAATTTGAACGCTGTTGCCATTGTGGTGTAACCGTAACATCGCCGGATAGTGGGTTCGAACGCCCCTGTGCAACGCCATCTTTATTTTACAAGCCGTGAACTAAGAAATTTGGCAGCAGTGTTGCTAGGCGGACATTTTGCGTTCTTCAGTTCAGCATTGCATCATTGAGTTGTTGTTGATATTGTTATAAAGTGCAGTTAACGTTAGATAGTTGTGGTATTTCCAAACCTGTGTGTATTTATCAGAATATTTAACTCAATAATTTGATATTCGACAATATAGAAAGTAAGTACATTTAACCTTTGGTTCATGCTTTTCACATGAAAACTTTTTAGATGACTAGAAAATGTTGTGTCCCAAGCTGCAAATCGAATTACGAAAGTGTATCCGTAAAGGGGCAAGCTGCAGTTACTACGTTTTCATTTCCATAAGATGAAGAAACGAAAAAGAAATGGCTTCGAGCTATCCCGAGGAAAAATTGGCAGCCTACGAAGTATTCATCTGTTTGTATAAAACATTTTAACGAAAATGATGTTATATTAGATCAGATATACAAAAACGGGTCAACTGTTACTACGTTGCTATTAGCACACCCAAAATGAAAGGAAGACGCTGTACCCACAATTTTTCAAAATCTTCCAGTTTATCTGTCTTCAACTTCAACAGTAGTTAGACGAAAAGACCCTGAAGTAAGAAGGAAAGCGTTGCAATCAAAAGAAGCTGGAAAAATTGAAGAATTTGTAAAATCTGATATTATAAATGACTTTACAAATTTTCTTGACACTTTTCAAACAAAACTAAATGGTATAAACAGTGAAACAAAGTGGAACTTTAAAATTAAGAGCAACTTTGGTGTTTGGCTGTATTTATTAAATATTGAGTGTTCTAATAGTTCTTCTGAAAGTGAAACTGAGTTAAGTGCCGCCGAAATTTTATGTAGTGTTCTTGTGAAAAGTGATTTAACATTAAAACTCTTTATTGGAAAAGAAGAAATTTCTGCTCACGATTTGAACTGGATTCTCCCTTGTGATTTAAAATTATCTCGATGGTCGCAACTTGAAAATATATTAGTTAGGTATGCCAACGTAAGTCAACACAATTTAAGGACTCGATCTTTTGAATTTTTCTTGCAAAAGTCGTATGAAAATTTAGTTACGTGTAACGAAAAAGCTGAAGAAATGGAAGACTATCAACATAAAAAACAATTGGAACTTTTAATTGATCAGTTAAACATGATATTGTTAAAAAGACGAAAATATTCCCCAGCAACTATTTTGTTTGCATTTATGGCTTATTCATATTCATCGTCTTGTTACATGCTCTTACAAGATCATTTGCTGCTGCCTAGTAAACGATATTTACAACAAATATCTTCTAGATTTAATGTAAAACCAGACAAAAATCTTTCAAATACAAGTCACTATTTGAAACAAATTTCCAAAAACTTGACTGTTCGAGAAAAATATACAATATTACAAATTGATGAAATTTATGTGAAATCTAAGTTAGATTTTAAAGCCAATGGAATTGTTGGCAGTTCAGAAAATAATGCTAAGGATCTGGCAAAAACTATTCAAACTTTTATGATCTCTTCTGCTTTTGGTAATTTTAGTGAAGTTATTCGACTAGTTCCTGTGAATAACACAACAGGAGATCAGTTAAAGATACTCGTTAATGAGGTAATTGAATTTGTTCAAAAATGTGGTTTTCCTATAGTTGCGATACTAACTGATAACAATAGAATAAATCAGAATATGTTCACTTTAATTTCTTCAAACGAATCTATGCCAAATCCATGCTTCCCTGATATTAATACTTACCTATCGTATGACACTGTTCACATTTTTAAAAATGTTAGGAATAACTGGTTGAACAAAAAAGATACTTTTCACACTTTAATATATCCTGATTTTGAAAATTATACAATAAAACGGTATGCATGTTTCGAACATTTGCGACTATTTTTCAAGGACGAGCAAAATAAGTTAATTAAAAAAGCATATAAGTTGAGTTATAAAACTTTGTATCCCTCGAATTTAGAGAGACAAAACGTTTTGTTAGTGGATAATGTTTTTCATATGTCAACTATTGCTGCTTTACAAACGGAAGAAAAATGTACAGATACTGCAAATTTTTTACAAATTTTCCGCATCTGGTGGGATATTGTAAATTCTAAAAACCCTATCGTAGGAAAAATAAAAAGAAATGAATGGGCAGGACCAGTTTGTAGTATTGAGGATGAAAAGTTATTGTTTTTGAAACGTTTTTTGTCTTGGATAGAAGCATGGCAGTCTTTCAAGGACAAAGCTGGCTTAAGCTCCGACACATTTGAAGCAATAAGAAGAGCATCTCAAGTGTTATGTAAAATTGCTAACGATGCTTTAACAAAATTTAATGTTTCGTATGTACTCTTGGGGAAATTTCAAACAGACAAGTTAGAGAAAAGGTTTGGAATGTACAGACGACTATCTGGATCAAACTATAATGTATCAGTTAGGCAAGTAATTGAATCAGAAAACAAATTACGAATAAGACATATTTTGAAAATGATCAATAAAAGAGAAGCATGCTTTAGCAACTTTGCTAATGAAAGTACTGAATCAAATTTATATAATGTTGACATTGATCAATTTCGCCCCATTATAACTTCAAATTATCTTGAATTATGTGAAATCGAGGAATCAAGCTGCATATATGTTTGTGGCTATGGAGCACGATCTGTTTGCAAAAAACTGGAATGTACTGCCTGTGTTTTTTTATTTGAGGAAGGACGCGGTAGTAATGTTTGCAACGAATATTTTGACTTTTTACAACGAGGTGGCTTAAGTGTACCAAGTTACCATGTTAAGTGTGTTTTCTTTCATATGTATGCTTTGTTAGAATATATTGTAGCTAATAGCGTGTGGGAAACAAAATTTTTGCAATCTTCCTGTCAAAAAGGCATTTTAATTCAACTGACACAGTTAAGCTTAAATTCCAATAACTTTTTTCAACAATTTGAATTACATTGTCTGTGTGGCAACGATGTTTCTAGATTGTTTAAAACATTGTATTCTGTTTTTGCAAATATTCTGTTGAATAACTACACAAAATATTCAAAAGAAACAAATGGCACTAAAAATTTAGAGAAAAAAAAGAAATTAGCTACGCTAACAAAAGAGAAGAATAAACGTTAAAAATATGTTATTTGTAAATAATGTTATTTAATGTTTAACAAATACCACAAAATAAAATCTCCTGCCCTTACTAACTTTTGTTTTATTTCTTAATACTATCAGAATAATGATGTAGTATGGATCATTTCATGTTAGTTATTTTTTAATAAGTTTCGATTGCAACCGACGTGCAATGATACCCGGCCTACTTCTGTGCATTAATGCGGTGTTGCCAAGCATGGCTTCACGGCTTGTAAATAAAGATGGCGTTGCCCTGTGTCAATAACTCTATGATCAATTAAAAAAAAATAAAGTCAATCAGTAGTATAGCCCAGCAATCCTTGATAATACACATGATTTGACATTTGCATCAATTTAGCATTACAAAATTTGATTGTTGAAGTTTAAGTTTGAAATTTAGTTATTTAAATGTACTCAAAAGAAGAAAAAATTAATATTGTGAATTGGTATAAAAATAACAATAGCTTCAGAGTGGAATGCAATAGTGAGAGAAGGCCCTGAGGGCAATGCCGTTGGTAGATATGGATTGAGCACCAGAAACATGAGAGAGAATCGCTTGGTTGCATTCTGTACACGGCACAACCTGGTAGTAGCAAACACCGCACGATGCACATGGAAAATGCCGGGGGATAAGAGAAGCCATCAATTGATTGACTATTTTTTTTAAAAAATTTAATTTAGGGATATTGAAGACCCGGTACACTTTCATTCAAGAATTGTTAATTAATGAACCATTTTGTTTTAATTTAAGGAAAAACTTGTGGGTATTACCAATCTCGAAAAGTTTTATTTTAATTACTGTTGTTGTATCCGAATCGTTTTTAATTTTCGGTTGATAAAACGCCACACCCAAATGTTTGCAGAAATCCAAGATTGAAACTGATAACATTAAATTGGCTTTGGTAATGAAATTATCTAACATAAAAACAAATATTACCATAATCTGCGTTTTGAAACGATAAATTCATTAGGACCTGTTCTGAATTTTATCTGTGGCTTAGTTGGACACATTCTTAAACAATAATTGATTGTTGTTCAATCAGAAACGACAAAAAATTCGTTTAACCGTTTTTGTTGAGACTTTTCAATGTCACTTTTTAACTGAGCAATTATGTCAAGTTTAATTTGAAATTGACTGCTTCTGCAAAATTGTAGTGCAATTATTTAAAGAAAAAATATTTCCTGGCAATTTTTTGTTGAATAAAATTTTAAAATTCAAACTTTTATGTTAATTTTTTGGGTTTCGCACAATTACTGAAAGTGGCCATCGCAAAAAGAGCTCGTGCCATTTAATTTTTTTATAGAGTAAAATCGCATATTTAGGGACTTTTATCAATATTGTGTTGGTAGGGTCATTTACAGCGACAGTGACAGTGACGGTTCGGTTTAATTCTGAGACCCCAGTTAAAAAGTAAATAAAATTTCTATTAGACTAATAAAATATTTACTTTCTATGTGCAATTTTCATTAATAATTTTGATAAATAAAGAATCAAAGACAAATAATAAAACGTTTAATTTGTATTCATCATTTCTGCATGGCATTGTTAAACCAATAAAACATTTTTTGTTACACACTCGTGCGTAACTTTTTTGACTCGTGCGTAACATGCTTCTTACAACTCTAGGTTGTAATATACCATTAATAAATTAAAACTTGTTAGAAAAACGCAAAATACATTTTTGGCTGATTATCTCATCCTGCAACGTTTGCGAACATCCAATTTGTAAAATAAGGTCGACTTTGTTTAAGCATCCTCGGATCGCTATCAGGAGCGAAATTCTTCTGCGCGTTGATAATCCCATCTCGTGTTTGCACACTGATAGCTTCTGCACATTCAAATTTCGACCGGCGGTATCGCAGATGTACCTACCGCCCGTGGGAATTGGACCGGTCTGATCTAACGCCACTAACACGATATAATTCATACAAAAAGGTGATATGTTGGATACGGTTTCGCATTCAAAATCGATAATTTGAAATGATATTCGATATTTTTTTAACTTTTTAACGTTTTTATTGTTTGATCGAACCGTAAATCGAAATTGGGTCAAATCCTCCCTTAAATTTCTCGAAATTGGAGCCTTCGGATGCCCGGGTCCTTTTGATGTCTGCACATTTTTTTCTTAGGGTACAATCAAAATTTGCGAGTTGAGGGGGAAAGCGTTCATTCTTTTGTGTGTTTATTTGAGAACAAAAATTCAGAAGATAAGTATCGGAAAAGTTACTTCGAACTGATTCTCAGGGAACTTGCCTTTTTATGCAGTCTCTTGACAATAAAGAAATCGGTTGTACACAAATTGTGAAATATAAAATGTTTAACTGATTAATTTAAAAGTGGGTGGTAGGCACATTAAGAATATATATTTTTTGTTATCTTTCGAATAATATTTTTCTGAAGCACCGGAAATTCCGATAGCCCCCCTCCCCCATTTTACTGTGATAGTGCATAATTTTACAAGATTACATGAGCCAATGGGTATTGGTAGAGTGGAATCAATCAATAAGTTTCAAAACTTCTTGCGCATTTATTTATTAAACTTGCAGACTGTATCAATCTAAAAAACTTTTACTCTTGAGATTAAGTTTCGTTCTATTATTTTCTGTTGAATAAATTAAATCGGCCAAACGTCCCAATAATTACTTCCAACGGATTTAAATTAAAATCTAGTTAAGTTACAGAGTCTTTATAAAACAATGCGGGCCAAATTCATCGCTTCTTAATTAAAGTGTTCTTTAGTTAAGTAACCCTTAATATAAAGTAAACCCTAAAGGCGCGACAAAATACCACCTAAGTAGAAATACAAATTCTAACATTGGAATTTCATTGCTCGCATACGGGCCAAGTTGTGCATTTAATAATCAAAACTGGTTTAAACACCTCGACACTTAACAGTACTAAGTAATACAGTAAGATCAGTTGTAGGCTGCCCAAACCCTATATTATATTTTATATTGACGAAGTTTGTAAGGAAAGACTTCTTGGCCGTTAGGTTTTACCCCACTTTGAGCATAATTTATTCTTCAGAAATATACAAACTAAAAAGATGTTTAATTAGAATTGCTACCCATGTCAAGGTATTCAGCAGGATAAGACACATTTTGGAAAAATAACCAATTTTGTTTCATTAAAGTAAGCTGTAAAGGATTTTTTGTAAAACAAACTGAAGTATCAAAAAGTTGAGGAATTGGCCAGAGATTTAAATTTTCGATTTTTTTGGAAAAGACACATTTTGGAACTGCAGGATTCAGATAGTGATAACAGTAATTGCTAGAATCATTCTAACGAATGTTGGTAAATATTTTAAAATTTTTTTCGAATCAATTTTTAGTGATTGCTATTTTTCTGATTTTTCTATGCGATTTTCGTTTATTTTTTAAGTTGTTGATTTGGTTTTATGCGGTTGTAGGAAATTATGCCACTCTTAATGAATTAAAGGGGCACTTAACTTTAAGGGAAGGTATGTTTATAGGCGCGTTCGTTTATAAAGGCCCTGTATGATGCTTCACTTATGTGGGCAATAAAAACTTTGTTTTAGCTCGATCATCGTTTGAAAAAATCGAAATTCCCTTTTTTTTCGGATCCGGTTGGGGGATTCCCGAGAGCAATTTCGTCGCCCACGCGCGCGCGCAAGCGAGACGAAAAAATCCAAGCACTTGGCGCCCTCCAATTTGCGCGGCCCGGATCGGGGAAATTAGAGGAAATAATTTTCCGGTAATTGGAAGTTGTGAGAAACAAAATCGCGACGTTTTCTTGAGCAAGTGCTTACTCGCTCGAGTACCTGGAAACTCTAATTAGCTTAGTTAGGGTTCGGTCTTTAAGCGAGTTAGCAAGACAAGTAACAAGTACAGCTCGCGCAACCCCTTCCGGTGGCCACAATACGTTTAATTACCGCGGGCACGTGCGCACTGCTAATTGCCCGAATTAGCGAATTTTCGAGCCGCGATTGTTTCTACGAGGAAGAAACGCAACCTTGGAAAATTCGAACCGGATTTTGTGCGATTGGGCGCTTAACCTGTTGTCCGTGAGTGTATTCGACGCCGGCGACCAGGCAAGTGGCCGCCGAGCTGAGTCTCTCCAGGGTCCGCGTGGTCGAGTCGTCGTCGCTGATGTCCTCCAGCAGCTCGTCGTCGACGCTCGCCAGTTTGACAGGGACTGGAAAAACAAACAGAACAAAGTCAGAATGCGATTAAAATCGCTCGCTAAATAAACGAGCGAGCCGGTTGAAATTCCGACCGATGCACATTCCGGTCGCTCTATGACGGCCTCGTGCATACCTGTATATCTCCCCTTTGTACCGGGTGATTCATGAAAAATTTTCTGGTTAATCGTCTCAATTACAATGTAAAGTTTCGTGGATGGGGGATTTGGTGTTCGTAAATAAAAATCAGCGCAATAAGCAGTGACCAACTATTTTTTATACAAAAAAAGTACAAATGAATTTTCATTGGATATGGTGATTGGGTTTGAATTAAAACACTAAGTCTTTTCTATTCAACCATATGTTTTTTAAATAATTTCAAAATTCATTAGTTCAAAAAATTATATGTATAAGCACGTTAAAACAAACACACTGCAAGTTGCATGCTTTCACCTAGGCAAACCGACTCTTAAGATTCAACCCTTGTTATAATCATTTGAAAACAAGAAAATGGAAAATTTCATCACCCAAAAATAGAAGTGATTATTTTTCTTTGAAATCCTTTTTATTTCAATCATTTAACAGTTTTTACATAAACACGGTAAAACAAACACACTGCAATTTACATGGTTTCACCTAGGAAAACCGACTCTTAAGATTAAACCCTTGTTGTAATCGTTTCAAAACAAAAAAAATTACCTGAGGACACTGTGGATTCTAACATAAAAAAAGACCTGAGCACACTTTATGAAAATGTACACTGCAATTTGCATGGTTTTACATGAACTTAACTTACAAAGTTTAGCAATTCACAAAAAATGAAAGAAACTCAGTTTTGGTCCTTCAAGCAGGATTATTTCTGTATAAGAAGCAAGGTTAGCTTATTGGTTACACGGAAGGGGTGCCATTTTGAAAACGAATATGAACATGACATTAATTTAACTTATAAAGTTTAACAACTTGCAAAAAATGAAAAAAAATCTAGATTTGGTGGATTCTAACATGTCTAAAATGTCCACTGCAATTTGCATGTTTATTTTTTGTCAGAGAGTCATATAAAAATGAAAACTTATGTATTTTTTTGCGAGCAACACGATGGTGCTCTAAGATTGACAGAGATATAAATCTTAAACCTAACCAAACCGGGTTTATCTTTTTGTGTTTCTCTTTCGGGGATATTTTAGAATTTTTACTTTGTTGAGGTTTTGTTGTGATTATTTACCTGTTCTAAATAAACAATTGCACTGTTAAAAAAGAAAAAAAGAAAAAAAAAGAAAAAAACAGCCAAACCAAGAAAAAACTTTTTTTTCTTTCTTCCTTAGAGCGTCATATAAACATTAAAACTTATGTATTTTTTTGCGAGGAACACGATGGTGCAATTAAAAATCGATTTGCTCTAAGATTGACGGAGATAGAAATCTTAAACCTAACCTAACCTTTTTTTTTTTTTCTTATAGAGGTGTTGAAATTCCTTATTGGAAGACCAGGCCTAATTAATTAATTAATTTACCCGGTACTGTGGGGTTCCCCTGAATGGGTCGCTACCCACTAAACGCACCCCTTCATAGCTCCACACAGCCCAGAACGGCTCACGCATTGCTTCAGGCTGTGCTGCTCTCGATGCCAAGTGCATCCCGCCACACCGTTTTTATAAAACGTTCTCCTTTTTTGTAGACTCTAGCTCTACCTCTATAGCTCTAGCTCACGTACAAATTCGCTAAATTTTCTAAATTTTTGGAAAAAAGGAAAAAAAAGATGAAATTTTCAATCGGCCAGTCATCCTCGAGTTAGTTCCTCACATTCAATCTAGAATTTTTCAAAACAAAAAATAACAAAAAATACAAAAAATACAAAAATACAAAAAACAAATTCACTCACACATAAATTCACACAGCTCCACAAAAAAAAAACACAAACTGACACAAACAGCCCCCCAATATTCACTATAGTTCATCCGCTTTCTCCAATTCTCTCTCTAACTTTTCCTTCGCTTGTACCACTGCCGTAATGTATCCTGCTGCCGCGTTCCACTTTTCCTCCGTTTCCAACATTTCTCTGATGATGCTTCCGCTCCCTATGACGCATCCCAGCTTGGTTGTGAGAGCAGCCCTCTGTTCCTCCCATGTTTGACACTGGAACAGTGCGTGCTCTACATCATCCACGTCCCCTCCGCAGTGCTGGCAGGCGGGCGTTTCACGCTTTCCGATCCTGTGGAGGTATGATCCGAAGCAGCCGTGTCCCGTCAAAAACTGAGTGATGTGGTAGCTGTTTTCACCGTGGCTTCTTTCTACCCACTCCCGTACATCAGGGATCAGTAACCTCGTCCAGGCTCCCGTACTACTACTCTCCCACCTATCCTGCCATTCCCGCATCCTTTCCTCGTACAGTTCCTTCTCAATCTGCTGTCTTTCTTGTATTAAGCTGACCTTGCATCGTTCATAGTACGTTGCCCTTCCTTTGGCTAGTAAATCTAGAGGTGCCATGCCCGCCAGAACTCCTGCTGCAGCATCCGAGACAGTCCGGTATGCCCGAGTGACTCGCAATAATCCCGGTCTTTGAGCTTTCCTCAACATTTCCCTCACTTTGCCCCACTTCAGTGCTGTGGCCCACGTTGGTGCAGCGTATAACGCCACCGAGTTGGCGACGCTCATCAACAGCCTCCTCCTCGCGTCTCTAGGCCCCCCCGTGTGCGGCATTAGTCTGACTAACGCGTTTGTCATTGCCACCGCACGCGCCGCAGCACTTTCCACGTGTGCTATCATCTTCAGAGCCGGATCCATGATGACGCCCAGATATTTTAATTTTTTCACTACTCTCAATCTAGTTCCTCTCACCTCAATCCTTGGGGGAGCACACTGTCTTCTGCCAGACATTACAATAACTTCCGACTTCTCCGGCGCTATGTCAAGGCTGTGGTCCTGCAGCCAGTTCACTATATCCTCTAATGCACGATTAACATTTCTTTCAATGTTTTCCATGCACCTGCCTGTTCCCACTACCGCCAGGTCATCCGCAAATGCAATAAGGTTTACCCCTGGGGGCATGTTCTGCCTGAGGACTCCATCGTATACCATATTCCACACGGTCGGGCCCAGCACGGATCCCTGTGGCACCCCGCTGCTTAACCACCAGCTTTTTGACGTGCCTCCCACATCCATAATCAGTCTCCTGCGATTAAAGTAGCTCCGAAGGATGTCGACCACGTACTGAGGCATTTTCCAGTCCTCCGCGGCTTTCAGAATCTCGCTCCAGTCCAGCGAGTTAAACGCGTTTCTGATGTCGAGTGTGGCCATCAGAACGTACTCCTGCGTCCTCCACGTGCCACTTCTGGCCACCTCCGCTATCTCCTGGACTCTTGTCACCGCGTCCACCGTGGAGCGCCCCTTCCGGAACCCGTATTGTTCCTTCGCGAGGTCGCCTGCCTCAGCGATGGCTTCCTGCATTCTTCCCAAAAGAATGCGCTCCAGCAGCTTTGCCAAACCTAACTTAACCTAACTGGGTTTATCTTTTCGTGTTTTTCTTTCGGGGTTATTTTTGGAAATTTTGCACTGTTGAGGTTATGTTGTAATTATTTACCTGTTCTAAATAAACAATTGCACTGTTAAAAAAGAAAAAAATAATTACCTGAGCATACTTTATGAAAATGTCCACTGCAATTTGCATGGTTTTAGCTAGGAAAACCGACTTTTAAGATTCAACCCTTGTTGTAATCATTTGAAAACAAGAAAATGGAAAAAAAAGTTACCTTAACACACTTTATGAAAATGTGGATTCTAACAAAAGTCGAAAAAAAAAAAAAAAATTGAGCTGACCACACTTTATAAATATGTGCACTGCAATTTGCATGGTTTTACCTAGGAAAACCGATTGTTCAGATTCAACCCTTGTTGTAATCATTTGAAAACAAGAAAATGGAAAAAAAATTACCTTAACACACTTTATGAAAATGTGGTTTCTAACATAAGTCGAAAAAAAAAATTAAGCTGAGCACACTTTATGAATATATGCACTGCAGTTTGCATGGTTTTACCTGGGAAAACCGACTGTTCAGATTCATCCCTTGTTGTAATCATTTGAAAACAAGAAAATGGGAAATTTCATCAGCCAAGAATGGAAGTGATTATTTTTCTTTGAAAGAGATGTGTTATGTTTATTAGTATCAATGTGCTTTGTTATTGCACTTCGTCCACCAATCGCAATAGAAAATTCTCCGTTGCAGATTGTACATTTAACCATAGAATCATTTCCTTTGTTTTCTATAATAAATGGAAACTCTTTTTTTAAAGGTTAAAGGTTAAAGTTAAATGCCAAGTTTTTATATTTTTACAAATACAAAGGAGTAAAAGAGAATGCAAAGGAGTACTTTTAGAGTACTCGTTTTAAAAGGAGTACGGTTCACAAAAAAGGAGTACAAAACTCCCTAAAGGAGTACGTTTGGTCACCTTACGTATAAGCTACACAAGCTATAACTTAGGGCCCCTACTTCATATTTGGCACTGACATAATTATAATATCTGGACTTATAAAGGGCCCCATATCTCAAATAGCTTAGGGCCTTATCAAGTCTAAATCCGGTCCTGGCAATAAGTGGGTCGGATTTAATTAAGTCGAGGCGCTTTTAGTGTTGCTTTGAAATTATTGCAACCACTGATTTTGCAATTAATTCGGCTTCAATTTAAAGTTGGAAGCGTTCCCTCGGGACGAATTAGAAAATGCGTGTGCCACATTTGCCACGTGGGTTCTAATAAATGCAACCTCCCCCGGATGGACTTTGCACAACAGTGTTGTTGCAAAACTAATCATTTTCTAAATCGAGATGTTGTCTTTGGGCAATTTTACCTATTGAAATCTAGTAGCTCCGAATGTAGTGTTTTCTAATCGTCGGAGGCCCTGGTAGTTGTGTGAGTTATGTTATTATCTTTTGTTTATTTTTTATATTCGACTAGCTGAAGTAACCGGCTTCGCTTGGTGTACAAAATTTGGTGGCTGCAGGACATTTCTTTCTAAGCGAAAATCTTTTTGGACTTTTACCTTAATATAAGGAATTGCAATTACTGCAGAATGAGCAGGACATCCATCTTGCTGGATTCATTAATTTTCGATATTTACTTTGTCTAACAACCTATTTTTTCTGAATACTGAAATGTATGCAACGTTTGCATTAAATTATTTTAGCTGAATTTATTAAAAGTCGCGCGGTAAAATCCGTGTGTTAACGCTCAGTTTATTTCATTTCGTGTTTGTTTAATTACGGTGTTTGAAAAGTTGATATGCAGTCGAGTTCACTGCAACAACAATTTTAATTCGGTTGGAAGCTCGCACCACATATGGCGTGTTGTTTTACGATTCAAACGATGAATATATGCATTCAAAACAAAACGTTTTACGAATTCTATTAAACCCAGCCAAAACGATCATCACAAAAGAAGCGGCTAATTTTATTAAAATATTAGTTTCGATTTAATAATAGTATATACAATAGGCATTTAATGATAACTATTAAGACAACAGGTATGAGAATTATGAACTATGAAACATAGTGGTGAAATTACCACTGTTCTAAATTATAAGACGTTCACCCATTTTGGTGAACCTGTAAGTTAGTGGAATTTTCTATAAACCGCATCCTCTTTAAGCAACTACAGGCCTTACAAAAATTTCGATTTTGCAAATTTGAAAAATCACCACTCTTGACAAATACCGTACCTAGGTAATACAAAAAATGTAAATCAGCTTATTACTTTATAATAAAGTTATTTGAAATCACAAAGGCAAAATATTCACGCAGTTTTTGTTACTATAACGCAACCTTAAAGTATGGACGTAGAAAAAGATTTTTTTAACTAAAAATTCAAGCAAAACCAACTGTGAAACTGTTTGCTATTTTTTCTATTTTACTAGAAAATGTAGTATACAGTTGTTCGCTGTCGATTAATTTCAAAAATAGTTTAATTTTACTATTCAACATAAAATAAAAATAGAACAACAGAACAAAAATTGAATCCGTTTGTATTGACTGACGGTGTACAATTAAAAGAAACGACCATTTTAGCCAACTTAAAAAATCTCTCAAGGAAAATGAAATAAGTCGGCAAAAGGAAGTGCAAACACTTGTAACAACTATCCGCACTTGTGCGCTCGGTAGACAAACATCCCGTATTTTTTCGTCGATGTTTCAAAAACAGACTTCTGCTCGCTAATTTGGCGCGTTCGTGCGTAACTCCTGGGACATTTACAGAAGTTAAATCAAAATAAAGTTTTCGTCTCTTGACTTGTGATGCTTAATATAATTGTTTATCGCGCGTTTGCTACCCTCGTCTGGAAGTTTTGATTGGCGTTTTTTTTTGGTTAAATTTTATTCTTATCGATAAGGACATTAGAATTCAGTCGCTGTAATTTTTCTACCGTTAAATCGATTCACAAAAAATTGAAGCTTTAACAATGCCTACCCTGTGAAAGGTCAAACAATTTGACAAGGAAGTGAATGGACTGCGCTGACCCACAAGCAACTTCCATGAGTGACAATGTAAATTGCTGAACTTTCGCAACCCCCGATAAGCAGCCAGACTCATTTCCGGTTTAATCTGAACGTTCTTAACGAAATTAAAATTGAAATTTTGGACAAAGTTAAACCTCAAAACTTATAATCGACTGAAAAAGTTCAATTCATTCCAATATTTAATACTCAAAATATAAAAGTTCATCTGTCATTTTTTCAACTAAGTGAAAACCAAGTTTCGGCAAAACACTCACTCACAACTCTCTATGTGCTAATAGTTTATCTTATCTTTGGATGTAAACGTGCTGATTATACAATTTTCTAAATTGCTTGGCAAAAATCAAGCCTAATTTATTTTCACTCTCTCCTTATATAACAGCAGCAGTCCAATAAAATCTCAACAATACAGGGCATTCAATTTAACAACAAACTTCTTACTATTTCCAAATAGGCAACACATCTTACATAACATTTTAAACAAGAAAACATTTGACAAGACTCAACATCAAAGTGACAGACTCTAGCGGTGACTTACAAACTACTTGCAACTTTATTTCACGACCAATAGTGACGTGATCAACACGTGTAACTTTTGGGCGTTACTCTCACTCGCTTACTCGCATGGGTGGAGAGAGGTGAAATAAAATATAGATGTTGCTAATGAAAAAGTGGTTAGAGGTGCGATAAGCTTAAAAGTCTAGACAGACTGCCGATAAATTCACCGCGACCCTCCTGAAGAAGTCGATGGAGAAATAAAATCCCTTTCTTGTACGACCAATATTTTCCGGCTTAAAATCGCATAAATCTGCGACTTTCTATATCGAAAATCCACTCCTTATAAATCAAATCCCCGAAAATAAAAAATCGTTTCCTTATGATAACCGGAAAGTTCCGGGTTTAATTGAATTTTTATGAGTACGTTGTCATTCCGGCCCGGACAAATTGAAATTAGTCCATATATCGTCGCGCAACAATGTTACTACACGAACAGCTGTTCGTGATGAATGTCCGCTCTTTGCGGCTGTCACAAACTGCGGAGTTTATCGCTCTGTTTTTTGCCGCATTTCCCGGCTTATCATAATCATAATCGCCAAAAACCCATCGTTTTTGGCGGCGATCAAGTGGGCGGACGTTTTGGCCCCCGTCCAAGTCGGCGAGATGCACTCACGACACTTTATCGGACACTTTGGGGCATCTGAATTTATGACGGCGGTTTTGCGTCCTCGAAGAAAAACAATCCAAAACGTGGAAGTACAAAAAGACTTTTTAGATTGGAGTTGGCAAAACTGGAATTATATTTCAGAAAACATCAATTGTAATTGCAATGATGCTCTCTGAATTACAGTTGATGTTTCTGAACTGCAATTGACGCTTTCTGAATTAAAATTGATGTTCCTGATTTATGTTCTTGAATATTCATGCTTTCTGAATTACAATAATTAATGTTCCTAAATTGTAATTCAAGCTTTCTGATTCACAATTGATGCTTCTGAGTTGTAATTGGTACTGTCTGAATTGCTATTGATATTCCTGAATAGTAATTGATGCCTTCTGAATTACAATTAATGTTCCTGAATAATAATTGATGTCTTCTGAATTACAATTAATATTCCTGAATTGTAATGTATGCTTTCTGAATTACAAGCGATGTTCATGAATTGTAATTCATGCCTTCTGATTTACAATTGATATTTTTGAGTTGTAATTGGTACTTTTTAAATTACTACTGATGTTCCTGAATAGTAATTGATGCATTCTGAATTACAATGAATGTTCCTAAATTGTAATTTATGCTTTCTGAATTACAAGTGATGTTCATGAATTGTAATTCATGCTTTCTGATTTACAATTGATGTCTATCAATTGTAATTCAGACGTTCTGAATTACAATTGATGCTCCTTGAATTGTGATTGATACTTTTTGAATTACTAAATATTAATTGATGCATTCTGAATTTCAGTGAATGTTGCTGAATTGTAATTTATGCTTTCTGAATTACAAGTGATGTTCCTGAACTGTAATTTATGCTTTTCGAATTTTTAGGAGTGAGTCATCGCCATTTATGTAACTAGTGCACAATATGTGTTTGTTTGAAAATGTTGTTTTTTGCATTGTAACCACTTAGCCCCACAGTAGGCGTCAAATTGTATCGTAAATCGGGAATTATAATAAAATCGAACATAAAAGAAGTATTAACTTGAATTATGAATAAAGGTATCAAAAAAAATATCTAATTTACATTCCGGTTTCGGACGTATGATAAACTGTAATTATTTACAATCATTTGATTGAGATAAGATCTTATAACTACAAATATTCAGAGCAATTCCATTTCTGTATTTCCCACAGGCACTTTCATGCGTTCGTACTGTTAAGTAACGGTCCCAATAAATTCACTTTCAATTCAAGCGACATGAAAGTGATCCGAGAATAAAACTGTCGTTTTTTTTCGATTTTTAGAATTGAACAGTTGCGTAATGAAGTCGCATTACACCGGCTGACCTATATCTAATAAATTCCGGCGCCCAACTTATTTGTAACCTGCTGCGCAAAACTAGCCCTAATTTCTGACGTGTCACGGTGTCTGTTGCGGCCGCAAAAAATTTGTATCAATAACACTGATAATTTGGAATTCCAAGGTGACTGACTTGTAACAAGAGCTGTCGCCCCGCCTTTAATTCAAAAGTAATTAGTTCGAGTTGCACTGTCGCAAGAAGACACCGCCGCGCAATCGGCGCGGATGCGTCGCAAGCGAAAACGCGCGTTTTTGAATTCGTGCGTTTTGTTTGTCTGGTTGGTGTCAAGGCCGGTTGGAAATTTATGAGTTGGAGCTCCTTGGCGATTTGAGTTATGCCCTGCGAAAGCGCCGGTTACGCCCCTGTCCGCGAAATAATGCGGTAGAGCGATTTCGATTGAGATATCAAAATTAATGAATTATTAATCGGCCGATGCGGATCTCGGGAATTCGCGGGTACATTTCCTCCACGGGCTCAAACGCAATTGAATTTTTACAATCCTGGCGAGATTTGACGTCTTGGAAACGTCCCGGAGGATAAGCGGCGATATAGGCGACGTTCTCGATAGTGCAATTTAAGGGAAGAAAATCCGGTAGACTGGTTTACATGAGAATTGTTTTAACGCAGACAGCCGATCGCTTTTTCACGGTTCTTATTCTCAATTTATAAAAATAAATACAGGTGGCCATAAATAATCCACCCAATCATTCCCACTCCTGATTTAAAATATGATTCGATTATAAAAATACCTGGTTGTTGGGATTTATCCACAGATGTTTATGGTCACCTTGTATGAGGTAAATTTGAACTTTGTTTCAATTGTCATGCCCATAACGCTTAAACCCTTCTATAAATTTGCATATACACACCAAAATTTAATCAGACCTGCCATTAAAGTTTTAAAAATTAAATGTGCCCTGTTTCGAGAATTTGCAGCGCAACGAGCAGACAACCGGTAAAACTGAAATTCTACAATTTAATTCCATCTTTACAACCCACAACCGAATAACATTCTAAAGTGTTCCAAGAATATTACTTACAATCCGCAAAAGGGAATAAAGCTTGTGATCTTCATTTCCAATTAAACATATTTAGTATCCGCTTGAGTTCAGCTTATAAAATGATTTAGTTCTATTCATTGTAAAATAAAAATATTATTTTATTGTAAAAATTTGTATACAAATCTGCAGCAAAATACGAGCGAGAGTACGTCGATTTGAAAAAAAACAATGTAATTAATTAAAAACCGGTTAATTTTTAACTGGTTAGCAACGTTGTAACTGGCTCAGGTCACTTTTCACTGGCAGTAAACAATTCCAATAATGAACGTTTAACATTATTTTAATAATATAGTGACCACAATTCAATGACTTAAATTTAGTGACATTTATGACATTGCGAATTTTCACTTCAAATGTTTGGATCTTCACATTCACTTTACTTGTCAGTTTTGAAACAAGCAAAACCTGTTACGTAGGATAATCTCGGGCCACATAGTATAACTTAGACGATAAAGGGAAAGTTCGGATATTCAAGCTGTAGTACATTGAACAATTCAACATCTTCTGGAGGATGCCTTTGTGATCAAAGTTTAAACACTGAATGCATCGCTTGTTCCAAATTCGAATCTCACAATTACCAAGACTTGAACCAGCGACACATTCAATTTAGTGCGCAAGGATAACACGAATTGTACATTTTAAAAATTCCTTCCCATCAAAAAAATTGAAACCGGATTCATATCGCGGCCTCTGCTATCGCCTTTTTTATTTACGACGCTGCATAAATCACCCTGTAAAATATTTATTGGAACCAGAGTCGATTAAACTTGAAATATGTTAATATTAAAGTGGACAGTCGGCACTTGGGTTAACATTGAGATTTATCGGTGCAATTTATGCGTCAATGTTATTAATACAGCTGCTTATTAGGATCACTGGTTAATGGTATCGGCTGCTTATTCGACTCAAAGTTGAATGAAAAAACTCTTTGAATTGCATTGGACATTTGGGAATTAGATAAAAGCTGTAAGAGCGACGATGAAAAGCCATGTTGGTTTCAGTTGTTGTTATGTGCGTGAAAAATTGAAATGTCCCTAACAACCAAACTTAAAGATCTGAAGATAAGTGCTCTTGAAGTTCAATGCCTTGCTGCCGTTCTGTGAACGTGTCATGGCAATAAGATTGAAATTTGTATTTGTGTTTGTGCTAACTTGCAGTTTCTTTACAGCACTACTTATTTGAATCACTGGTTAATAGAATCGGCTGTTTATTCGAGTCAAAGTTGAATGAAGAAACTGTTTGATTTACATTGGACATTTGGGATTTAGATAAAAGCTATAAGAGCGACGATGGAAAGTCATGCTGGTTTCAGTTGTTGTTATGTGCGTGAAAAATTAAAAAGCCCGTAACAACCAAACGAAAAGATCTAACGATAAGTGCTCTTGAAGAAGTTGAATTTTGCAAAAGCTCGACGTGTAGAGAACGTGTCGTGACAATAAGGTTAGTATTGGTATTGCAGTTTATTTGCAAAGGAAATTTCGATGGTCGGCTGCAAAATGAAAGTGTGCAGGTGCGATCAAAAAGGCGTCGTATTTGTCAGGTCGGTCGGTTGTCAAATTCGTCAAAATTTTCTGTGACTTGTTTAGAAAGAGAATGCGGTGAGTGTCGATTAATCGGCAATTTTCTGTAGAAAATTGGCGAGATGGGCGCCGATCCCGAAACTAATCTGTAATTATTTTCCAGGCAGGGTGAACAAGTTGGGCAGTCTAAAGTGGTAACGTTAAACAAAATCGTAGAAATAAAACCGTGTAAAATGAATTTGTTGGCAGGGCTGTCCAAATGCTCACGTGCATTGGTGATAAGATGACTTTCTGGCGGTATCGATTGCACAACACTGACAATCGAGTAAACCTCCCCGAAGCGGTGGAAAAAGTCAAGGTGCGAGCGCAATCGGCGCGGAAGGGCTAATAATTCCGACCTGTTTACAGCGTCAAAATTCAGGCAAGTTGAAGGCAACGACAACCACGGCCACGTCACTAGATATGCATTCCCGGCAGTCCTCCAGTTCTGGAGTTTTGATGGTCGGACCGAATTTCCGCGTCGGCAAAAAGATCGGCAGCGGGAACTTCGGAGAACTGCGCCTGGGCAAGAACCTCTACAACAACGAGCACGTCGCTATCAAATTGGAGCCGATCAAGACCAAAGCGCCCCAGCTCCATCTCGAGTACAGGTTTTACAAGATTTTAGGAAATCACGAAGGTAACCCTTTCGCCCCTTGCGCGCTTTTTATTTCCATCGACCGTAGTTTTAGTGCCGGTTTTTACGGACCTGCTTGATCCGTCGCCTAATCCGCTCGATATTTTATTAATGCTTTCCATCGACCCTTCCGACTGTTATCCTTTAATCGCTTGAGGTCTCAGCCACGTCTTTATGCGATTACTTAACCCTTTAATCTTCCAGTTAGAAGTTTTGCAGTGCCAATTAAATTTAAGATGTTTTGTTTGAAATTTCTTTCATAAGTTTGTAATATTTCAAATGGAACAAGATGGCTTTAGTTAATGAGGAAGTTCATTCAGTTTGACAGTTGGACAGGGTTTTCGAGTTGAGTTTTCATTGTAAAAACGCATTCCTTAATTTCTTTGTAGTACCAAGGACCTTTATCGAGTCGTGCTTACATCAAAAATCAAAATGTTAACAGAAACAAATTTGGGAAGGTTTAATCAAGGTGAATCTCCTGCTCATTCTGCGATAATTAGCGTTGCTTATTTTATAAACTATTTCTGGATGCAGTTCAGAAAATTATTAGTTTTGGAAAGTAGCAACAAGTTTTGTACAAAAACGAACTTTTCCTCTCCTCGTTCAAATATTTACTGCTGATCCGAGCATCTGTCTTGGAAGTTTTTATAAAGTGTCCGACTTGACTGTTTTTAATCATCTTGTGGTTAATTAAATCAAAGATAATTCTTCTTTCGCTCTCGAAACGGTCTTGTGTTTTAATGAGGCTTTTAAATTTCATGGAAAATGCAATAGCCTAACTTTCTGTACTATTTTCTAATACTCTCAAAAATAATTTTTATAAGAAAATCGGACTTAAATTTAAAATTGCACGTTCTTAATTTTGGCCCATGAATTGGCCATTCTTCAGTTTTAAGAATGTTCATTCTTGTTGTCAAATTTAATCCGCGGCAATAGGTTAGAAAAAACGTTGGAACCCATTTTCACTTCCCAAAATGAATAAAATTGTATCAATTAACTATAAATTTATTATAAATATTGCAATCAGTGAAGGTACACAACAAGAAAAATACAAAAACAAGTAGGCCACTGAATAAAACGAAAGTCCTCCAATGGTTAGTACTTTTATTGGCCCCCAGGAGGCGGTCGATCTTGTCGTTCAGCTTCGACATCACAAGCAGCATGTTTTTATTGTCCAAGCGTCGATTTTTCTCTTGTTTCAAAATCTTTTCGAACATACTCTCAACGTTGGCGTAATTGTTGAGCATGTGGTTCAGCAAAAACCTCTGATCCAAGTCGATGTTGTCAAGTTTTGTCATCAAGCAGTCTGGCAACTGGCGCAATTCCCTGCTCCAGTCTTGGTCGCGTTCATAGGTTTCCTGCATTTTAAACCGCGAGAAGTGTTTCGGGACAACTTTCGGTTTGGTTTTGGTCGAGGTCGCGTCCGTTTCCGCTGGTGGCTCGGGAAATTTCGACACTTTCACCTCCTCCCCGAAGTCGGTTCTCGCTTGTCTGAACCTGGTGTCGGTGGATGGCGGAATGGAGGTTCTTATCATTTCTGAAATGTGCGATTGCTGCCCGAAAATTTCAGTAAGTAACTCGGCCGGGTTGTAGTGCTGCTTGAAGGCTTCCATGGCCGCTAGAAAGTGGTCTTCATTGTTTGGAGGGTAACACGGTCTTTCAGCTTCCTCTTGTTGTAAGGGACGCACCAATTGGGGGTTGGCTTTCACTTTCGCCGAAGAAATGTCGGCACCCCTCCTCATTTTTTGCGTAGATCTGCCTAGGACCAAATTCCCGCTTCCTGAAGATTTCTTCTGTGTGTAAACTTTGGAATTCACCGGCATGTAGTTATTGGAATCTTTTACTAGGATATTCTGCACCATCTCGATGCTAGCTTGCGGGTATTGCGGCGGACAAATTTTGTGTTTTACCTCAATTAATTCTTCCCCCATCCGCGCTCCGCAATCATCACTTCCGCCACTACTATTCATTTTTTATCGAAATTTTTGATTTTAAAGCTAAACCTTTTCATCCCCATTAAAAAATTTTTTTTGACAATTGAACTGATTTGCATTTTGTTCACAATGATTTGATTGCTTGATTTCTATTGATTATTAAAAATGTAGTGTTAGAGTTTTATCGAATTTTTCGAAAAACAATAAAGGGGAACGAATACAAAAAAAGGTGTGGCACGCAATAGTCACTAATTTCACACTTTACACCACTAAATTTATTAATCAAATAATTCAACTTCCCAGAAAAATAAAATTACGTTAATTCAACATTAAACATGCTTGCTTTCATAAGTGATTGATCAAAATTCAAAAGCAATAAAAAGAAGCTCCACAAATTAGGCGGGTGGTTTCTTTCTCAAGAAATAATTGGCCAAAATCTACATCAATCTAAAAACAAAGAAGCAAATTGTTTAAATTTGCACCATGGATAGATTATTATAAACACTTACCAATATATAGGCCAAGCAACAGAGTAAAAAAAATGTCATAATTTGCCATAAATACTACCCGGAAACCAACTGTGCGATTACATAAAGGACAGTTAGTAGATCAATTTGGCATAATTTTAGACTCGAGGACCATAATTTTTAATTAGTTATGAACAATTTAGAAGAAAAACTCGTTTTTTTTTTTTTAGTTTTTTGCTTGTAAAATGGAAACTAATGAAGCAATCTTAATGTTGTCAATAGACGAATTGTAGAGAATTGAATTAGGAACAAAATGAGAGGTCGAATGTCCCGATGGAAGAATTAGAACCGGAGAAAATCCGGAAAACCCGGAAATTTCAGTGTTTTTTAAAAAAATTCACAATTCTGACATTTTTGAATTTTAAGAACTGAAACCTTGCACACAGATAGCCATTTATATGTATTTTATGTGTGCAAAATCCAGATTCTATTAAACAAACGCTTATTGCACAATCACCATTTCAATTTTTTTCTGCGATATTTTCCAGGAGGGCTTCTTGCTCCTGTGGTTATGATGTAAATTTTAAAAACAGAATTGGAAACTAGACGTACAGGGCAACAAAACGTTCATCTTCGATTTTCCATAAAATGTAGCGAAATAGGTGAAAAACGGTCGTGAATATGAGTAAAAACGGTCGAATTGTAGAGAAATAAATTACAAAGAGTGGTCGAGTAGTGGGGGAAGACCGGCCGCTGAGAGGAAGTTTTTACATAGGAATAGAACCAGGCTGCGCTTCCCCTAACGGGATGTCACCCCCCACTTTCACGGGGTCGGCCGTTTTTACTCATATTCACGACCGTTTTTAAGCAATTTCTCTGCATTTTATGGAAAATCGAAAATTAACGTTTTGTTGCCCTGTACGTCTAGTTTCCAATTCTCCTTCTAAAATTTACATCGGATAACCACAAGAACAAGAAGCCCTCCTGGAAAATTTCGCAGAAAAAAATTGAAATGGTGATTGTGCAATAACCGTTAGTCCGACAGAAACTGGGTATTGCACACATAAAATACATATAAATAGCTATCTGTGTGCAAGGTTTCAGTTCTTAAAATTAAAAAATGTCAGAATTGTGAATTTTTTAAAAAAGCACTGAAATTTCCGGGTATTCCGGATTTTCTCCGGTTCTAATTCTTCGATCGAGACATTCGACCTCTCATTCTCTTCGTAATTTAATTCTCTACAATTCGCGTATTAACAACATTAAGATTGCTTCATTATTTTCCATTTTACAAGCAAAAAACTAGAAAAAAAACGAGTTTTTCTTCTAAATTGTTCATAACTAATTAAAAATTATGGTCCTCGAGTCTAAAATTATGCCAAATTGATCTACTAACTGTCCTTTATGTAATCGCACAGTTGGTTTCCGAGTAGTATTTATGGCATGAAAAAATGCTTTATTGCTTGGCCTAATAGATTAGTTTGAACAATAACAATAATTCTTAGTGTCATTCCATTTTATGCAGATTTCTCATCCGCAAATGCGCGTACTTCAGTCACGCTTGTATTTTGTTAAATTCTTACAAAGAACTCTACATCCGCTAAAAAGTAAAATTTGTTATAAGGTAGATATAACACTAAACGTATAAAAGAAAATCAAAATTATTTCTTTACCTTCCTCGTTACTATAATTTCTGTTATCGCATGTCCCTTCCTTTTTATATCTCTTCTTACTTTTTGTTCCGACGGAAATAAACTTAAAAACAATTTGTTTAATAGCTGTTACATTTGAAAAACTATTAAAAAATTCATTCGGCAAGGTAAAAGCGTGGGAAAAATTATAATTACAACAAATTTACTTACATGCGAATTTATCACACACAGAATCAGAAAATCTCCATAATTTCAGTACTATTTTTAGAAATTGTCATTTTGTTGATCAACGTTTATTAATATTGCATTGAATTAACAACTTTATCTCGGCACATTAACCACTTGTAATATTTTCCATTTCTTCACAATTAAACATTCACTAATTATGTAAGTTACTAAAAATTCACTTTACAATAAAAATACAGAAAATGCACACTGTAATATGTATTTTCTTACTGCAAGCCGAGTTAGGTCTGATGGTTTGGAGGTAACTTTCAAGAAATTCTAAAGTAATTTATCTATTGTCAGTAAAACTTTACGACTCTTCACTCTTCGCCAAAAAAATGTGGGTCATCAAGCAATTTACAACATTGCGTTCAACTGTATCCGCACAGCAAATCAAACAATACCCCCAGTAAGGTCACCGCAAAATAAAAATTTCCGTTCTTAAACCAAAACGGTAATTTGCTTGGTTTAATATTATACCTGCTCACATTAAGTGCGTTCATCCGTTCTAAACTAAAGACACGCATTCTTAATAATTCTTAGGTGGCATTTTTTTGAGTGTACCAACAACAAAAAAATAAGATTTTCTCAGTGGAAGAATTGTATTTCCTCTCTTTTTATTTCACTTTTTATTTTAAGTCGTCAATACGCCAACCAAAACGTGGAAGTACGAAAAGAGTTTCCTCTCTTCAGGAGTGCTTCATTGTCATTGTCATATCTCTCTGACACTAGATGTCACCTAATTCATGCATGTTTTACCATTTGATTGTTTTAATTTTTTGATAAAAAACTTTTGCGTATTTTATTTAACCATAATTAGTCCCACCTTAACGAAATCATGACCACCACTTTTAAGCGCCAAATAAAACAATTGTTACTTTCATTGAGAAATAGCGACCAGTGGCTGAAAGTGGTGTCTCTACCCTACCTCAATTAATCTCAATGTTTTGTATCGCAGGTATCCCGAAAGTGTACCACTTGGGTACGTGCGGCGGCCGCTACAACGCCATGGTCCTGGAACTGCTCGGCCCCAGTTTGGAGGACCTCTTCAGCTTGTGCAACCGCCGATTTCGGCTGAAAACCGTGCTGATGATCGCCGAGCAGCTGCTGCACCGGATCGAGTACGTGCACAGCAGACGGCTGATCTACCGCGACATAAAACCGGAAAATTTCCTGATCGGCCGGCAGCGCACAAAAAAGGACAAAATCGTCCACATCATCGACTTCGGCCTGGCCAAGGAGTACATCGACGCCGAAACAAACAAACACATCCCTTACCGCGAACATAAATCTCTGACCGGCACGGCAAGATATATGAGCATTAACACGCACCTCGGCAGGGAGCAGTCCAGGAGGGACGACCTCGAAGCGCTCGGACACATGTTCATGTATTTCTTGAGGGGGTCGCTCCCCTGGCAGGGCCTCAAGGCCGACACGCTGAAGGAGCGCTACCAGAAAATCGGCGACACGAAGAGGGCCACCCCGATCGAGGTGCTGTGCGAGGGCCATCCGGAAGAGATGGCCACCTACCTCAGATACGTTCGACGTCTGGATTTTTTTGAAACCCCCGACTACGAGTATTTGAGGAAGTTGTTCAAAGATCTGTTCGACAGGAGGGGTTACACCGACGACGGCGTTTTCGACTGGACCGGAAAGGAGTCCGGCGAAAAAATCGACAGCATGGTCACTTAAAGCGATCTTTCGCAGTTTAGCCAATTACGTCCAACTTTGAGTTTTGTGCGTCTTGTTTAATGTGTGTGTGTGTGTGTGTGTGTGTGTGTGTGTGTGTGTGTGTTATAAGAGAAGTATGAATTAAATGAGCGATTCTGATGCAGATAGCACTCAGATGATTGCAACGCTCGCTTTTGTCCGTGTTGTAAAATTTTATTTTTTATGTGCGAGTCAAATACGACGTTTTATCGACGATTATTTAAATAAAACAACTTATTGAATAACGACTGTTTTATTTGCTTCATATTTTCGTGCTAATTAGCTAAATAAGTCGTTCGTAAATTTTACGTTATTTACAAGGGCAATTTATCACGGTATCGTTCGCAAAACAAAGCTGAACTGTAATCATCAATCACAAGTTGTAGTGGTGTGTCAGGATCAGTTTGCGGTTTGCTCCACGTAGAAATATTTAAGGGTTCAAACGTGGCTTTAGAATTCTCTCTCTCTCTCTTTCAGTCTGTGACGATGTGTGTGGAATTGCGGCCGAAACTTTTTCCATTAAAATTTGTTTGAAATAGCGCACGCATTGCCGTTGCGAACCGATTTTAAGATGCGCACGAATGAATTCGAAAAAGGGACGCCAACTTGCCAATTGAAACGAAATTAATTTGTACTGTTTTTTAATGAGCTTGTGTCAACAAGACTGAGGTGTCGGTTCGGTTGTACAGAAATTGTACGCGAATTTTCATGCAAGGCTGCCAATGCAAGTGGTGATATGAAAAATTCGTGCCGCCCTTTAACGAGCAACGACGCAACTAGTAATTCATTCGTTGTCTAATTAGTTTTAATTAGAATTTGCGGTACTGAATAGGTGGCGACAGTTCATCCGGTTTTTTGTGGTAATGAGCGAAACGTTGCAATTATAATTATTAACAATCGCAAAAAGTTACGTGTGTGTAAAATGGCACGGCGGATTTTTTTCTTAGTTTCAATTCGGTTTTTTGTCACCAATTATTATGATTTTTTTCACTCGGCATGACAAGTCACGGCGAGTGAATTTCGTAGTGCACTGCTTGTATTTTTGTTGGTAATGCTTTTTTAACGTCACTCCAATTAAGAAAAAATTCTTGAGGATTGATTTATTGAAGTTTGTTTTGTGTCAAGTAATTGTTTTCTTGATGTCCCTCGAATCTTCATACTCGTCCAGAAAAGTGGTTGTTTCTGGCCTTGGCCCACAATATACTATAATTTCTAAGAAATTTGGAAACTTTGAAGTAATACAAGTCGTTAGGTAATTAAATTTAACTGGCCTTCTTCTACTACTCGGAACAAAATGTAGAATATTGAGAAAAATTGAAAATTCAAGGTCACTTAGTAGTATATCGACCGTGCCCGTTCGATTGGAAATATTTTCAACTTCCGGCTTCCACCGAAAGTGGCCTGCTTAGATCGTAAGTCAGCTTTTTAATTGGAATTGGAAAATGGATTCGACGCGAAAAAATTAAAATCTGAAGTCAAAAAAGCTACCCCGATGTCACAATACCTCTCGCAGAGCACCCCTAAATTTGTCGTGATAATATAATAGAAAAATTATTAGTCGTATTTATTACCACTGCAGTTTTGTTTGTTAATATAAGAACATGTAGTTATATTATATACAACAACAAAGTAGTATTACACAAAAACTTTCTTATATTTAGCTAAACTTATTTTTCTGAGTGTAATGGATTCTTTTACTGGTCTTGTTCTACTTCTTCTAAGCCTCGGAGGAAAATTACTGAGCGATATAGTTGCAACCGGTCTTGACGTGGATTTATATTGCACTACCTCTATTGCACACTTGATTGCCAATATGGATCCTGCCAGTTATTCAATTCAACGTCCCTCATAAAAACAAAAAGTCAAATAAAGTTCATAACGCCAGAGAATAGATGCAATCGCGTCAAAGTTCAGAAAGTTATGAAATTACAGTTGCAAAGTTATCTGCATTAAAGCAGGGCGATCTTTACTTTTTTCTATCCTTAACCCGCTCAATTTATATTCAGTTAGCGATCACAGCGGGCCCACAATGGAACGAGTGTATCCGTCCCTCCGCCATGTATCGTTGTAAACGTAATCTGTTAAGCTCGCCGAGTGTTTGGCAGGCTGTCAGGCTTTTGACAAAGCAAATCTGTTGCACTGAGCCTGTTATCTCCAGCACACCATATACAGAGTAGCTTTATGCCCGGAAATTCTACAATTGACTGCCTCGAACAAAAGCCAGTTTAGTTTGGACACTCCGCCGATAGATTACCCCAGATAGCCTTAATTATCCAAACCGAAGAAATCAGCAAAATTGTGTGGGGAAATAAATCAACCCTGCTAATTAATTTCGCAAGAAAAGCCCCTTAAGCGAGGTGAGCGCAACAGTTGTTGTTTTAATTAATTTCCAATTTTTCTCCTGAAAATCGTTCGCCCCAAAAATTACTTTTTTCTACTTTCCGTTCGTACTGAGGTTATTACGACACGCCTTTGCGTATCGTATTAGACAAAAAGCGTGCGGCAAAAAAATACTAAAAACAGTGTAATTTATTTTTTTAATTTTGTTTCTGTGACAACCTAAGATTACTGTTAACACTAAATTAGCAGTGTCAATCAGCACTGGGATTCTTGTAATTAATTCAAATAGAAATAGTAATAGGAACAACCCGTTGACTGTGCTTGATTTAATCGTCACAAAGACTTCCAGACATACAAGCATTACCTCAAAGGTAAGGAGTGCAGGTACCTATGTGCGAGAATAACATTTTTATTATAAGAAATTATCACTACAACAAGACGTGAATGTGTATTTGCCAAATTCCACGAAATTCGCTAGATTTTGAAATTTCATGTTTTTGCTTAAAAAATGTGACAAAGTAGAAAAAATAGTGTATGATACTTCGTTTATAATGCTTCTTTTTAAACTCATGTCATAATATAAGTACTATAATGGCCTCCAAGGATTTTACTATTTAAATCTCATCACTGTGTCACCAAAAGTAAAAAAGCAACGTAACTAATCAATTATAATTTAATTTCGAAGGACAATTAGCGGAATGAATTTTCTGTGTTCGACGACGGATTAATATCGAGCACGGCACGTCAAATCAATCAGCGACCTTACCGTTGCACCCAACCAAACATGAAATACCGTAAAAGGCCAACGGAAAAAAGCTAAAATGAATGGTAGGTTTAATCGACTTTCGGTTAATTTTACCAAGCTCCACGAAACGGTTCTTTCGGCCATTTGAGTGAAAAGTTAAGTTGAAGATTTTTGCGTTAAATAATGAAAATGAGCCTGCTTCGAAAAGGATCACGTGTATTCTGTCGCACACGTGCGTCGGTATGCGTCGTATGCGTTCCTAAAACATTCATATAAATTTAAAAATATCACCAAGGTCAGCGTTCTATTTTTGGTGTCAACGTGTAGCGAGGGGCAAGACGCGTACGTCTACGAGATAGGTTGTGAGGGGGATGGGGGCGTATCGCCCAAAAAGATTTTCGCATAGAAAGAAGTATCCTACTGCCACCAAGTTTTGTACACCGAGCGCAATAAAATAAAAGTATTATGGGAGAATTCTTTTTACATATATTCCGAATATCGGATGCAATTTTTGACAAATTTTGTTAATTTAATTATTAATTAAAATCGATTAATTCATTAATTAAAATTTTAATGAATGTAAAGTTGTTTCTAGAACTTTAATAGGTAGGTATAATTTACTGTGAGTTCATTTGTAGATTTAAAATAGCTTTCCCCACGCATTTTTTGTAACGAAAAAGTTTCCAATACCGATTCTACTTTCATGTAAGCTATGTACAACTAGTTGGCCAAAAAATACTCACGTAGGCAACACTTATTACGTTGAAAAAGAAAGATATACATGATCAAATTCTGTCTCATAAATCCCGGCTTTAAATGCTGCCGGAAACACGTTAGTGCGGGGCCGGGCGGTTACCACATTTTTAATTTCCTGGGCGCAATTCTTGCGGCGATTTTAATTGTTGTGTTTATGAAACATCCCGTCGCTATTCTGTTCAACTAGAATTGTGGCGTTTAATCTGACCGCATCGCGGGAGGGGGACGAAATAATTAGCGGACAGCGCGAGTCCGTAATTGCTGTGTAATCATATTAGCTGCGGTTATGGCCGGTGTTGATGTGGCCTGCAGGAATTCCCAAACCCGCCCCAATTCTCCGGTTTAACGATCGTTGCAGGGTTCTGTTGCAAGGCAATTAAAAATCATCGTTGGATAAATTCCGATAAATTTCGTCGCCGTGGCAATATAGAAAAAGAGATCTGTCTCCATTTATATCCTTCGCAATCAATTACAAACTGAATGAGATTAAGATTCCGTCGGAAACAATGTAATTCAAACTTGTTATTACTTGTTAGATGGCTTCTATCTAAAATTGAGGATCTTCTAAATATTTTCCGGCAGAAGGCAATTAATTTTGTGCAGCTAAAGAATTTTTTTGTGACGCCACGTTGCGCTGTCATTTTCCAAAATCGATCAGATGAAACGGTTCCATTAATAAACCGGCCAATTATGCAGAATGTAACTAATGGATGTCATTTTTTAAACGAAATGCTGTTAATCTTTTGCGCTATCCGATGGCATCGATCGGACGGAACTTAATTTGGGTTGTCACAACACCGGGTGTCCCGGTGGACCCAAAGTTTTCTTTAGTGTCATTATCGCTGAGTCATTCATAACGCTGGGTCTCGATGGAGCTACAGTTTTATTGGGGGTTGGAAATCGTGACGACGGTTAAAGAGAATTAAGTGGAAGGTCAGGGAAAGATGGCAAATTTAGTTTTTTCCGGATTGTGGAGTTTTTATAACAACAATAAATTTCAAATAAGAAATTGTTTAGGTAATTTGAATAATTTCAAACTGCAATAAAATACAATAAGATGGGAGCGAAAACAAATTATCAATTGACGTTTCTTCTTCCGTAGACCACCTGATCTATATTTTTATAAAGATTTTGTACAGTCATAAGTAAAAAAAAAACTTTACGGCAAAAACAAAACACTAACAACAAGTGGATTGGGTTATATGCTAACAAATAACTCAGCCAGCAATAAAAAATGAATCTCACAATTGTTAAATTATCACACGATATTCATTTCGATACAGATTTTCATTATAACATTAGAAAATAGACCAATAATAGCATCGAATTTTATTTGGTAACCATGACAACCGGTTGTATTATAAACTCGTTGCATAATATGCTGTTTTGAACGTTAGGAGAACTTTCTTGTTGTTCGCATAATTTCGATGAATGGTTTCCTGATTAAAAGCGTTTTTATTTGATTCAAGTTAAGTTTGAAATTACAAGCTGCCCAGCCGGAGATTACAAATCGATGGTACAAATGGAACCGTGTAATCTTCTTCCTCGATTCGAAAGTTTGTGGTCAGACCTATTAAAGGCGACATTGTTCCAATGTGAAACTTAACCCTAAATTGATTTTCCGATCATCCTTCGACGGAGTCGAACAAGAATTATTTTTCGGCGGAAAAAAGCGAATTTAATTTTTATTATTAACAATTACTTTTTATCTCGTGTTCTTTTTTTGACAGTTCTTCGCAGATATACAATTAAATAAATCAAGCTACCACAACAACACTGTATCGAAATTATATTCATGTCGACACCGATTTGCATTATAACATCACTAATTTGGCCAATGATAGCACGTTATTTTCTTTGGTAACCATGTCAACGTGAATAGTGGATTATGAGCAGCCGAGTTCACAACCACTGTCCAACCAATGGGACACTAGCCAGAGATGTTATTTTCACACCACAATGGCAAATCCTTCTGCTGATTTTCCGATTATCCTTTGAAGAAGCCGAAATTATTTTTAGGCAGAAAACGAAATTAATTTTTATTATTAATAGTTATTTTCTAATCTCGTGTTCTCTTTTGCGTTTTCCACTGACAGTTCTTAGCAGATCTACGATTAAATAAATAATCAGGCAACCACAACAACATTGTATCGAAATTATATTCATTTCGACACCGATTTGCATTATAACGTCACTAAATTGACCAATGACTTGGTAACCATGCCAACGTGAATAGTGAATTGTTGACAGCTGAGATCACAACCAATGTCCAACCAATGGGACACTAGCCAGAGATGTCACCTTTACATCACAATGGCAACTGCGTTGGAACTGCTGCTGACTTCGCAAGTTTTTCCAATTCAATCCTAGAAATGGAATTGCTGGCAGGTGCATTTGCGATGCAGGAATTAAATAAAAACAGTCGGAGACGCAGCACTTAAATTTTATAATCACAACATGTCACTAAAACTAACTTTTATTATCCGGTCGCTTCAAAGTTGCATCTCCGAAAGTTTCTTGCGCGCCGTGCAAATCGATCTTTTGTTATCGCCTCGACTTTTATTGCCGGTAAAAATGAAAATTCTTTATCTTTAATGCGGGCGTTAAAAATGACGTTTTTATGTAATTCTCCGCTTGGCTGGAATCGACGTGCCGTTCGCCCTTTGACGGCGTAATAACTTTAAAACGCGATTTTAAGCTCGACGACCACTGTTTGATGAATTTGAGTTAATATTGATTCGGTTGCTTGCTGATGTGGTTATTATTTTCCCTCGATAAAAAATGGGGTGAAGTTATTCGTATCGAATGAGTAGAAAATGTCATTCGTAAGTGCTATTTTTTGCCGTCTCTTGTTTCTCGAAATTGCTGAAATTCGATTAGATTTAAGGGAATCGCCTGTGAAAATTGGTAACGCTATGTTCGCAGCGAGAAATCAAGAACTTAATTTGTTCTCTCACTAACCGAACAGTTGTGATCTTTAAGTTTTTCTGGTTCTTATCATTTTTGTTGCAGAAAACACATGTTCACGGTTTGTCGTTTATTTCACTGGCCTCGGCGGTCGCCTCTATCACATTTACCACATTTTCGCTCGGACTGTTCGCCCCTTTTGATGTATGTATTTACTTCTTCTGGCAGTCCTTATTTATTTTCTTTAACCAAACCGAGTTTTCTGAGGTGATAAATACAATTCAGTATCATTTTTCTTTCTGCATTTACTTCAATTTCGCACGATATCAAATGAGAAAATTTGAGGAATAAACACTCAAGAAATGTCGCGTAAGAATGCCTAAGCATGAGTATGCTTAGTCTTGCACGCACAAATATTAAACCAATGAAATTACCGTTTTGGATTAAGTATGCAGATTTTTATTTTTTGGGGGTTATTGTTTGCGACCTGCGCTAGATAATAATAGCGACCATCAGGGGAAAGTTTCATCGCATTACTTGGAATTGCTTTAAAGTTTTACCGACAATAGATAAATTACTTTAGAATTTCTTAAAAGTTAGCTGCAACACATCATACCTAACTCGGCTTGCAGTAAGAAAATACATATTGTAGTGTGTCTTTTCTATATTTTTTTTTGTAAAGTGAACTCTTAGTAGAATGTTTAATTGTGAAGTAATGAAAAATATTACAAGTGGCTTAATGTGTCGAGATGAAATTGTTAATTCAATGCATTTAATCAACAATAGGATCAGTTTCAAAGACCATTTTCAAAATGGTACTGAAATCATGGGGATGTTTTGATAGTGTGACAAATTTGCATGTAAGTTTTGTTCCAATTATAATTTTTCCCACATTCTTAACTTACCGAATAAATTTTTTAAAAGTTATACAAGGTTTTTCAAAGAAACAGCTATTAAACAATAGCATATTATTATACAAGTTTTATAAGACGATCTATTGTCGCACGAATAGGTTTGGGGCACGACGAGCGAAGCGAGGAGTGCTCCAATGTCATGAGTGTGACAATACGTCTTATAAAACGAGTGTAATATACTATTTTTTCTACTATGGTGCTCTTAGTTTCATGAAAATTTGAAAATTGTGCTTTCTAAATATTCTAGAGATTTTTAGGATTAGGTACTGCTTGTGTTGGTATTTGTCATGTGTCATATGTCAACTAAAACTTCAAATTTAAAATCTCGAGTTTGATATTTTTGTGAATAAGTCATGGACGAATTAAGCTGTACACTTGGCTTGACCTTGACAGGAGCTCGGTAGAGATGCCCGACGCCGGCCAGCGTGCTATTACAGCAATACCAACGTAATAAGTATCAAAAAAAAATCAAAAGCCGTTTCACAAAAAGTTCCTTTGTGACACTACTTTCAGTTTCACAAAAACTCGCTTATGATACCAAAGTAGAAAAATTATTTTTATAAAACTAAAGGAACTTGCAAAATTAGCAGAAGTTCCAACATAGTTGCCATGGTGGTATGAAGGTAACATCTCTGTCTAATGTCCCATTGGTTGGACATTGGTTGTGAACTCAGCTGTCAACAATTCACTATTCACGTTGGCATGGTTACCAAGTCATTGGTCAATTTAGTGATGTTTTAATGCAAATCGGTGCCGAAATGAATATAATTTCGATACAGTGTTGTTGCAGATTGTAGATCTGCGGAGAACTGTCAATGGAAAACGCAAAAGAGAACACGAGATAAGAAAATTGTTAATAGAAAAAATTAAATTCGTTGTTTTCTTCCTAAAAGTAATTGTTTTTTGGCTCCATCAAATCAATTTAAGGTTCAGTTTCACATTGGGACAATGTCGCCTTTAATTGGTCTGACCGCAAACACTCACATCGAGGATGTGCTCAAGGAGATTATGTGGTTCCGTTTGTACCACCGACTTGTAATCTCCGGCTCGGTAGCTTGTAATTCGAACTTAAATTAACACCTTCAATCAGGAAAATATTCATCTGAATTATCCGAACAACAAGGAAATTACTCCAACGTCAAAAATAGCATATTATGCAACGAGTTTTTAATGAATCCAGTTGTCATGGTTACTAAATAAAATTCGATGCTATTGTTGGTCAGTTTTGTAATGTTATAATGAAAATTTGTATCGAAATGAATATCGTGTGACAATTTAACAATCTTTTTTAACACATTGTCTCTTTATAGTAAAATTGCAATAAAAGTCGCTCTGTAAAAATTGTGAGATTAATCTGTTATTGCTGGCTGATTGTTTGTTAGCCTGCAACCCAAGACACTTGTTTGTCTTTTATTTTTTGCGTAGTATTTTGTTTTTTTAATATGAGTACAGAATTTTTACAAATAATTCCAATCAAGTGGTCTAAGGTAGAAGAAACGTCAATTGACAATTTGTTTTCGCTCCCATCTTATTGAATTTTGTTGCAGTTTTGCATTATTCAAATTATTGTTAGTTTAAATTTGTTGTTAAGTCGGTTTACATAATTTAACTCACTTTTTGATTAATGTGCGTTGATTGGACCGAATGGTAAAAATCGATTTTTCCGAAGTTTTCGTTGTTTGCGGCGATAACTTCGGGCGCGAGCAATTCAACAGTAAATCAAAACGGGCCGGAAAATTCGATATTAAGCAGAGGCATTTAAAAGCGAGCGAAACGAGGAAAAACGGACCGATAATAAATTTCAGTAATTTTTCTGAAAATAAAAAAATCTTCCTCCGCTTTTCACTTCATTTATATTAATTTCGCCGCTCCTCGCATCGCATACGTCATGTTTTCCGCGCAAATAAAACCATTTGTCTCACTCGGATCTAATCGAATAATTAATCCTTATACAGGGCGTCTCCACATTTAATCGGACCCTCTTGGACGTCCCAGTTCAGGACGACTGTTCCGGGGATTATTTTCGAGTGCGGTCCGCACGCGATTTGATTGAAAAACGGGGCAATTATTCGGCAATTAAGGCGGCGGCGGCCGTGTGGGGGCAAAATCAATTTATGAACCCGCCACGTGGGAACCGGAACGAACGTAAGACGCAGGTGTATGCAATGTCTTATAATATCTGAATTCTATTAAGTTTTGCCCCTGCGTGGATTTAGAAAATCCTTGCCTCGAAATAACGTGACAAGAGAGAAAACCCCTCGAAATTCATGATACACATACAAATTTCATGTCATTGTCTCAGGGAAAATGAACGCGAGTGCGTTCTCTTAAACCGGTCCGGGGATGATGTAGATCAGAAGGAATTGAAAATTGGATCACGCGCGTCGTGAATTTTTTTCTTCTTTTTGCAGCGACCCCGCGGAGACGTTTTAAGTGTCACTTCATACAAGGGCGACTACTTCGAAATTTTATCTTTACAAAGGGATATAAATGTGGTCAGTAAGTTGGCGAGGAGTAGGGACGGGAAATAAATTTCCGTTTTAAAACAAAAGGAAGCCGAAAGTAAAAGGATCTCCACTCATTTCCTGCTCAAGTGGAACGCACGTATGTCATATTCTACGACCGGATTTTCCAGCTCTTATCAAAAGATCAGAAGGAAAAAGGTGAAAGCCTTTGGTCAATTGATGACTGACGGTACATTACATGCGCACGATTTTCCACTGTTTTTTTAGTTGAACCAATTGACAACAAACATTTAATTAAGGTGACCAAACGTACTCCTTTAGGGAGTTTTGTACTCCTTTTTTGTGAACCGTACTTCTTTTAAAACGAGTACTCCAAAAGTACTCCTTTGCATTCTTTTGTACTCCTTTGTACTTCTAAAAGTATAAAAACTTGGCATTTAACTTTAACCTTTAACCTTTAAAAAAAGAGTTTCCATTTATTATAGAAAACAAAGGAAATGATGATTCTATGGTTAAATGTACAATCTGCAAAGGAGAATTTTCTCTTCATGCAGCGGATTCAGCGTCTAAACTAAATACATTTTTTAAAACTGATAGTTTTGGACCAATTGAAGATTGAAATAAAAAGTATTTCAAAGAAAAATAATCACTTCTATTCTTGGTTGATGAAATTTTCCATTTTCTTGTTTTCAAATGATTACAACAAGGGTTGACTCTTAATAGTCGGTTTGCTTAGGTGAAAGCATGCAACTTTCAGTGCACATCTTCATGGTTTTACCTAGGAAATCCGACTTTTAAGATTCAACCCTTGTTGTAATCATTTGACAACAAGAAAATGGAAAAACTTTTTACCTTAGCACACTTTATGAAAATGTGGATCCTATCATAAGTCGGGGAAGAAAAAAAATTTAAAAAATTTAAAAAATTTTAAAAAAAATGACCTGAGCACACTTTATGAAAATGTGCACTGCAATTTGCATGGTTTTACCTAGGAAAACCGAGTTTTATGATTACAACAAGGGTTGACTCTTAAGAGTCGGTCTGAGTCAGAAAAATCAGATTCTGAAACAGAAAAATCGATTCTGGGACAGAAAAGTCACACTCTATGTCAGAAAAAGTAGATTATGAGTCCGAAAAATCGATTCTCGGCCAGAAAAATCACATTCTGACTCAGAAAAAGCAGATTCTGAAACAGAAAAATCGATTCTGACTCCGATGCAAAATAATAACACTGCTTCCGTTCCGTGTTTCCCCTGGAAGGAAAAACTGACGGACTCGTTATTTATTTTACCGTTCCTCCAGGCAACAACTCACATCGCCAACTACTCCCTAAGTAGGGTTGTCGTCTACATCGGAGTACAGTGGGTGTAACAAATCGAGAAAATGGCCGTAGCTCCGTTAATACTGGAGCAACTCAATTGATTCTTGTTCCATCGTTTCCGGCAGGAAAAGTTATCCTAGTAAGGAAAAATAAAGGAAAAAAGAAAAAAAGGAGAGAAAAAAGCCAAACCAAGGAGAACACTTTTTTTTCTTTCTTGCTTAGAGCGTCATATAAACATAAAAACTTATGTATTTTTTGTGAGGAACGCGATGGTGCAATTAAAAATCGATTTGCTCTAAGATTGACAGAGATAGAAATCTTAAACCTAAACTAACATAACCTAACCTATCTTAACCTGACCAAACTGGGTTTATCTTTTCGTGTTTCTCTTTCGGGGATATTTTTAGAGTTTTTACACTGTTGAGGTTATGTTGTGATTATTTACCTGTTCTAAATAAACAATTGCACTGTTAAAATAGAAAAAAAGAAAAGAAAAACATTGACCTGAGCACACCTTATAAAAACGTGCACTGCAATTTACATGGTTTTACCTAGGAAAGCCGACTTTTATGATTATGATTACAACAAGGGTTGACTCTTAAGAGTCGGTTTGCCTAGGTGAAAACATGCAACTTGCAGTGTGCTTGTTTTAACGTGTTTATACAACGCCATCTTTATTTTACAAGCCGTGAACTAAGAAATTTGGCAGCAGTGTTGCTAGGCGGACATTTTGCGTTCTTCAGTTCAGTATTGCATCATTGAGTTGTTGTTGATATTGTTATAAAGTGCAGTTAACGTTAGATAGTTGTGGTATTTCCAAACCTGTGTGTATTTATCAGAATATTTAACTCAATAATTTGATATTCGACAATATAGAAAGTAAGTACATTTAACCTTTGGTTCATGCTTTTCACATGAAAACTTTTTAGATGACTAGAAAATGTTGTGTCCCAAGCTGCAAATCGAATTACGAAAGTGTATCCGTAAAGGGGCAAGCTGCAGTTACTACGTTTTCATTTCCAAAAGATGAAGAAACGAAAAAGAAATGGCTTCGAGCTATCCCGAGGAAAAATTGGCGGCCTACGAAGTATTCATCTGTTTGTATAAAACATTTTAACGAAAATGATGTTATATTAGATCAGATATACAAAAACGGTCAACTGTTACTACGTTGCTATTAGCACACCCAAAATTAAAGGAAGACGCTGTACCCACAATTTTTCAAAATCTTCCAGTTTATCTGTCTTCAACTTCAACAGTAGTTAGACGAAAAGACCCTGAAGTAAGAAGGAAAGCGTTGCAATCAAAAGAAGCTGGAAAAATTGAAGAAAATGTAAAATCTGATATTATAAATGACTTTACAAATTTTCTTGACACTTTTCAAACAAAACTAAATGGTATAAACAGTGAAACAAAGTGGAACTTTAAAATTAAGAGCAACTTTGGTGTTTGGCTGTATTTATTAAATATTGAGTGTTCTAATAGTTCTTCTGAAAGTGAAACTGAGTTAAGTGCCGCCGAAATTTTATGTAGTGTTCTTGTGAAAAGTGATTTAACATTAAAACTCTTTATTGGAAAAGAAGAAATTTCTGCTCACGATTTGAACTGGATTCTCCCTTGTGATTTAAAATTATCTCGATGGTCGCAACTTGAAAATATATTAGTTAGGTATGCCAACGTAAGTCAACACAATTTAAGGACTTGATCTTTTGAATTTTTCTTGCAAAAGTCGTATGAAAATTTAGTTATGTGTAACGAAAAAGCTGAAGAAATGGAAGACTATCAACATAAAAAACAATTGGAACTTTTAATTGATCAGTTAAACATGATATTGTTAAAAAGATGAAAATATTCCCCAGCAACTATTTTGTTTGCATTTATGGCTTATTCATATTCATTGTCTTGTTACATGCTCTTACAAGATCATTTGCTGCTGCCTAGTAAACGATATTTACAACAAATATCTTCTAGATTTAATGTAAAACCAGACAAAAATCTTTCAAATACAAGTCACTATTTGAAACAAATTTCCAAAAACTTGACTGTTCGAGAAAAATATACAATATTACAAATTGATGAAATTTATGTGAAATCTAAGTTAGATTTTAAAGCCAATGGAATTGTTGGCAGTTCAGAAAATAATGCTAAGGATCTGGCAAAAACTATTGAAACTTTTATGATCTCTTCTGCTTTTGGTAATTTTAGTGAAGTTATTCGACTAGTTCCTGTGAATAACACAACAGGAGATCAGTTAAAGATACTCGTTAATGAGGTAATTGAATTTGTTCAAAAATGTGGTTTTCCTATAGTTGCGATACTAACTGATAACAATAGAATAAATCAGAATATGTTCACTTTAATTTCTTCAAACGAATCTATGCCAAATCAATGCATCCCTGATATTAATACTTACCTATCGTATGACACTGTTCACATTTTTAAAAATGTTAGGAATAACTGGTTGAACAAAAAAGATACTTTTCACACTTTAATATATCCTGATTTTGAAAATTATACAATAAAACGGTATGCATGTTTCGAACATTTGCGACTATTTTTCAAGGACGAGCAAAATAAGTTAATTAAAAAAGCATATAAGTTGAGTTATAAAACTTTGTATCCCTCGAATTTAGAGAGACAAAACGTTTTGTTAGTGGATAATGTTTTTCATATGTCAACTATTGCTGCTTTACAAACGGAAGAAAAATGTACAGATACTGCAAATTTTTTACAAATTTTTCGCATCTGGTGGGATATTGTAAATTCTAAAAACCCTATCGTAGGAAAAATAAAAAGAAATGAATGGGCAGGACCAGTTTGTAGTATTGAGGATGAAAAGTTATTGTTTTTGAAACGTTTTTTGTCTTGGATAGAAGCATGGCAGTCTTTCAAGGACAAAGCTGGCTTAAGCTCCGACACATTTGAAGCAATAAGAAGAGCATCTCAAGTGTTATGTAAAATTGCTAACGATGCTGTAACAAAATTTAATGTTTCATATGTACTCTTGGGGAAATTTCAAACAGACAAGTTAGAGAAAAGGTTTGGAATGTACAGACGACTATCTGGATCAAACTATAACGTATCAGTTAGGCAAGTAATTGAATCAGAAAACAAATTACGAATAAGACATATTTTGAAAATGATCAATAAAAAAGAAGCATGCTTTAGCAACTTTGCTAATGAAAGTACTGAATCAAATTTATATAATGTTGACATTGATCAATTTCGCCCCATTATAACTTTAAATTATCTTGAATTATGTGAAATCGAGGAATCAAGCTGCATATATGTTTGTGGCTATGGAGCACGATCTGTTTGCAAAAAACTGGAATGTACTGCCTGTGTTTTTTTATTTGAGGAAGGACGCGGCAGTAATGTTTGCAACGAATATTTTGACTTTTTACAGCGAGGTGGCTTAAGTGTACCAAGTTACCATGTTAAGTGTGTTTTCTTTCATATGTATGCTTTGTTAGAATATATTGTAGCTAATAGCGTGTGGGAAACAAAATTTTTGCAATCTTCCTGTCAAAAAGGCATTTTAATTCAACTGACACAGTTAAGCTTAAATTCCAATAACTTTTTTTAACAATTTGAATTACATTGTCTGTGTGGCAACGATGTTTCTAGATTGTTTAAAACATTGTATTCTGTTTTTGCAAATATTCTGTTGAATAACTACACAAAATATTCAAAAGAAACAAATGGCACTAAAAATTTAGAGAAAAAAAGGAAATTAGCTACGCTAACAAAAGAGAAGAATAAACGTTAAAAATATGTTATTTGTAAATAATGTCATTTAATGTTTAATAAATACCACAAAATAAAATTTCCTGCCCTTACTAACTTTTGTTTTATTTCTTAATACTATCAGAATAATGATGTAGTATGGATCATTTCATGTTAGTTATTTTTTAATAAGTTTCGATTGCAACCGACGTGCAATGATACCCGGCCTACTTCTGTGCATTAATGCGGTGTTGCCAAGCATGGCTTCACGGCTTGTAAATAAAGATGGCGTTGGTTTATACATATAATTTTTGAAATTATTTAAAAACCATATAGTTGAATGGAGGAGACTCAGTGTTTTTATTGAAACCCAATCACCATATCCAATGAAGATTCATTTGTACTCCTTTTGTATAAAAAATAGTTGGTCACCTTAATTTAATGGAAGGGACGCAGGTTGCCATGAGGTTCTGTTTGCAATAGTTATTTAAACTTCTGTTCTATTTTAATGTTGAGTATACGATGTAAATATCCCTATGTTCAATTAAAAGAAAATAAAGTCAACCGGTCAATGTATGCAACCAGTCGTACTGTCACGTCAACATATTTTAGGTTGCATGTCATTAAAGTGTAAACAAAAGAGACGGAACATTGTACGATTGATTCATATTATCTTCTTCTTAGTTTAGAATAATAAAATGTTACAACTGCACTGTATAATTCGAACACAGTAAGTTGCCATTGTGAATTGTGATGTGACTGTAACATTTCTGATCAGTTTTCGAACTCCACAGATAGCGGGGTTTTAGTAACTTCAATATTAATAAATATCCAAGCTGTTTTAAAAAATTCAACGCATCAGTTACATCAGTTACAAACGATTTATGCAAATTCGCATTAAAAATCGCCATCAATCGCTGTTCATAGATTCAGACCGAATTTTATCGCCGGTAATTATGCAGCGATTTTACAGCCGGTGACCAATTGATTTCCCTGTGCATTGACATTAAATTCTGATGACGCCGCGACAGCGGCTTAATACTTCCGACAAACAGACACGCCGATCCGATCGTTGAAAAATGTAAATTTTAATTTAAACGGTCGCCCTGCGACTTAAGGGTTGACGATCAACGCCATCAGTATGCGATGCGTGCATTTCCCAGATGCTAAAAACGACTGTGCAAAGCTCCAGAAACCACTTTTATTAGTTACTCTTTAAAAAAACCTCACGTTTTGAATTTTGATGCGAAGCCGAGGCGCTCGAGATGAACTTTTCGTTATTCAGAGATTGAATAAAGAAAATGCCTAGTTACATCAAGATTATTATTGTTAAGAAACGTATCTACCTTATCTGAATGAAAAGGAAGAAGAAACGATGAAAAATATATTTGTTGTTGAGCTAAAAAACTGGAAAATTTAATTAAAGCTAAACCCTATTCCTAGAAACTGTGACTTGTTTTTTCTTGGCGACAAAAAAAGGAAGAAAGCTTTTTTAATTAAAACACTGTGTGAGTTATGCAATTAATTTTAATTGCATTTCGACGCGCAATAAAAGCGGAAATTTTTATATTTTATTCACTCCCACGCAATCGTACGTTTAAATCAACGTACAACAAACGGCACAAAACTCGTTTGTTTATCGTTTCGCATATTTTAATTGTCCATTATAAATTGGATCGTTAGTTTTAAAGCGCGAGAGATTAATTTCACCAGTTGACCATTAAAAACAGGGCCGCACTGCGATTTTTTAACTGAAACCCAAGTTTCATTATACTCGAGTTGCTGAATGTATGGAGTAATAAAAACGCATCATTGCAATGTTCAATTTAAAAAAAGAAGTCAATTCGTAGCGTTTATCTCAGCAATCCTTGATAATATAAATGATTTGATATTTATGTCAATTAAGAAATAAAAAAATTTATTAATGAAGTTTAAATTTGGAATTTAGTTATTAAAATGTGTTCAAAAGAAGAAAAAATTGATATTGTGAATTGATATAAAAATAACAATAGCTTCAGAGATTTATTTTTCATCGACTATCTCGACGGATCGATACCATCTGTCAGAACAGTAATGAATTAAATTCCATTTATTTAAGAAATGCTGTGCAGGGATTTTACAATCGTTTAGCGTATTGTTTAAAATGTAAAGGAGGTAATTTTTCTTTTAAATAAATCGTTCTCAAATGATTACATGGACTCGCCTTCGGGTCGTGCAGCAAACTTCATTTTCATGGATAAAAACCTCTGCTGACCATGCAAATTCCTTGAAAATGATAAGGAAAAAATAAATACTCGATAAAGAACAGGGTCGATTCACAAGCCAGAGTCACGTGTAGAAGGATAGAGTTACATATTAAATTCATTTCTCGGCTGCAATTCGCTTTCACAAGAAAGTTGTGTCACGAAATTACGGCAGTTGTAGCGAACCAAAAAATTTCAATTTTACCAAAGTTTAAGGGTATCTCGACACAATTTCGGGAATATGCGAAAACAACGTGCAATAAACTTTAATAAAAATTTCCCGATAATATTTCCTTCTCCCTCTCGCGGAATAATAAACGTATTTGTAATTTGAGCATTTTCGAGACGAAATTTATGAGCAATTTTTTTTATACTGGAAAAAATTGAGGAACACGCAACTGAATATTCATAATTCACTTCATAAGAAACGAAACAATTTTGCATAATTTGCAAACGTTTCTTGCATCCTTCCCGGGGGATTCGTTGCGGCTCGTAAATTCGAATCGTTTATCGGAACGCCGATCAGTGCGAGGAATCATCTATGACATTCATGCACGTCTTTCCATTTCGCCCTTTTATCAATAGGGGAAAAAACAATTCATCACGAAGGAATCTATTATGCTAAACCCATGCGAAAACATTCATCGGTGTTGTGTTAGCCGCCTCCCCGCCGACTTCATAAATATCGAATACCTTAAAACGTTGGTTTTTGAAAAATTCCGGCGATTTATATTAAAAGTTGAGAGCGATTTAATGAGGCCTGTTCTAAATGAAATTGCGCCCTCCCCGATCACCTGTTTACGAATTTGGGTGTAATTCACCTCAGACTGTCTCAATTTACAAAATGTATTAAGTTCTTGTCGAGCCGATTCGTCCAGAAAAATAATAAAAAATTATTACAACTACGGAGTCTTCATAAAAGAATGTGGAGCCATTTGAAAACTTGTTCATTTGTAGCTTCTCACTTGTCAAACTAATTTGAAATTTGATTGTTGAATTTCAACGATTTGAGATATTTTCCTATATTTTCTGAATTGTGTTTGCCTTTTATTGCAATTCGAAAACGTCATTAAAATGGCATCGATAAATTTGGGTTATTTAATAACATGGCGCTGTGCGTCGTTCATTATAATACATCATTTGCATTGACGTATAAATTCGCGCTCGAGAGTTCGCCGCGTGTAATAACTTTTACGACGAAACTTGAGGCACAATTGAAAATAAAACTTGGCGAACTCGGATCGAAAAGGGAGAACAACTTTTCCCAAAAAATGTTTTATCGTTTCGCATGAAAATCATTGTCAAATTTATTGCTTTTGAATTGGCGATGCCTATCGTTAATTCGTGTCAAATTAAACAATTTGTTTTATTTATTTCGTTAGTTATTTACTAAGCAAATAGTGATTGATATGTTGTAATACTCGAGTGTGGTGCAACGTTTTATCCAACGGTGCTTAATTTAAATTAAAATAATTATTGCTATCTCAGATAGTTTTCCGACTGTCGTGCGTTGTCGAGCAATTAAAGAAACAAGTGTGTGGTAAACTTTCTGCAAACCAAAACTCACTACTGTCAAAATTGACGCTGTTGTGGGACGTAATAGTCCGGGAGGCAGCGTTACATATGACATGGTCATTTCATCCCTCACAATTTCTATTAGAAATGTTTGTTCTCAGGCAAGTATTTAAGGATCCAAGCGTCAGCTGCTCCAGTTGGGGTGGAGGCGGCTATGGCGAAATTGGAAACATGTCGAAAAAAAATAATAAAAAAGTAATTTCAATACTTTTGAAAATTTGTCAATCTTTAGTTTAAATAATATTAAAAATAAATATAACCGTCAGCTGCACTGAAAATGGGGGATTATACGTCAGCTACCCCTATAAACCGGAAATAAAAATGGGGATGTAAAGTCATTTCATCCCTTACCAAATTTTTACAGCGTATCTATTATGTTATTGAAATGATAAAAACAATAATCAGCTGAGCTTCCAATAGGGAAAAAACCGTCAGCTAGGGCATTATAGCTGCTTAGCGCGCATACAATTTCAACGTTAAATAATTCAAAGAACGGTCTGACTGACGATCTTACCTCTATTATATCATCAGCTGACTATTATTTTCAGTAAGTATAGTCTCTAAACTATTAAACATCAAAATTTCAAATAGAATGAAATTAATTTAACCCAGATATAGCGGTTTCCGGTGTTCCAGTAATAGACACCCAAGAGATAATCTTAAATTCGAAAATTCTCAAAAACTATGGCATTTTATTGAGACAAATATGGAATACATCAAAGTGTAGTAAATTTTATGTGCTTTCTTTTAGTATACTTTAGAGTTTATTACTTTATACATATATATATATATATATATATATATATATAATTTTTTAAAATAATTTCTTAAATCTTGTCAAATGTGCCAGTGGTGGACATACATCGCCAGTAATAGCTGATACAAAAATGATATTTCATGTTTGTCAAATAGATTTCGATGCCAATGTAACTATAAGATGCTCAGATACGGATGTCCTCATCATATTATTAGGTAATATGCATCATATTTAAAATGATCTAAAAATAAGCATTCTACTTGGTACTGGCAATAACAAACAATATATCGATGTCAACAAATTATGTCAAACTCTTGGACGAAACTTGTGTTCCTCATTGCCTGGATTCCATGCTTTCACAGGGTGCGATTTCAATCCTGCATTTTACAGGCGAGGCAAAAAAATACCATATAAAATATTAAAAAATTCTGAAACCTTCATAAAAGCCTTCACAGAAATTTCAAAGATTGTGATAAACATGAATTTAAAAAAACTATAGAAAATTTCGTCTGCAGAATGTATGGGTTTAAAGGTATTGATGACGTTAATGTAGCACGAGTGGCTACATTTATGAAAGACAAATTGAATGAAAAGACAGATGTACTGACATTCAAAAATAAAATTGATGGATCCATATTTCCTCCATGCAAATTAGAACTATTTCAGCACATTTTCCGTACCTCATATGTTGCTCACCTCTGGAGCCACGCTCATCTGTCGGTTCCAACTGAATTTTCACCGACAGATTTTGGATGGGAAGAAAAAGAGGATAAATATACCTTTAAATGGTTCGATGGTGATCAACTTCCGCCAAATATCACCAGCATAACAGGTGTTGTAAACACTACATAGACACTACAATGAACAAATTGATTTTTGTCTACAGATAACACCGAGCAAGGAGAAGAAATTGAAGAAGCGGAAAAAGAAGCAGATAATGATCAGTCTGAAGAAGAAGAACAGGAAGAAGAAATTTTCACGATAGCTCTGACGATAGTTCTAGAGAAAGCGATTATGAAAATGACTCCAGAAAGGCATCAAGTGATGAAAATGAATTAATGTGATTTGTAATATTATTTTTACATTATTGTTTCTTTTATTATTGATAAGCCTTTATTTACTATATATTTTTCATTTGATTAAAAAATTATATTCACACTCAAAAAATAATGTCGTGTCGTAATATTATAAAATTTAAAAAAAAATTGAAACCGCTATATCTGGGTTAAATTAATTTCATTCTGTTTGAAATTTTGATGTTTAATAGTTTAGAGACTATATTTACTGAAAATAATAGTCAGCTGATGATATAATAGGTGTAAGATCGTCAGTAAGACCGTTCTTTGAATTATTTTACGTTGAAATTGTATGCGCGCTAAGCAGCTATAATGCCCTAGCTGACGGTTTTTTCCCTATTGGAAGCTCAGCTGATTATTGTTTTTATCATTTCAATAACATAATAAAAACGCTGTAAAAATTTGGTAAGGGATGAAATGACTTTACATCCCCATTTTTATTTCCGGTTTATAGGGGTAGCTGACGTATAATCCCCCATTTTCAGTGCAGCTGACGGTTATATTTATTTTTAATATTATTTAAACTAAAGATTGACAAATTTTCAAAAGTATTGAAATGACTTTTTTATTTATTTTTTTCGACATGTTTCCAATTTTGTCATAGCCAGATCCACCCAGATGCAAACAGCTGACGCTTGTTTTGCTTAATAGATATATTCAAACTATCATTTGAGACAAAAATTGTGAGGGATGAAAACACTAACAAAAATGCAACGCTGCCTCCCGGACTATAAGAATTCTACTACCGTCTTCTTTCAGTTAAGAAATATCAGTTCCATTTCCAACTGTAATTTGTTATTAAAAGTCTTCGAGATGAATCACTTTGATGTCATTGATATTTCAGTTGGTGTAATTATACGCGCTGACGTAATTAAGAAATTACAATGGAGAAAAAAACACAATCAATAATAAAATATAGTAATTATTATTTCCTTAAATTACACTAAAAGTTAGGTACACTTGGTGACATTCAAATAGCAACGCCAATTTGAGCCCACTTGAAATAGATTCTAGCTGACGTTTATATCTATATCTAAAACCAAACTGAAAAGTTAGTCCCTCGACCGTTACTAAATCCATTATTATCTATTGGCGTTGCAATTTTCATGTCGACGAGTGTTCAGGTACTTGGCGCAAAGTGGGTCAATTCTTCAAGCGTCACGCCAGCATAACACTGTTGCAGCGCTGGCACAATTGCGAATCCGAAGGAACCACCGTGAATCGTTGACTAATCAGATCGTTATGCATTTTCCGGCTGTCGTAACTGAGGAAAAACAGCGAAAAGCTCGCGAAAAGTTTGATCGACAACGAGACGAGCGTGTCTGAAAATCAAGCGATAGTTGAGTCGCAAAGTTTCGAACGACACATACCCTTCAGGACGATTTTGTTTGCGAATTTCAATTCGTAGACGAGGCAGCCGCCGAGGACGACCGCGCCGGCGACGAAGCTCGCGTACCAAGCGCACTTCAGCCAGCGCTTCTGCTGATCGACGTTCCAGTCGGAACGCAGCTTTCCCGACGCGGACCCGTTTATGACGACCAGAAAGCAGACGAGAACTGAAACGAATAAAACGTTGGTTTCGCACCGATTTTTTTCGGGGGTTACCTGTGCTCGCGGTGAACGATACGCTGACGCAATCGTATTCTTCTAGTCCGAGGAACAGGAAAGAGAACGAAAACAGCGAGATGCAAAGGAGGATTCGGCCGCAGCTATGCAAACATTCCATTAGAGCAAACAATGGGAATCTGAGTAAATAAATGTAGTCGGCTTATCGTTATCGTTTCTTTACCCGTTTTTATCAGGCCGATAAAACAAAGGATATACTCGTGAAGTATCTTTTTGATACGTTCAAACTCCTTTCTATACAGATTGTAAGAAATTTGAGGATTTTTTGGATTATATAATGAGAACAATAAAAATTGTCGAAAATCAAACGATAAAGTCGCGACAAAACTCCAATAAGGAGGGAGCGAAAACATTCCTTCGTGCGCAATCTGTATAATAAACTCGGACGGGTTAATTCATTATTTTAGGACAATTTTAAACTAAGTTTAGCTCAATTTGTAATCCTTAAAACATCCAAACTCCTTTATATACAGGAGGGAGGGAGCGAAAGCATTCTTTCGTGCGCAATCTGTATAATAAACCCGGAAGGATTAAATAATTATTTTAGGACAATTTTAAATCCAAGTTTAGTTCAATTTAACCTCCTTTATATACAGATTGTAACAAAATTGATGAACCGTTCATTTAATTTTTACGATTATATAATTAGAACAATGTAATTCAATAAGAAAAACCTAAACAGATAGATTTCTCAATAAAAATAGGCGGAAATCAAACGATAAAGTCGCGACAAAACTTCAATAAGGTGGGAGCGAAAACGTTATTTCGTACGCAATCTGTATAATAAACCCGGAAGGGTTAAATAATTATTTTAAGACAATTGTAAACCAACTTTAGCTCAATTTGTAATCATTAAGACATCCAAACTCCTTTATATACAGATTGTAACGAAATTGAGGAACCGCTTGTTTAATTTTTATGATTATCTATTGAGAACAATGTGATTCAATAAGAAAAAAACAAAAAAACAGTTTCCTTAATAAAAATAGGTGAAAATCAAATGATAAAGTCGCGACAAAACTTCAATAAGGAGGGAACGAAAACATTCCTTCGCACGCAATCTGTATAATAAACTCGGACGGGTTAATTCATTATTTTAGGACAATTTTAAACTAAGTTTAGCTCAATTTGTAATCCTTAAAACATCCAAACTCCTTTATATACAGGAGGGGGGGAGCGAAAGCATGCTTTCGTGCGCAATCTGTATAATAAACCCGGAAGGATTAAATAATTATTTTAGGACAATTTTAAATCCAAGTTTAGTTCAATTTAACCTCCTTTATATACAGATTGTAACAAAATTGATGAACCGTTCATTTAATGTTTACGATTATATAATTAGAACAATGTAATTCAATAAGAAAAAACTAAACAGATAGATTTCTCAATAAAAATAGGCGAAAATCAAACGATAAAGTCGCGACAAAACTTTAATAAGGAGGGAGCGAAAACATTCCTTCGTACGCAATCTGTATAATAAACTCGGAAGGGTTAAATAATTATTTTAAGACAATTGTAAACCAACTTTAGCTCAATTTGTAATCCTTAAAACATCCAAACTCCTTTATATACAGGAGGGGGGGAGCGAAAGCATGCTTTCGTGCGCAATCTGTATAATAAACCCGGAAGGATTAAACAATTATTTTAGGACAATTTTAAATCCAAGTTTAGTTCAATTTAACCTCCTTTATATACAGATTGTAACAAAATTGATGAACCGTTCATTTAATGTTTACGATTATATAATTAGAACAATGTAATTCAATAAGAAAAAACTAAACAGATAGATTTCTCAATAAAAATAGGCGAAAATCAAACGATAAAGTCGCGACAAAACTTTAATAAGGAGGGAGCGAAAACATTCCTTCGTACGCAATCTGTATAATAAACTCGGAAGGGTTAAATAATTATTTTAAGACAATTGTAAACCAACTTTAGCTCAATTTGTAATCCTTAAAACATCCAAACTCCTTTATATACAGGAGGGGGGGAGCGAAAGCATGCTTTCGTGCGCAATCTGTATAATAAACCCGGAAGGATTAAATAATTATTTTAGGACAATTTTAAATCCAAGTTTAGTTCAATTTAACCTCCTTTATATACAGATTGTAACAAAATTGATGAACCGTTCATTTAATGTTTACGATTATATAATTAGAACAATGTAATTCAATAAGAAAAAACTAAACAGATAGATTTCTCAATAAAAATAGGCGAAAATCAAACGATAAAGTCGCGACAAAACTTTAATAAGGAGGGAGCGAAAACATTCCTTCGTACGCAATCTGTATAATAAACTCGGAAGGGTTAAATAATTATTTTAAGACAATTGTAAACCAACTTTAGCTCAATTTGTAATCCTTAAAACATCCAAACTCCTTTATATACAGGAGGGGGGGAGCGAAAGCATGCTTTCGTGCGCAATCTGTATAATAAACCCGGAAGGATTAAATAATTATTTTAGGACAATTTTAAATCCAAGTTTAGTTCAATTTAACCTCCTTTATATACAGATTGTAACAAAATTGATGAACCGTTCATTTAATGTTTACGATTATATAATTAGAACAATGTAATTCAATAAGAAAAAACTAAACAGATAGATTTCTCAATAAAAATAGGCGAAAATCAAACGATAAAGTCGCGACAAAACTTTAATAAGGAGGGAGCGAAAACATTCCTTCGTACGCAATCTGTATAATAAACTCGGAAGGGTTAAATAATTATTTTAAGACAATTGTAAACCAACTTTAGCTCAATTTGTAATCCTTAAAACATCCAAACTCCTTTATATACAGGAGGGGGGGAGCGAAAGCATGCTTTCGTGCGCAATCTGTATAATAAACCCGGAAGGATTAAACAATTATTTTAGGACAATTTTAAATCCAAGTTTAGTTCAATTTAACCTCCTTTATATACAGATTGTAACAAAATTGATGAACCGTTCATTTAATGTTTACGATTATATAATTAGAACAATGTAATTCAATAAGAAAAAACTAAACAGATAGATTTCTCAATAAAAATAGGCGAAAATCAAACGATAAAGTCGCGACAAAACTTTAATAAGGAGGGAGCGAAAACATTCCTTCGTACGCAATCTGTATAATAAACTCGGAAGGGTTAAATAATTATTTTAAGACAATTGTAAACCAACTTTAGCTCAATTTGTAATCCTTAAAGCATCCAAACTCCTTTATATACAGGAGGGGGGGAGCGAAAGCATGCTTTCGTGCGCAATCTGTATAATAAACCCGGAAGGATTAAATAATTATTTTAGGACAATTTTAAATCCAAGTTTAGTTCAATTTAACCTCCTTTATATACAGATTGTAACAAAATTGATGAACCGTTCATTTAATTTTTACGATTATATAATTAGAACAATGTAATTAAATAAGAAAAAACTAGACAGATAGATTTCTCAATAAAAATAGGCGAAAATCAAACGATAAAGCCGCGACAAAACTTCAATAAGGAGGGAGCGAAAACATTCTTTCGTGCGCAATCTGTACAATAAACCCGGAAGGGTTAAATCATTATTTTAGGGCAGTTTTAAACCAACCGGTCATCCGGTCGTGGTTCCCATTGAACTCACAAGAGTAACTGATCCAGAAACGGACCCTATTATTGGCGATGGACGTAACGCGTTCTGAAATCACGTTTGATTCGGTTAAACAGAATTGTTACAGTCTGCTTAACATTACCGACAGTGGCTTAATCACACTTGAGTTCGGCGTACTATTCAAAGGCATCCAACAATAGGATTCAGCAGTTTCACGTTACCGTAGAAGACAGTCTTCAAAGAACTTAATTTGGAACGGGATATAATGTCAAATTTCAGTAACAGAATCTAGTTTTGGAGCTCGATCTTTCCCTAATATAATCTGACCCTTAGAAATAGTGATACGTTTTTTTAAGATCGGTTTCAGTTGTTGTTCTGCGCGCGCAACATTAAAATGTTGAGAACAACGTAAAGTCCCATCAATAAGTTTTTATAAAAAAATTAATTTCATAAAAGACAGTGTAGTAATAAAATTGCCATTTATACAGTCTACAATTAGTAGATTATAATTTTTGTCAATTTTTATGTTTTAATTGATATTTTGTAAGTTTGTAAAAGCAGCTTTTTGTAACCACCGCTTTTTGTAACCACCGCTTAATCGAATCACAAACGACAAGAACTTGGAGGGAGCCAAAGCTTCAATTACCAACCGAACGATTAATTCAAACTAATAAGCTTACCATTTATAATAATGCAACTCAAATTACAATTCAATGGAATTGTGATTTGATTGTTTCCGACTGTTATTTTGGAGGCGCCGCCGAATTAATTCGCGACGGCTTAAATCAATAAAAATATTTACAGAAAATTTATAATTTCGAGCGTCGCTTTTGTAGTCGCTGTAGCAAACGACTTAAGACGCACTTAATCCTTAATATTGCGATTACATCGAGATTAAGCTGCTACGAGTTTACCTCGAGGAGTTGAAGTGTGCGGAAGAGATATTAGCGGCGTAATACTCCCGCCCGTAATTAACGCAAAAATGCTCGCATCAAAACACACAACAAGTTAAATTTCGAAATGTAAATACCGAATGATTCCAGATGGACACATACGTCATGGGTAGGCGTGGCTTAATCGACCCGCACAAGCAAAATATTTCAGTGTGGACATGATGAAACTAATTAAAGAAAGCTGCTGTCAAATATGACAGTTTATGGTTCAAAAAAGCTATAATAAGTGTGTTGGTATTTCCGTCTCGTATAAGTATAATAATATCAGACAGATACATATGTCATAGGTAGGCGGGATTTAATCGGTACGACGCAAGCAAAATATTTCAGTGAGAACATCATGAAACTAATGAAAGAAAGTTGCTGTCAAATATGACAGTTTATAGTTAAAAAAAATCTATAATAAGTGCAATAGATAATGTTTTGGGCAGTTATTTAACCAAATAATGCAAAAAATACTAAATATTTGGATCGTTAGTTGGCTGAATCAGTTTCGGGAACTACACAACCTAAAAACGTTTGCACTTTTCATCTCATTTGCAAGATCTACATTTTCCCAAGTTGCAAGGTCCTAAACCAAAAAAATTAAATTCTTTGCTCGCAGCAAAGCAAAAAGTTGCTGATAATTCCACTAGTGGTGAAAATGTTGCAACAAAGCAATCGAGAGATTGCAGACTAAAAGAGAGAGAGAGATGTATTATACCGGGTCGCCCCAAAGCAATGCTGTCGAAAAATGAATTTTAGTGCAACTAAATGATTTGTGTCATCAATTTATTTTATGGGAAATTTTTAACTTCAAGTTTGTGTTTAAAAAATTTAGTAATTGCAAACTATAATAAAGATGAGTTGGAATGAGTTGGAATGTTAAGATAATAAAATCGCCGGTCCACGCGAGTCACAAAATTCCACAAATTTTTTGTTCGCACACAAAAACATGTCCAGTGTTATCAGCAACCGCGTGGAAGCCAAAGATGGCCGAATTGTCTAGTTTTCAAATCACGGCGATTGATACGTTCGGAAGACGCACCGGCAATTTTTTATACGATTACGGGCTTGTTATTCTTCCCACGCTGTTGTTCCTAACTGCCATCGTCGCCTTGGTCATAAGTAAATTTCGTCCAGATAATATAATATGCGCGGGGATCTCAGGTACCACCGACAATTTAACTTCATTTGTCACGATTTCACTTTCAGGATGGTGTTTGGTTATCGTGATTACCCATCTTTTCGTCATGAAACCGTATCGGCCACTCTGGAGTCAAAGGGAGCAAGAAATGTCTTTGTTTGTATCGTGGATTGTTGGTTATTTGTTCCTCGGTGTGACCGTTTCTTGTTACATCTATGAATTCCAAATCATCGGACTTGATAAAAGCATTCAAGGTACGATTTTTCCCTTTTGTGTAACACTTTGGGCTTGTTTAGTATAAGTATAAATAACAACTTGAAAAAAAATGTGTTGGTAATGGCACTTATTCGTGTGTCAATTTAGAACAGAATATAAAAGTGTCATTATTCAACAATAATTAAAATTTTCAGCATTGCCAACACAATTGTTTTTGTTTTTTTCTCTAAGGTTATACTTATATTTATATTTAAACAGCGCCTGAACAACTCACCCTTAATTAATTATTTTTTTGTAGAATTTACTCTGAGCAGTACCATAAAGGCATCTGCGATATTTTCGAGTATTATAATGAGGTTTACGATGAGAAAGATGTACGAAGATTTGTTCGGAACGGAGATGTGCTCAGAATGTGCACCTCTTACATATTTTTAACAATTGATTAGTGAATTTTGATGTGTTAAGTTGTATTAAAATAATTTGTGTAATTGTGATAATAAGATAAGTCATTTCGTATAGTCAAACGCAATTATTAATGTTTTTTATATATTTTATAAATAATATTAAATAAAATGTTGAATATCGTTTATGAATATTTATGAAGTTTTGTGGGCGAAAAAAATTTTGGTAGCTTAAAATTTTGATCCCTTTCCCTATCAATCGCCGTTTAGTTGGTTACTGTGGTTCTTCACATAAAGTTTCGCCGAATTTAAAAAAAAATCATTAACAAATTTCGGTAATCGCCAAATTTATTCATTAGAAAATTTGTAACGTTAGTTTGTTAGGGCGCAAAAAATTGAAATTCTGATAACTTAAAATTCATCCCTTTTCCTACCAATCGCCGTTTAGTTCGTTACTGTGGCCCGTCACATAAAGTATCGGTGAATTCTTAAAAAAATCATTCACAAATTTCGGTAATCGCCAAATTCATTCCGTAGAAAATTTGTAACTTTAATTTGTTATGGCGCAAAAAATTGAAATTTTGACGATTTAAAATTCTTATGGTGAGGTTCGAGACTGTACGCTAGCGAAAATATATTTTCACACTTTCCCAATACTTACTTATTTTAAAAAAATCTTGTTTGAAAATGATTTGTACGATTTAACTTCCGTTTTGTATAAAAAAAAACATTATACCCGGTGATTTTTTAAATTTCACACCTGACTTTATTCTGCAAGATGGCGCTAACTGTGACGAATTGACATAATCAGTCAACGTCCTTATATTTCGCTCGAATTTGTTTTGTAAATTTTTTTCCCCCTTTACCCACCAAGTTAGTCGAGGGTTTTGACGACGAAATTCTGCTAATTAGAAATTTTGGGTTATCCCAGTATTTCACATTGCTTCCTAAACAAATAAATGACCTCAAAAACAGTTAAAATTAGGAAAAATCACGGAGCAAATAGTCAACTGTCTGAAATTTAAAAAATCACGCGGTATGTATCCAAATCTAGCAAAAAACTCATCGTGGCGAGATTGCCCAAAGGAATTAGCTCAGTGAAAAACAAAGCGTCGTCGAATTAAAACGATTCTTATAAAATGGACAATCTCCGGTTAGGGGAGCCTTCTAACTACTATTTTTTTCTTTACTGGACCCAAACATTTGTGTGTATTTCAGCCTTGTTTTTTTTTATTAGTAAGAGGACACGCATCAACCTTTCATGTCTTGCAATACCAGGTAATCCTGCTCCATTTTTGTTTTTGATGAAAGCAATTTGAATTTCAGTGTGTTGTTGGATTATCATCGTCTTTATCCATCATAATGGACCAAACCATAGCCTTGAAACGCAAAAAATGACATTGATTGAAACGTGGATTCTTGGTTATATGTTTTACTGGTTTCCTATTTGGTGCATGTTTCATGAAGTTTGTCACAACGTTGATCAAGACAGTGAAGGTACGACTTAACCCTTTCGCCTCCTTCCAAGCTGAAGATTTTAATTTCAGAAGAAACGTTCAGCGTCATTGTCAAGTTAACGGCGAGATATTCCGGCCTCTTATTGAAGTGTTACACGAAAGCACTTTACACAGAGCTATTCGACCAAGAGATTCACGAAGAAATTCCGTTGCTTTCTTTTATTATAAATTAGTGTTTTTAAACATAATTTTATATTTGTGTACAATGTAAATAAATGAGTTGATGCGAATTCCGGTTCTTTTTGTTGGGCGGAAAAAAAATTGAAGATAGTCGATGAGACGAGTGTAGGTCAGAACGTGGTCGAATTAAAATGGACGTTTTACAACCGACGATGGCCACAGAAATCGATTGGACCACTGCAGCCACTGAGTTGTCTACAACATTTTTAAAAATGTCGTTGGTATTTTTGACCATCAGCCCGAGCGCAAGACTGCCCAATTTTTTATGTTTCGCAGTATCAGGTACCAAATTCAATTTAAATTTCGTCAAAATCGACTGTTTTCGTTTCAGGGGTGTCATGGATGGCAATTGCCAACCAGCTCTTCCTTGTTGACCCATACTGGAGTTATGATGTGACTTTGGTCTTAATGTGTGTTCTTGGTTTTATGATGATGAACGTTCTTCTTTGTGTTTACGTTCTGTTTTTTGGTCGGGAGTTACGTTTTCGTGGAGACCTACTTGGTAACGTTCTAGCATTTGCAAAATATCAAATTTAAGTGCTTTTTTTAGAATTTGCAAAGGATGTCGGTATGTGGATAACTGCGATTTGTTCGTATTTCACATTTTGGTTAGAAATGAAAAGGATACGGGACATGCTCGACACGGAGGATGTTTTTTAAATTAAGTCTGTCTTGACTTATTTTGTGTTATATTAAATAGTTGTGTGTATTTTAATATTAACATAAACCATCAATTTGGTTTTAGTATTAAACGAGATGATGCAATTGAGCTTTTTATTAAATTATGAAGAACAGATCAAATCGTGGGATATCGCATGTTGTCACTTTTTTTTTGTCAAATAATTTTGTTTTCATAAATTTCAAGTACAATATTTCTGGACATTTCGGCTCAGTTTTGTCGTCAAATTTTTCGGTAACTTATTTAGCAAGCCACAACTTTGGTCTACTCGCAGAACAAAATGTTTAGAAATCAATATTTAAATTTCAACTGAACCCAATGGTTCTATGTAGAGATAAGTGACAAATCCTGTCAAAAAATAAGTATGAAGTCTCGTTCTCACTGGGCAAGTTACTTGACTTCAATCTACTTCAAATTAAGTAATTACTAATGGTTTTCCAAAAGCAGGTAAAACGTTGAAAATACCTCTACTTCACTGGAAACTTGAAAAGATAATTCAGATTAAGTAAATAACTGGTTCATATCGGTAACGTTACTTGACTTAAACTAACTTAAAGTAAAGCAAATCTAAATGGATTTCCAAAGGCAGGGAAACATATGCAACGACCTCTACTACACTGAAAACTTGAAAAGATATTTGAAATCAAGTAAATAACTGGTTCATATTGGTGAAGTTGCTTGATTTCAACTAACTTAGAGAAAATCAATTGTAAATGGATTTTCAAAGTCAGGAAAAAACCTGAAATGACTTCCATTTCACTTAAAACTTGAAAAAATATTTCCAGTTAAGGAAATACATAATTCATATTGATCAAGTTAATTAACTTCAATTAACTTAAAGTAAAGCAATTATTAACGGCTTTTCAAAGGCAGAGAAAAATCTGAAAGAACCTCACTTCACTTGAAATGATATTTCAAGTCAAAATAGGCAACTAACTTGACTTCACCTTGGAATCAAGTGACCAAATTAATGAGAACGAGGCTTTAAGTCAATTTTTTTCAAATTTTTAGTAAAATTCATCTTGCTGTGCACTTAATCAATATTCATATTGATCAAGTTTCTCGACTTGAAAAAATCTAAAAAACCTCTGCTTAACTTAAAACTTGAAAAACTTAGTTTCAACTTGAAATCAAGTGATCAAACTAATGGGAACGAAGTTTTTGGTGGAATTTTCTAAAGTTTTTTCAAATTTTTAGTAAAGTTTGCACTGAAATGATCTTTTCGGCTGCTAGCTTATCCACGGCGTTGTTAGTAGTATCGTTGGACGCTTGGCTTTCGAATGAACACAAGCTGAACTACAATTCATGTCTGGCAGTCTCAGGTATTCCAACCCAATTTCTTGATTAAAATTAATTAAGTAATTGCAGTGGCCACCTGGATCATCATCACCTACAACATGTATTTATTGGGACCAAGCTGGAGTTTTGACTGGCAAAGAAGGTGGTTGCTTTTGATGTGGTGTCTCGGTTTTGTGTTAGGCATCACCTCCAATTCCTATTGTAGTTGCAATAAACTTGTTTGTTACGACGATGATAGCTTGCTTGGTACGGTTTTCAGGTGGGCTTAACGGTCGACTAAACTTCTTTTTCAGAAGCGACAACGTGTTGGCTCATGAAGGTAACAGCTGAATTGTCGACCTTCCTATTGAAGCATCTGGTGGGGGAAGTCCACATCCAATTGTATGGAAGAGAACTATTTCCATAAAACCGGTACATTGTTGTTGGGTATTTGACTAATTTGTACTATCTTAATAATAAATAAACCAATTGACTTGCTTACTTAACTCACTTTGTACTTTGACCGAAGCAATAACAAGGACTATCAAAACGAGGAAGAGTTGGGAATATTAATCGAAACAATGCAAACAAAATGTTGAAATGAAATGTCAGTTGAAGTTTGGTCGTCACTTTAGTGGTTGGTCAAAACGTGTGAAAATTAAAATGATGGAAAAGGTGCCAATAGGCCGCTTAAATCTAAAAACAAAGATAACTAAATTTTTTGGGCACTTTATTATCACCCAATTATGTACCCTTCCTTGCGCTCTCTTTATCTTGATGCTGTCGTTCCTAGCTTTTCGTTCCAGCCAACGACAGAAACGGAATTGTGTTTTTGTAGGAATCTCTGGTATGTCATTTAAATGTCATTTAAATGTTGTTCAAAATTTTGGTTTTAGCGTTATCTGTGGTTATCATGGTCATTAACCATTCTAATTGGAAGTATTACCTTCAGGCGCTGTCGTTGGAAATGTTCCTCATTTTGAACTTAATACTGCAGTTCACAACTGTAACTAGTCTCTCCTACGAACTCTTGCGCGATGGATTCGACACTAATGGTAGCAGTTTTCTTGCGTTGCAAAAGGTTATTTTACTTTTTATTTTTTTCAGAATGTATATTGAACCTTTTCATGCAATTTGCGGCAAGGTATTCGGTTTCCGCATTGCAGTGCAACATGATCATGACCAGAAAATGAAAAACAACAAGAAATGCCATAATTTTAATTTAACTTTTAACTGGTCGCGCCTCAAAAATTTACACTACCGATCGCGTGACTGAAACTAAATTATTTATTGTTTTTTAAAAAAAAGCTTGTGTTTGTACATTAGTCCAGTCATTTTGGAGAAAAACAAATAAATTTCAAGTGAAGATTTTCCTGCTACGCACTCATCTGTTGGAGAACTTGCATGCAAGGAGAATAGCAAATTTTCTTGCTTGCAACACAATTTTTCCGACAAGAATCGAGATTTTGTTGTCTTCATTTATTATTATTATAAACGCCAATTAATTAGCGGAATGTAACTATTTAATTGCTCATCGTTAAGGTATCAAAAAGGATCATTTCCATCATTAAGGAATTTAATTAAAAAATTGCTTAAACTCACGTGCAACTTGGGCCATGAAGAATATCCAAGCTACATTAATGCCAAATAAAATTCTTGCAGTTCAATTAAAAGTTAATGAACCTCAAAAAACTTTAATTGTATTTCATTTCATTATTTTTTACAAATTTCGAATGCACAATTACTGCAGCAATTATTATCCGAGTCTCTGCAAGTCGTTATGTTAATGCACAACACCTCGGTAGTTCCGACTTTAAGCGAATCTTAAATATTTAATTTGTAAAGTTTTTCTTAACAACATCCGCTCATTAAATTTTGATACGTATCTCGACGCATTTTCAAAATGCAAAACATTTGTTAGTTCAGAAAGGCACTCTTGAATTGAATTGAAGGCACTATTTTCAACTTTGAAAGTCAGTTAAAAATTACTTCTTCATTAATAACAAAACACAAAAATTCATAATATCAACAAATATCAAATTCACGTAGGGTAGAAACGCTTTTACCCACTTTTTAAACACCCAAAACATTTTTCGGAATTACAACAATAATAATTATGTGAGTAGAAGAAATGTATATTCAAAAAATTAGAAATACAAGCATCAAAAGTTTTCATTTTAGCAAAAAGTTATTTGAATACTGGATTTTAATCTATATACAGGGATCATAGCACTTGTAATGCCAAAAAATAGTGACACATTTTTAATAGTAAAAATAATTTATAATAAACTCCAAAATAAAATTAAATATTGTTAACCAACATAAACAAAACAAAATGAAATTACTTAATTAAATCATTTTTTACATTTCTTTTTGCAACAAAATTACCTAATATGATAATCTTTCTTTGGTTTTCTCTTCTTCTTTTTTTCTCTTCGTTGCCAACCCTTCAAGTAAGACTTGCGCAACACCTGCTTCCATAATATCATTCTTTCCAGTCCTTGTTTTAATCTTCCATGGCTTTCATCCAGTGGCTTTGCAATGAGAATCATCACACACAAGAAGGTTTTTTAATGTTTGAATTTTGTTTGCATCTAATTCTTTTCGTAATTTTTCTCTTCTTAATTCTTCATATTGGGTTTGTTTTTCTGCCATTTGGTTCTGTAAACCAAAATTTTCAGACTGTAGTAACTTTATGCGTTGTTCGGCTTCCTTGACCTTTTCCTCAAGCTTTGTTTTAGCATATTTTATCTCACTTTTTTCGGCCTCCAACGTTTAGAAAACACCACATTTGAAGGCTTCAGATTTAAATAGGTGAAATCGCCTTAAATGAATTCTAATATGTTGGATTCGATAAATAAATCTTTCAGAATAAAAATTGATTTGAAAAAATAAAATTGATTATCATCTGACCTTGAATTTGACCTTGAAAAAATTAAATTAGGGTGTACATGTAGTGTTTATAAAACGATTTCATTTAAATCGAGCCATAAATAACGGAGATCCGCCTTGCGGCGCTTTTTATGCCGCACCCTGTATACTGAGACATGACGGAATTCTTAAAACAGTATTGGAGGGGACAATAGTAGGGAAAAATCCACGAGGAAGATCAACGTTACAATATACCTCTCAAATAATTGAAGATCTCAATTGTCCCAAGAGAGAAAAATGAAAAAGAATGGTGAAAATGTTGCAACAAACCAATCGAGAGATTGTAGACCAAGAGAGAGAAAGAGAGAGAGAGTTCTGATAAATAATGTTTGCCTTATTTTTTAAAATAAACTAGTTTTTCGCTTTCACTGTTTTATTATGTGGTACAAAAATCAATTTTTCAATGAAATAAGTTTGTTGTTATGAATAAAAGGGCCTACTTTGTCAAAATCTCTTGCTCCAATTTTTTGTGGCACCCCTGATGAACCGACAGGTGTCCAAATCTGAAGATCAAAAGGGCCTTGAAAACTGTCAAAAAAACAGAATAAATTTTGTGAACAACGAAATTTATTGTCTTTTTGTCAGGTTTGAAGGCGCTTTTAATCTTCAGATTTGGAAACTTGGCAGTCCACAAAAAGTGCCACCAAAAAATGTAACAAGTGACTTTGATGTATGGGAACTAAAAAAACAATTTTTGGAGAGGGCGCCGTCGATCGGGGGTGCCACAACGCGCACTCTCTATACGAAATGGTTTTGCTAAGATTTTTTTATATAAAATTGCAAAAGTAAACAAAAAAAAATGAATGAGGCAGGCCATCACACAACTGCTACCCGGACTTGAATGTCTATACGTTTGTAATATTTTGTATTTTTAGTCCTAGGATATTACTGCCCAAAGCCAGTCAGCCCATCTTGGACACGAATTTTGCTTGTTTGAGCACAGTAATCATTTTCAGAGTCCCAGTGTAATGGCAGTTGTACATATTCCACGTCGATATTAGCATCCAAGGCATCACAAGGTAGTGATTGGTGATGAGCATGGTGAAGAGGTCTTGTGTGGTGACCGACACGGCAAAACCTAGGGAAAGGACGCGATTATGGCGCCAATTGAAGCTTATATAATTTACCTGAAAGGTTCGGGCACATTTTGGTGTTGGCGGCTGATATGAAGGAGGTCAACCCCCACAGGCAAAAAGTGATGAAGCTAGACGTCGGCTTCGGATCGCTGTCGGTTCTCGAGCTGGCATCCGAGCTTGGACTCTTAATGACGAGCGTACTTGTGCGCTGCAGCTTGTTAAAAATTTTACCGAATTTTGATGTGCCAAAATTGTATTTTTGTTTCTGACAATAAATTTTCAGTCGTCACAACAAACTTGTTTAAATTTACTGTGGTAGTTTGATTTTTTTTTTCAAAATTTGGCAGTTGCAAGTATGAAGGTTCCTTTTCATACCATTTTGGGGCCTCCGATCTCTCTGCCTCTAGATGGCACTAAATCTTTTCTCTTTTCAACTTACATATTTTCATTTGGGAGGCAAAACCGTCGTTGCACCATGTAATTTTTAGAAAACAAATCAATGCAACTAAACTATTATAAAACAATTTTGAAAATTGTGAATTCTATTTCACCACCGTTACAGTTTTGTAAAATAAAACACAGCTGAAACACTTTTAGCTCTGATTTCGCTCTGTAGATAGCACTTCCCAATCACGTTCACCATTCACCTGACACCATCAGAATTCAAAATGAAAATCTTTTAATTCGTTTTATGTCTTATACAAGGTGATTCCTAAAAAGCACCGCAAGCTCTAACTTTGTTATTTATTGTCCGAATTTTTCGCATTTTAGATTTTTTACCCAGCGTATTCCCATGTTGAGGGAAAAAAAGGTCGAATAAAATGGGCAATTACTTTATGGATCGCCTGTGGTGCAGATTAAATTTAAATTAGAAAAAAGAATGTGTAAAGGTACGGAATTAATGGAGATGAGGTCGTTCCGGCTGTTTATTGTAGTTTTTTGGACGTTCTAAGTAGATGCTGGCACCTCTTTCATGTAACCAATAAGGTAACATTGCTTCTTAACACAAGTTATCCTGCTCGAAGCACCAAACTAGGTTTCTTTCATTTTTTGCAAATTGCTAAACTTTGTAAGTTAAATTGATGTCATGTTCTTATTCGTTTCTAAAATGGCACCTCTTTCGTTCAACCAATAAGCTAACATTGCTTCTTATACAGAAATAATCCTGCTTGAAGGACCAAAATTAGGTTTCTTTCATTTTTTGCCAATTGCTAAACTTTGCAAGTTAAATTGATGTCATGTTCCTATTCGTTTCTAAAATGGCACCTCTTTCATGCAACTAATAAGCTAACATTGCTTCTTATGCAGAAATAATCCTGCTTCAAGTGGCTAAAAGTGGTGTCTCTACCCTACAACCTTGGGATGAAAAAACTTTCTCGCGTTTGTTTATTATTTGAATTCCCAATCCTCCCGAAGGTAGTTTAACACTTCCCGCGCGCAAACTTTCTCGTACTGGGGAATTCGGGGATAAAAAAAACTTATTGCAACGTTAGTTTTTGTTAGGATCGAAAAGCTCTTTATCTCCTGAAAAAGTACAAGTTACGGATGGTCACGCTTAGGAAAGGGACGACGGACAACGGGGCGGTCACCCGATGGGCGCAATTGCACAAGTCTTCGTCACAAGTCGTGCAATATAAATGATGGGAATCTCTGACCAGCACACCATTCATGCATTCTTTCGGGTAAATGCACGATTTTTGCAGAAATTCTTGATCTGCAACAATTCGAACGTTTTTTTGTTTGTTTTCGGAGTTTCTTTACCTTGGACCTCGCCTTCCAACGTGACGCAGATTTCGCCGTCTCGGCAGTTGAGGTGCGGGAGCGTCGCTTCGCTGCACTGTGCTTGGCGGTCGAGCGTTGCAATCGGATTGGGGCTGGATGGACTGGTGCAATAATAGCATCGCAGGCTGACCACTTAGGAGGAAATTAGTTGCGGCCGGAGCCAAATCGGAATTCTTACCGTCGCTGATCAATTGACACAAAATAAAAATTTTGAAAAACATTTTGATTAAAAAGGTTAGAACGTCAGTGACGTTTGACATCAGTCGACTGTTCTCAAAATTGAAATTAATTTTAATTAATTTTGAATTGTTTTTTATCTCATTGTTTAACCGGCGACAGCAAGCAATTAACAAGAACAGTGGAAACGGATTTCGAAGTAAAAGGGATAAGAAACCAAGGACATGAGGCCACAGTTTACCTCTATCTACGCTAGATGGCGCTAATTGGGTTACGTTTTTGATTCCATTAAGCGACGGTTAATTTTTTATGAGCTTTTCAAAGGAACTGTAAGTAACTTACCATAATCATTGTTGTCTTCTGAGATTTATGAACAGCTTTATTTTGGAAACTGTACAGATGCCAATTGACATGCCCATCCCTTCAATAAATCTGTCAGAGATCGGCACCAAAATTCTATTCTTTCGAGAATTCTGACATTTGTCTTATAATTAATGTTAACACATGTCCCGCCTGACCGACGCCAGGCAAAACGACACATATGTATGTAAAAACCCCTAATTTTAAGGACAGTCTTGAACAACAGTCAAGAACAAGCAGTCTTAATAAATCGTTCGAAGAACCTCGAACAAAAAATCTTTGTACTTATGTAAATAAATCTATCATAATAAAGCTCCGAATTTCACCTAATCAGGATCACGACATCATTATTTCATCCAACATTTACTTAAAAATCTTAAAATCTTAAGACAACAAATTTCCCCTTTTTAATAGTTGACGCATAAAACAACTCAAACTGACCTACACGCGCCGGCTTCACAAAACTAATAAACACCAACGTTGGTAGATGGTGTCAAGAAATCATTTTTGAAACGCTTGAAGCAGTCGGGACGCTCCCAGGATTATTTAAATGTTGATTTTTATCAGCTCAAATTCAATTACTTAAAAGAGACCGCACCGCATTCGAAGTAAACATTTAATAAAAGCAGACCGGGTTTTCGAATTTAATTTCGTCGTTACTGCAAACTTGCATATAAAACAAGTTGCAATAAGCATCCGACAAATATTTGTCTGCAACACTAAATTGAGTGAAGAATTTTCTTTCGTTGAGATATTTGGGCCGCAAACCTTATCGCATTTATGACAGACCAGCGGCGTCTCGTCAAGTCACTCACAGGCAATCATATTTTAAAATTAAAGGAACTATCACTCTTTTATCGCCTTTTTATTCAACGGCTACAGTGTCGATTTTAACACATTAGTGAGTTTTAGTTTACAGAAACTTTCACACACATTTTCCAATAATATATAATTATCTGAACGGACAATACCCTAGCTACCGGCGTAACTAACATAAAAATTCAATTTTGATTAATTAAATCATATTCGTGAATAATAGGCAACATTTTATGCCCTCCAATTTAATAACTTAAATTTGTCTGTAACGTCACTGCGATGCGGTGAGATAACGACAGGTTATCAACGGTGAGCGAAATTGGATCACAATGCGTGCTTTTAGTGGATGTGTAATCTTGAAGAGTTCGTTTCAATAAACATGTCGTTGGTTAATTTGAGGTTTCTGTTTCTCATTGTGTTGATTGTAATTTCTGTTACTTGCTACAATTTATCTTGGAACGATGAAATTAATGCCGTGTTCGTTGTATTGACAGGTAAGTTAATGGGGTCATCGTTTGTGCGATACGGATTGATAAAATGCTTGAAGGTAAACAGACGATTCATATTTAATAAAAAAATTATTTGTAGCAGATTTTATAAATCAAATTTTCAAGTAAGTTTGCATACGCTTGCAAAATTGACGTAAGGCCAATGCGTTTGGGGTAATTCGTTAACTGGGTCTTTTCTATTCCAATCGAATATGTATATGGGGTGGTAGCTCGGGAACTAAGTTGTCTGTTTGGGACTAATGAATTTACAAGTCCGACATGAAGTTCGACTAATCTAGAATGATATATTGCAGGGAATGTAAATCAGGATTATTTTTTTATTAATACTTGGTCGGAATAAAAACAGTTTTATTTGTGTGATAAGGGATAAGTATCTAAACAAATTCAATAAGTAAACAGAAAATTTTTCTTTTTCTTATAAATTTCGAAAGTGGTACGAATCGCGCGAGTGGTGGATTTTGTGAAAACGAGTCGAGGCATAGTGCAGACGAGTATGTAAATTTTACACGAGTTTTGATACAACACTTGCTCAAACCTTATTATTTGATTAAAGATATAAATTACAATTTAATAATTTTAAAATATCGTTTTCCTTGGACAAAGGTTTCTTGCGTGAACAATTAATTGCACATTTAATAATGTTTCACTCACAGTAGAATTGTCAGGTTATGTTCTGACGTTTTAACATCACTGTGACGTTTCTGTGTTTATCAAAAATCCTGTCTGTTTACTATTCAGCATTTTCAAGTGTCCATTTGGCCTACTAAACACAAAACATCGCAGCAAAGTTGCAACGTACTTTTGAACATTTAAAAGACGTCGAGGATACGTTTTAACATGGCTGAGATGTTCTCAACATCACTGTTAATCTTGTCTGTTTACTATTCAGTATTTTCAAGTGTCCACTTGGCCCACTAAACACAAAACATTCCACCGACATTGCAACGTACTTTCGAACATTTAAAAGATGTCGCTGCAATGTTTGTGACAATTAAAAAACTTGTCTGTTTATTATTTAACATTTTCAAATGTCCACTTGGCCTACTAAACACAAAACATTATAGAGATGTCGATACGTTGCAATACAGCTGCAATGTTTTTGTGCTGTAATTGACTGTCACTCGGCTTGTAGTTTATTTTCTGGAAGCCAGAAGACTTCTTGTAAGTGTTTTGAGAATTGTGTACTTTTGACCAGAATTTTCTTTCAGTTTAATCAAATCCATGTAAATAACAATAAACGATTGAACCTTTGAAATGTGTTTTATTTAAACGATGCATCACATCTGAATAAACACAATCGATAAAAATTAATTACGTTTCAGTTCTTGGCTGCTTTATCGCGCAAACCAATAAATTGAAGAAAGGAAAATACCGCGCCGACTGGACCTTGGAGAAGCAAAAATCAGTTCTGACCTGCATTTCCGCAGCCAGCTACATTTTGGCCTTGACGCCTATAATCTGCCTGCTCCACGAATGCTACATCAAACGTAAGTCGAAACGACCGAATTACAATTTTTTTCATTTTTGATCACTTCCAGTGATCACCAACTTCGCAGACATCTTCATCAAATTGGCCCCAACGGTTGCCTTCTTTGTAACCTCGTACGAAGCTTCGAGCTCGCGCGCCGACCTGGAGTCCTGCAAGGAGAAGAGCCTGAAATTTTTGGTGGCCGCCTCCGCCGTCGCGATAACCCTATTCACGGTCGTGATAGTCTTGAACAGCATTGCGTTTCACATGTCCGCATAAACCAACACCATCTTTGTTGGTAAAAAGATACCGAATTAGCTGTTAAATTCGTCATTGTGGAAAGGCGGTCATGGCGTACACACCAAGCGCGATTCGTTCAGTGTTTTTCGTAATTTTAATCTTAATTTCGGTGTGCTGTTTCATTTTTACAACATCGCATTATGTCAACATCGCATTCCTAGCGGTCACAGGTGAGTTACTTCCCACATTTCATTAAATTTTAACACTCACTCTTTGTTGCAGTGCTGACCTGTGCTTGCGCAATATTTCATGAATTCGCGAAAGGAGCCATCAAAAACCAAAAGCAGGCGCTGTTAGGTGCGTCGAGTACCTGCTTAATCCTCGCCATCGTGTCATTCGTCTACATCCTTTACGAAATTATTTTTGCACCCGAGCCCTCCTTCACAAGTGCGTCCATTGAAGTCGATTTTCAGCCGAAATTAAATTGAGGCTTTTTCAGGTCGCATCCTTCCGATTATGATCAAATTCTGCAACTGCATCGCCCTGATTTTGTTCGGATACGAGGCGTGGAAGAGTTATACCGAGGCGAGACGGCAGGAGGAGGAGGAAAATACAAGTTTTCACGACGTCACGATTGATTTGCGTTAATTGGAATTTGTATCCCAGTCATGTGAGAACGTGGATCGTGCTGATAACCAAGAGGCCCGCGAAAAACTGCGTGGCAATGTACGCAGCTATTTATAAATAAGTTAAGAAACCGATTTTTTTAAATTATTTTTATCGATGCGCATCATTTAATTTGTCAGCGTTGCACGATATTATAATGTTACGTCATCGATTTGTCATTCAGCGGTTATTTTTATCTTGTACAGTTCAACGAATTGGTGGTTTTTATATATTTTGTAAAATTGTTTTTTACGACGAGAAAAATATAATGTGAATCATTTTAGTTTGTTTTGTTTTTAGTTTTAAGCACCTTAACACCCACTCAGGCGCAAGTTCTGGAATTAAAAAAGTTAAAGTGGTTGAAAAATCTTAATTGCAAAAAACCGACAAAAACACCACATGACGCAAATGACTTCTAATTCTTACATGAAAAAGAAATTAAATATTATGATTTGTGTGAATTTATTTTTTATATTCTAAATGAGTCGACCAAGTTTTCTTTAATTTCCTACACTTATTTCAATTGCAATTGGAAGTATTTTATTTGTAACATTTCAATCGACAGTTTTTTAAAAAACCACTAGGAACATGGCATCAATTTAACTTACAAAGTTTAGCAATTCGCGGAAAATCAAAGAAACTCAGTTTTGGTCCTTCAAGCAGGATTATTTCTGTATAAGAAGCAATGTTAACTTATTGATTACATGAAAGAAGTGCCATTTTAAAAACGAATAGGTACATGACATGAACTTAACTTACAAAGTTTAGCAATTCACAAAAAATGAAAGAAACTTAGTTTTGGTCCTTCAAGCAGGATTATTCTGTATAAGAAGGAAGGTTAACTTATTGGTTACACGAAAAAGGTGCCATTTTGAAAACGAATATGAACATGACATTAATTTAACTTATAAAGTTTGGCAACTTGCAAAAAATGAAAAAATATCTATCTAATCTAATCTAATCATTGTGTGTGACTTTTTAAAATATGTTTTTAAAATGTAATACGTGTTTGACGATGTTTTAAAGAAGGTTTTAAAATGTTGTGATTGTAATAAGTGTAAAAAATGTTTTTAAAAAATATTGTTATGAACAAAGGAACCGAATTTGTAAGTAAACATACATTTACATAACAAGGGAAAAAAATTAAATAAATTAATAAAAAATATCTAGTTTTGGTGGATTCTAACATGTCTAAAATGTCCACTGCAATTTGCATGGTTTTTTTTTTTCAGAGAGTCAGATAAAAATTAAAACTTATGTATTTTTTGCGAGGAACACGATGGTGCAATTAAAAATCGATTTTCTCTAAGATTGACAGAGATAGAAAACTATAAATCGAGAAAATGGCCGTAGCTCCGTTAATACTGGAGCAACTCAATTGATTCTTGTTTCATCGTTTCCGGCAGAAAAAGTTATCCTAGTAAGGAAAAAACAAAGGGAAAAGAAAAGAAAGAGAGAGAAAAAAGCCAAACCAAGAAAAACACTTTTTTTTTCTTGCTTAGAGCGTCATATAAACATGAAAACTTATGTATTTTTTTGCGAAGAACACGATGGTGCAATTAAAAATCGATTTGCTCTAAGATTGACGGAGATAGAAATCTTACACTTAACCTAACCTAACCTTACCAAACCTATCCTAACCAAACGGGTTTTATCTTTTCGTGTTTCTCTTTCGGGGATATTTTTAGAATTTTTGCACTGTTGAGGTTATGTTGTGATTATTTACCTGTTCTAAATAAACAATTGCACTGTTAAAAAAATAAAATTATTTGAGCATACTTTATGAAAATGTCTATTGTAATTTGCATGGTTTTACCTAGGAAAACCGACTTTTATGATCATGATTACAACAAGGGTTGACTCTTAAGAGTCGGTTTGCCTAGGTGAAAGCATGCAACTTGCAGTGTGTTTGTTTTAACGTGTTTATACATACAATTTTTGAACTAATGAATTTTGAAATTATTTAAAAAACATATAGATGAATGGAGAAGACTCGGTGTTTTTATTCAAACCTAATCACCATATCCAATGAAAATTCATTTGTACTCCTTTTGTATAAAAAATAGTTGGTCACCTTAATAATAAGCGTCCGGTCCCGCACTAATTCGTTTTCAACAGGCAACCCATCTTTCGGGCGTTTAAGCTGATTGCTTACAAGACTTTTTCATTACTTTTTAGTTTGTATGAATTTTGACTCTTGAATAATAATTTTTAAATGTGTCAAACAAACAATTGTGACAGTTTGAGTGTGTTTTGAATTCGATACGAATAATAGCTCATAGTTTCGAATAAATGTGTCGTGCAATCGTAAAGTTATAGTAAAAGAACAGGCTTATCAGTTCCAGCCAACGTAGAATTATCGTTCAAAAATTTAAAGTGGGTCGCAGGCCATAAACGCAGGTTGAACTGTACGTCGCTATCAAATAATTAGGCTTATCAATTTTATTTCTAGATAAGCAGACGATATCAAAATGAATTGTTCAAGCAGACATATAAATGAGGTTGGCAAGGTAATATTCTCGGTCGCCATCATTTCAGTCGCGTTTTTGAGCTTCGCTTTGCAAGACTTCAACCAACTTGACGTCCAATTCGTGGAGATCGCAGGTAGGCAAATCCATCACTAATCGCCTCAGTGTGACATGACGTTTTCATTTCAGTGCTGGCCCGCATTTTCACCGTAATTAATGAGTTTATGAAAGGGAAGTACTGGCCGAGCTGGGACGCGAAGCGGCAAAAAATATCGCTGAAATACACTTACAATGTCAGCTTAATTGCCAGTTTGACTGTGTTCATTTACATGCTGCACGCGTTCGCGACGAAAGGTCGTATTAATCAATTGGTGCGAAAAAGAAACGCAATTTTTACTTTCAGACTCCTACCTGTCGGCGCTCATTAAATTCTGCACGTGTTGCACATTTTTTGTTCTTTACTGTCAAACGAAGAGCTTGCACGACCAATTAAACGAAGAGCTCGTTGGCGCGATTGGAGGCTTCAAAACGAAGAAACTTTCCTTGATGAACGCAACGCACATTGTGGAAGCGATGCTTTAGACTGAAGTTTATTATTAAAAGTGGAATTTGTGTGGACGTTAACTAACAACGCAATTAAATTCAGTATTACAACAGTTTTGTTTGGTTGTCTTGCCATTGACAAGGTCACATAAGGCTAGAATGTGCATTGGAATTTAGCAATTGTAGTGTATCGGTAACATTTAAGCTTCTTATACAGAAATAATCCTGCTTGAAGGACTGGGTTTCTTTAATTTTTTGCGAATTACTAAACTTTATAAGTTAAATTAATGTCATGCTCTTGTTCGTTTTTAAAATGGCACCTCTTTTATGTAACCAATAATCCAACATTGCTTCTTATACAGAAATAATCCTGCTTGAAGGACCAAAACTGGGTTTCTTTCATTTTCTGTAAATTGTTAAACTTTGTAAATTAAATTGATGTCATGTTCCTATTCGTTTTTAAAATAGCAATTCTTTCATGTAACCAATAAGCTAAACTTACTTCCTATACAGAAATAATCCTGCTTAAAGGGCCAAAACTGGATTTCTTTCATTTTTTGCGAATTGCTAAACTTTGTAAATTAAATTGATGACATGTTCCTATTCGTTTTAAAAATTCGAAATCTTTGTCATTCTAAGTAAATAAATAATTAAAAAGTCACGAATTCGATTGTTTACAAGAGAGCGGAGAAAGTTTATGTACAAAAAATTCCGATTTCGCTCTCAGACAGAAAAAATCTAAAACGCTGACGTCTTATCATTTCGGTTCGATAAGACAACCGCAGATATTAAATTTGTGTAACATTTTTTCATCTTTTTATTACTTCAAAATATCACTACGAAAACTTATTAAATTCCACGGTAAAAATTATTCATTACTCATGAGGAAGAAATTTAAACCGGCGGCGAGTGTTTTAATTTTCCGAAAAGTCCACAAATTATAAAATTAAATCCGGAAAATATACTGTTGATCCAATTTGTATGAATAAGTGATAAAAAATGAGTAAAGTTTCGCTAAAACGTCTACTTTATGATTTAATTGACATGTAAATTAAAAAAATCGTTAATAAGAAACTGTTACGTTGTACTTCTTCATATGTTGTTTCCAGACTGATTCCATAATGTTCAGTTAATTTTTGACCTAATTTACGTGTGATTTACCATAGTTTTTGGTTGTTTTAACTTTTTTATTAAAAAAATGTTACAAAAAACATACTGTCAACAAAGCATTGCAATTCAAATAAGTGTAGAAAATTTAAGCAAAATCGATCGCCTCATTTGTATTTTTGTATTTTCTTGCGTTTAGAATTTTTTTTATAAAAAATAAATAGGTAGGAACGGAGTCTACAAAAAATGAATGGCTTGCAGCCGGAAAAGCTTCAACTTCCGCCGCCGCGATTTTGTTGAAAATTTAATCTGCTTATCTGCTCAGAACCAAACTTCCAAATTTAAAATCTCCCGTTGATCCGTTAATTGGTTGAGGTGTGTTAAAAATGCGAAACAAACCAAGCCGCCTACGCGCGCGCCCTCTTCATTCCATGCCTTATCTGTTTTTAAAATTCTTCCGCGTTGATAAGGGCCCAATCAACCCTTTTGTCCGCAGCCGGATCTCTGTTTGAGTAATGGAATAAAAACTACAATTTATCTTAATTAAACGGCGGGCCCTCTCTCTCACGGGGTCGACGCTGCGCGCCGTTATTAAAAGCGTTTAAATCAAAATTTACGCGAACGCGCCCGAATCCCATTAATTAACGGAAAAATTAGATTATCCGTGCGCGCAGTTTCTTAAAATCGCGCGAGAGAGAGACGTTTCGATGAATACAAACTGACAACAAAATCCGAGCAATTTATCATATTCATTCGATAAATTGATTTAACGCGCAACGCTTTCACGTCCTTTTGATTACGTGGAAGTGTAAAATGAACCGGGAGTTATTCCATTTTATCTTAACCTCCCCCCCACTCCTCACTTCCGTGCAATTTATGAATAAAAAATTTCATACTTTTCGCTGCAATTCGGGACCGCCGCCTTCAAAACGCCATACCGGGCCTCCGTTCTAAAACAAACGCCTTGCACGGCCAGAATAGGCAACACATATTGCATTTTGAATGACTCTAAGGTGAATTAAAAAAAGTGCAAAAGGTCCGAAAAAAATATCGCATGTCGCAAATGACATATAATACATAAAATAAAAAAATATGTGGTGTTTATAAAATATATATATTTATTTATTTTTTATAATAATGATTTATTTACAATCTGTTGCGCTTGAACAATAAGTAAATTGTATAACTCTTAACTAACTTACAAACTAATTACAATCATAGGCTTGCTTCGAATGATCCAATGATCATTCGAATCGAAAATTATCATTAGTAATACCACGAGTGCATTCCATGTTATCGACAACCTTGCTTAGGTTACTCTTGAATGCGTGCTAGGTATGAAAACTGCACGAGTGCGTAGCACGAGTGCGGTTTTCTTCCCAACACGCATGAAAGACCAATCCATGCAAAATTATCTGAGGACATGGAATGCACGAGATGCATTTTGAAGATAATTTCACAAGAAAATAACAGAATTGTCCATTTACAAAGTAAGCTGGTGACAAGAAAAAAATTTGACGTTTCAACGAAGCACATCCATAAAATGAGTGCGGGGTTGTTTTAGCAATCAAAATACAACTTGTAATGTCTGAACTGGTTGATAAACGAAGATGCTCGGGAAAATATATTTGGCGACAGTTTGAAGCGTTTTAGAAAAAGCTGTCAAAATGATAACCTGTAAATCGACAACGCACCAGTAGCCATAGTCAGGTTTATGAAATATAAATTAAATACTGTGTGATTCTTGCGCCATAATTTTTTTTTTTTAAATTTTCGGGAACATTTGAATTAAGTTTTTCTATAATAAAACTTAAAACAACCAAAAGTTGAAATTTGATAAATCATTTCATAATTTGTGGACTTTTCGGAGAAATAAAACACTCGCCGCTGGTTTTTAAGTTTCATCCTCGTGAATAATGAATAATTTTTACAATGGAATTTAATAAGCTTTCGCAGTGATATTTTGAAGTAATAAAAGATGAGAAATGTTACATAAATTTAATAACTGCGGTTGCCTTATCGAACCGAAATGATACGACGTCAGCGTTTTGAATTTTTCTGTCTGAGGGCGTATTCGGAATTTTTTGCACGAAAACTTTCTCCGTTCTCGTGTACACAATCGAATTCGTGACTTTTTTATTTTTTATCTACTTAGAATGCTGAAGATTTCGAATTTTCATTGCGACCTGGAGAAATTCCGTCTGGTTCAAAACAGGATGTGCATTTTAAAAACGAATTGGAACATGACATCAATTTAACTTACAACGTTTAGTAATTCGCAAAAAATTAAAGAAACCCAGTTTTGGTCCTTCAAGCAGGATTATTTCTGTATAAGAAGCAATGTTAGCTTATTGGTTATGTGAAAGAGGTGCCATTTTAAAAACGAATACAAAGTTTACAAAGTTTAGCAATTAAGTTAAGCAAAGAGGAAAATCCTTTCGTACCTCCACGTTTTGGTTAGCGTACTTTTACCTTCATGATTAATGAAAAATTTGCTGCGTTCGAGGGGGCAACAAAACGCGGGACGTGCAGGCTTATCCGTGTCAAGGGTATAAAAATGTATTTCCATTAATTATTTGCGACCTCACAAAGGGTACCTCCTTAAGGACCTAGCATTTAAACTGATCCAGCACACATCCCGGTTATTAGGCGCTGACATTTACGTACTCCAGAAGTGGTGACAATAAAGTGGGTTGCTCGTTTCCCCTACAAACGTGACATTTGCTACACGCTTTGTCAGGCCCGGCATTTAGCACTAAGCCTGTCTCCTGCAGATATCTATTTGCACATTTAAGTACACATAATGCACCGAATTTAATTACAAATATCGTGAATCGTCCTTGTTCTCCGATTTGGCACGATATATTGAAGTTGTTAGCTTCGTTTTATTTCATCAAATAGGACGCCACTGTTTTTCCTCCGGCTTTTAATCCGTAACGAATTTTAGTGACCTTACTTTAATAATTAAAAAATGGTCCTTCTAACCGGATGAACAAATGCATTTCAACGTTTAGCAACTAAAAACTGATCTGAAATAAATTGCGCACAAAAATGGAGATGAGATCTGTAAGCAAGACAGAACGTCTTCGCGCGTCGGCACAACAAAAACGCGCCATCTTTCAGTTAAAGAAAAACCGGTGAATAAATACATCAATTTTTCCGCCATTGAATTTCTAGTAGAATCAACCTCCACGACGCAGGCATTCAACGCCTACTTGACAGACACACCGAATCTCATACTTCATCATCCTTTCGCGTGAATTTCTTTTTTCCCCCGAAGAAAACACGCACGGGAGTTTATCCGTCACGGCGTACGCATCGGGAGAAATAAATTTCCTCAATCAAATCTGCCGCTATCTATTCGCAAAAGTGCTTTAAGAACGTCCAATTTAATCCAAATATTTTCAGTTGTTTATTGTGCAGAAAATTATTATATCGCTTGCTCAAATCGATTCTAATTTTTGCAGCAGAAAGTAAACAAAATTCTGTAATAATTGAATTATTTTTATGAAATTATACCGTTTCATAACCACTGAATTAATTAATTAAATTTGCAAGTTTCATTACACCAATTGTTATTATATTTATTATACCGGGTGTCTCAATAAGGCTGGACACCGGGCGGTTTTCGGCATTCTTTTCGAAATTTTAATGCAAACAATATAGTCACATGAAAACAGTAGCTGTCCATTTAAATTTTATGAAAAAATTAAGTAAATTGGTAATTGTTCAACAATTCGCCATCTGGTGGCGTTTCTTCACAATGCAATGGTAATCTACCTATGGATATCAATTAAGCCATTCAGTATCTTTCAAATGAGACTAAATTTATCAAAATCAGTTAAGTATTGCCTAATTTGTCCTATTTTATTGAATTACGGAAATGTGTCTCCCTCCACCCCTCAATTGAATGGATAGGGGAGAATGTTACAAACAAAAATAGTAGAGAATTTTTTGTAGATAAAGAAAATGTTGTTGGATACCTATCGTTCCATTTGAATTTAAGAAGAAAAGTTTTTGAAGTTTATTTTTCTCCTACGCCCCTTTGCGGTGGAAATTTGAAACTAAAAATATTTTTAATGAACCTCTTTGGCCCGCTTTTGTTATAAAAGTTTTGTTTCAAATTTTTAGAGCCAACAATCTGTTTGGAAGAAATAAATAAAATAAACATTTTTGTTCAGGTGGCACCCTTAAGCTCGCCCTTATTATCTCACGCATGTTCCACATTTTCGGCGAACCAATTAATGAAAGTCGAGCTGTCCCAGATCGTCACATTTCATGCCCCGTTACGCGAGCAGCGCCCGAAGCGTTGTCTTTTACACGGGTCAATTTGTATTCAGAAAATATAGCAAAACGAGGGTTAAATGACGTGTGAGCGAGAGAGTTAACGATTCCTCATGATTTACCGGCAACTTTATCTGAGGCTATAAAATTAAATGTCCGGTGATTAATGTTTCGCGCACACACAAATCTGCTAACACAATCGTTACACATCGACCGTATCGAATGACTTAATTAAAATCGAAAAAGAAAATGAAACAAACTTTCCCATGTAAAATTGCTCGCGCGAGCTTCATCCGGCAGTCATTAATCTCTTTCAGGCCGAAAGACAAATATTCGTGCGGGAAAAGTAAGGGAACGTTGCGAAATATGACTCAGAAAAAAAAATTAAAAACAAACACGAGATTTAACGCCAGATTCCGAGCAGAAAATATAGTTTTAGATGACTGGAGAACTGTGATCACTGCAATTAACAATGTAGCAGCCTTTTAAACCTTGAAATGTGCTTGGGTTTCAATCTAGCCCAGCTGCTACGTACTTTTAAACACTCTCTTATTGGTACAAAGTAACAGAAATTAATAAACCATTATTTTTTTAGTTACAAAAAAATGAATATAGAAATAGTTGCTCACAAAATGTCTCACATATTAATTGCCATGAATTTTAATGTTATTTCTCACAGAATACTGAACAATTCGAAATTAAGAAATCCAAAAAATTCTTATAGGATTTTAAGTAACAAAAAAATTAATATAAAAAAAATTGTAGATATTGTTGCTCTCTACAAATTTTATTGTCGTTGTTTTGTAATAAGGCAAGGTATTTTTAAGTTATGACCAAATTAATTTGCCAAAAGAAAATTTAAATTGAGATTTAAAAAAGAAAGGTATTGGAAACGCATTAACAACAAAAGTTCGTTGGTCATAATCGGTTTAATGAACTTGACTTGAAAAACGGGGGTTGAAATAATTACCGCTGATAATGGACGCTATATCGGTATCCTGGAAAACTACCGATAACGCGATTACCGATTTCGACAATTTAGCAATCCCTTTCAGAACGAAATTAAATTAAAATCTTCTTAAGGCACAATGCAATCGCCGGCAATTTCGTTATTATTTTAATCGAATCGGTTTTGCGGAGTTCACAAAAACGCCCCGAGAAGGGCCATTTGTAAAAGCATAATTAGATTTATAAATGAGCCAACTTTGTTAATCAAGCAAGTCGCATCGTTAAATTTTTTTCAGTCGTCGAACGGGCGAGATTCCCATTTCTTCGCTTCGCATTGTCGATTTTCGTTACAATAGACTGTGTGTTTCTGAGTTAATGATTTTTTTGCGGCGAAATCTTCAATGTACAATAGACGAAGTCCTGCAAACGCGTCGCGACGAATCGAATGAAAACAGCGGGCGGTTAACAGAAATTATTTTTTCTTAAAAAATGGTGACTCGACTTTTTCGAATCTGGAGGAATTAAAAACGGTCCGCAATATTTCTCAAGGTAAACACTCATTAAATACTTCGGTTTAACAAATATTTGCGAACGAAATCCTCGTCGAAATAAACCGATCTCGGGGGTATTAGCGACCCTCGAGCGGCGCTAAAAACCTTAAGCGTAAGAAGTGACTGGCGGAGATGAAGACGACGATCTTGAAAATTTCAGTTCTTGGTAGAGAACAACAATATCTACAACTCTTGTTATATTAATTTTCTTGTAACTTCAAAAATAATGAGAATTTTTTTGAAATTTTAATTTCAAATTCTTTTAAAATTTCAGGGGTAGCGTTATCTATTTCTCAGATTATCATAACGATTAATAATTAAAACATTTTAACGCGATCGCTCCGCTCACGCGTTAATTTTAGCGATTTGCGAGCGATTTACAAATCACCCTGTTTATTACGATTATACCCAACAAATTTCGGTTATTAATGCATTTCCAATATCTTTATTTTTTAAGTCTCAATTTAAATTTTCGTTTGGCAAATTAAATTAGCAATAACTTAAAAACACCTTGTGTTATTACAAAACAACGACAATAAAATTTGTACAGAACGACAATATCTACAGCTCTTTCTATATTAATTTTTTTGTAACTTAAAAAATAATGAGAATTTTTTTGGATTTTCAATTTAAATTATTTTTTTCAAATTTCATGGGCTGAACCATCTATTTAAAAAAACAATAATTATACAGTCTCTTGTGACATTAAAATTCAAAATTGAGACTTTTAACGCGTGAGCGGAGCGATCCCGTTAATTTTAGAGATTTGTGAGCGATTATGGACATCGACGCAATTACATTGACCTCTAAAAGTGTTGGACAATGTATCTTTAAGTTCATTTTCGACAAATCATCCTCTGTATGTAATGCAAGTGTGTACAGTTGAATTTTTTGTTGGTCATTTTTGTTCCTTGCTACGCAATTTAGAAATTTTTTTGCTTTTATTTCGTTCACCTTTGTCTCGGTTGTGCAATCTTATCGTTGATGTTCCAATTCTGAGTTGTTCCGTTATTGTGTTGTTGGATATACGTCCTAATGCCTGAATGGCTGGTTCGTTTTCGTCGCCCTAAATCTCACTATCTTACAGCAGCGCCGGTTCCATTACTGTTTTGTAGCGTTTCATTTGTGTATGTTTTATTGAAGTTTTTATCAATGCGCGCATAGTGTGCAGCCGAGTGATAAATCACAATTCAAATGGTGCGATGGGAGATTTGCTTCAATTGCCATTCATCACGATTTTTATTTCATGAAGTTGAACGTTGCGCCACCTAGGAAATTCATTGACTGCAATATTGCACTTACGCTCCCTAATATGTCACGGACCTTAATCTAAGCTACAACCCAAATTATTTAATGAAAGGACTATTTTGTAAGATCTACAATTTGCTTTTTAACTAATACAACTTTCCCGTCAATTCTAATGAACGGATGTATTTGCATTCGCTCCAACTAGACGTAAAAATTCCCTTTCATACAACTCTAACGACGAAATTGAAAAGTTTTCCTATCAGTGAATACTTCCTTTTGCCCTATTTTTATCACGATTTTTAATCTAAACATCGAAACGGAGAGGATTCCTCTATATTTGGTTCTTTGTTCAATTTCCTAATTATTGGCGGAGATTTCAAACTTTTTCAACATATACCAAATCAAAAAATTATTGCATCTCCAAAGCAAAAAATTATGTAAAAAGAAAACTAACAAAACTTCAATAAGGCGGGAGCGAAAAAGCGCTGGCGTTCTTCGGCGCGAAACTACATTATATGTGTCGAATTGTGTTTGTTAGGTCCTTCAGTAACGTTGCAGGATGCCGGCGTGTCGTCAATGTAATCTGGCTGTGTTCTGTATTTCAACACTTCACAAAGCCGTCGCCTGAAACGATTTTATCGCAACGTTGAGTGGCGAAAATTAGCCTGCGCAGGCAGCGCCAACGTGAATTACGTGTGGGAAAATCTAATATCCGACCGATAACGTTAGGAGTGACGAGAGGATATCGCGCCGGGACTACGTGCGAAAATGATTCAGTTACGATTTATGTACAAAACGGTTTTTTTTAATTAAGTCTGAAGGCCTGAGTAATTGACTGTAAAAAGGACGGTTTCGCTCGCTCTCGCGCTGAGAAAATGTCAGGATGTTGGAACACTATGAACTTAAACTTCTCATTTGTCGGGTAAATATTGACTTCCTGATAGATTTACGCGAGGTAGAGTGTAACCATTTTCTTGTCGTTTTGACGCGATCCTTTGTCACTGTGTGTCAGCAATCAAATTTGTTACATCCAATCTAATCAAGTCACGTCTCAAATCAACATGAAGGAATATGTGAATTTTCTTTGTTACTGTAATTTTTTGAAAGCGTTTCTGAGATTCTTTCTTGTTAGTTCATTGGTCGCTCTTAGCATGCATGACGTAGTAAAGCGGCGTCCATCCCCTCCACAACTTAGCTTGCAGCAATGGTCCGAACACAGTTGACATTTATGCTAAATTTCAATACGCAAAATTGGACAAAAAATTAGTAAAAGGATTACTGCAATGTTGTCCCACGTCACCCACCCTATTTAAGTTATACCTCGAAGAAGCGCTTCAAGTATGGAAACGTAAGTGTGAAGAGATGGGAATACCAATTCGCAACGAGTTTTTGTATAACCTCAATTTCGCAGATAATCAAGTGATTATAGCGCAAGATGAAGAGGATATGAGCTTTATGATGAGAAAATTAATAGAGTCTGGATTAGAATTGAACATCAAGAAGACGGAATATTTAACAAATGTGTGGGAATGTATGGAATTAACGGCTGTTTATTTTAGTTGTTTGGATGTTCTAAGTAGACGGTAGTACCTCTTTCATGTAACCAATAAGCTAACATTGCTTTTTCTACACAAATCATCCTGCTCGAAGGACCAAACTAGGTTTCTTTCATTTTTCGCGAATTGCTAAACTTTGTAAGTTAAATTGATGTCATGTTCCTATTCGTTTTTAAAATCCACACCCTGTTTGGAACCAGGTGGAATTTCTCCAGGTCGCAATGAAAATTTGTAATCTTTAGCATTCTAAGCAGATAAAAAATAAAAAGTCACGAATTCGATTGTGTACACGAGAACGGAGAAAGTTTTCGTGCAAAAAATTCCGAATACAGACAGAAAAATTCAAAACACTGACGTCTTATCATTTCGGTTCGATAAGGTAACCGCAGATATTAAATTTATGTAACATTTTTTCATCTTTTTATTCATTGAAAATATCACTACGAAAGCTTATTAAATTCCATTGGAAAAATTATCCCTTATTCACAAGGATGAAATTTAAAACCAGCGGCGAGTGTTTTAATTTTCCGAAAAGTCCACAAATTATGAAATTAAATCCGGAAAATCTACTGTTGATCGAATTTGTAAGAATATGCAAAAATAAATGAGTTAAGTTGCGTTAAAACGTCTCCTTTGTGATATAATTGACGAGTAAATTAAAAAAAGTCGAGAAGAAATAATGCGATCAAATTAACGGCGCTAATGCAATTGGGACGAAAAGTGTCAGATGTTTTGTTATTAAATGAAGAGCTCGATTTTTCTCGTTCGCATTGTGTTTAAACACCGCACGATCGTCCAGCGTCATATATCAAAGATGGGTTGATATTACATCCTCTTGATGGCGCGGTAAAAATATTGCATTCACCGCTTTGTGTAATGTGACCGGATGCTTTTGTGTGCATTCCCCAAAAACAATTCTCCGCCATCATTAATTACTCCGAATAAATTTCGTTGATATTATGAACGGCGGAATTTCATTAATCGACTCCAATAAATTACAGTCGGCCGCTGGTTTTGTATAATTTGAAGATTTTCAAAGTTTTCGCGCGCGAAATCAATAATTAAAGCGAAGCGAACTTGATTGACGCCGTTCGTTTTGTTTTAATTGAAAAAGAAATTGGGTCTTATTCCCGGGGGCGGCTGTTATTATTTATTATCATTCCGCGCACGCACCGCAACAAATTTGTACTTTTAATTTTATTGTAAACGCTTTTCTAGTTCGAAATGAGGGAAAGGGTTAATTTATTTAAACGCCGTGTGTACACAACACCGTCGTGCGAAACGAATAACGTCCGCGAGGGACACGAAATCGTTTAATTTAACAAAAATTTGTAATTCACGTTGCAGGACTAAACGATGGTTTATGAGTATTGCGGTAATGCTGAAGTAGGTAAATTTTTACCTGCCCATTTCTGAACCATTTCTGGCCCCTAATGAAAGCAGGAAATCTTGCGCCAATACTCGACTTTCGTTGGTGAAACAATGCCGAACACTTAGTGGTAGCGTGTCGAACGAAAAATAATTGACAGTACTGCCAAGTATTGGAATGAGGCCTTTTAACACTACAAGAACGTTTTTAAGTAGATTAAGACAATACCAAATTGACTCAGCGAAATTGCGAATTTAATGAGGCAATCATTCTTTCGGTGTGCGTTAACACTTTTTTCTATAAATGATCAATATTGTACAAATAATAAATTAAGTAAGGGAAGTCTTACGCACGTCGTGTGTTATAAAATAAAATCGCACGTTAGGGGCATTTATCAATTTTTTCGTGGATTCGGGGAATTTTTCGCGGATTATTGCATCAATAAGGTTAATCCCGCGGATAGTAATCCGCCAGTAGGCGCGGATTAATTTAATTCATCCAATTTATTAGCAGTAATGTGTAATCAATTAGGGTAATCAATCAATAAATCGCGCAAAATTTCGAGAATCCGTGATAAATTCCGAGAAACCGCGAGTAAAACCGCGAATAAATTTGATATAGCTGTGTCCCAGAACCCACTTTTCTTATCTACTGCGGCAGATTCTACATTCCATCTGCGTCTGCTAAACTATAACTACTTTAAATTTTTTTAAATTCCCGTGCGTAATTTTTTTGACTCGTGCGTAATATGTTTCTTACAACTCTCGGTATGTAACATACGAATTTCGGTTCGAATTATGTTAATTTGAAAAAATAAATTCGCATCTCGCCCGAATTGCGATTTATTTTGAGAAATGCGCCAATAAACCCGGCTGGAACTTTGTCCACAATTTCCGAGGGGAAGTATTCAACCAATTTAGTTTCGCTCTCGTTTATAACAGCTGCGAACAATGCGAGTTCATTTCCAGGCCGAACTTTCCTCCGAAAATGATCGGAACGACTCCGGGCGGTTAATAAGTGCGCCCTAAATCAGGCCGCGCTTAAAACGCTGAATTTTTGCGCCGGTAACGACACACACACTGTATGAATTTTTAATTTCGTTAATAGTGTGCTCCAGGTGTTCTCGAATCTCCCGTGCCCAATTTATGTTTATTAGAATTCCGCGTGTTGTACATTTAATTCCGTTACGACCGACGCAAAGTTTCCTCTCAGTTGCTATGTAATCTGCCTATATTGTCCACTGGAAGGACAGGTAAATAGCCTGAAAACCATTAGGGGAAAACACGAGCTTCCTCAAAGTACCGTCACGTTGATGGTGGCTTATTACTGTTTTCCTTTTTTAAAAACATCAAATCAAAACGCTGATACAAATAGCTCATCATTTCCGCATTGCTCCGGCGTGCGCTATGCGTTCGGATAGTGAGAACGCGCCTTTACATATTTTAAATAAAATTGACCAACTTCAGTCGACAAGTTAATGAAACGAAATGCCCACGCCTTTTTTACAACATAATTCACTTGCCTTACGATTGCAGTCTTACCCCGCAACGGCAAGTAGCGAGTGATATGTGTGTGTGTGGGTTTAAAAGCACTTTTAAAAAAATATCGCCGCACTACACCAATTTATATCTGCAAAAAGGGCTAGAAACTTATTTATTCCTTGAGTGAATGGTGCATGCGTGCGTATTTAGTGGCTGGAAGGTTTCAGAAAAACCGAAAGTGTCAATTTACGTTAGAAAAAAATAGAAATAAACTTTTTTTAAATTTGTTTCCCAATGATCTGTAAAAACGTACTTATTGTCACGATACAAAAACGTCGCTAAATAAGTATCGATCGACTTGTAAAAATTTTTCGAATAAAAAAGTCGTTCTGATTTAATGATGACTAATTTGAAGCGAAACAAATTAATTTCATTAATTGGATAAAACGTTGCACCCCACTCGAGTTTTACCAGTGAGTAATATCTTCGTAATAATACTCGTGCGGTAAATAACTATTGTTGTGTCGTTTAATATGAAATTTATTAGCAATGTGTTCGGCCAAATAAATCATTTTATTTAATTAGCTGCGAAATCAACTCCGAGAAACTTTATAATCAATACAAGAGATGATGATACTTAATATCTTAACTTTGATATTTTAAATTTAAATTCATTTTCCAGTTTAATTTAATTATTTTATGTTCGGTTGTATTATAAAGTGCTGTTTATGGCACGTTTTCGCGACTATAAAGTATTATTTTATGACACTAGTAAAATAAAGTCATTTTCAGACAATTTGATAAATTTAAAAAAGATTGTTTTCTGCGTTCAAACTCACTGCAATTTCATGAAGCTCAGTAAGTTGTGCAACACAATGGGAACAAAAAGCTTGTTAGCAACCCAACAAGCACAAGTATCAAATTCTGATCCAAACAACAGGATTTAATCAAACAAATTCGCATATTAAATTCCAATTGGTCGTAAAAAGCAAAATTGTATTCGAAATAAACTTTTCAATAATCTCAATTGGATAATATTGTCCCTGCGACACTGCGTTAGGACTTTTTTGGTCATTTTGAATCGTGACGTTAGAAATTCAAATTTACCCTAAAATTAAATGATACCGATGCGGGACTCAATCCAAAGACTGACGGGATGCCATCCGGACGCCCATCGTTTGTAATTAATTAATTGGATAAAACGTTGTACCCCACTCGAGTTTTACCAGTGAGTGATATGACATGGCTTTTTTTATTTATTTGCAATACAAGATAATTGACAAATCTTAACTGTGTCAGCTATTTGCAATGCAAGTAAGTTTTAACCAATGATAACTATGTCAATTTATGGTATGTTAGGAATGTACGGACGTTGCAACTTTGAATAGCTGAATAGCAGAATTTAATGTTTAATAGCTGAACATTATTTCTACGATAAATAACTATTCTTATGTTGTTTAATATTAAAAATATTAGCAAGTGTGTAGCTAAATTCATCATTTTATTTAGTTAGCTGCGATATCTACTTAATAGCTCTGAGGAACTTTATAATCAATACATAGTCCAGTTCAGTCATGTTTATGGCACGGTTTTGCAGCTATAAAATGCAAATTTATGGCACTAGTATAATAAAGTAATTTTCAAACAATTTGGTGAAATTAAACGTCAAACAATTTGGTAAAATTAAACGTCCACCAATAGTAAGAGATTATTTCTTGCGTTCAAATTCACTGTAATTGTATTAAATGTACGGTATGCAATAAGTTAAATGAAACTCGGTTGTGCAACACTATAAAAAAAAGCTTGTTAGCAACCCAACAAACACAACAAGATTTAATGAAACAATTTTTTATATTAAATTCAAATTGTTAGAAAACACCAAAATTGTAACTTCTCAATAATCTCGACGCCCCTAAATCAACTTCAACTTCAATTCGACAATATTAGCCCTGCAAACACGCTCAATCTAAACAACACTGCGTTAGAACTTTTTTGTTACTTAGGAACTAAAATTTACTCGAAAATTAAATGACACTGATGGGGAGACTCAATCAAAAAGCCGACAGGCTGCCAGCTGGGCGCCCATCGCTTCTCATTCATCGTGCCACTCTCATCCAAATTTGCGCCGCGTCTTGCCCCGAGTTCGCAAGTCACACCGAAAAGAAAAATCGAGCCGCGATGAATCTTAAAAGTTAGTTCGGAGTTCGCAATGCAATATTCATTAAGTCTGTTAAAAGTTTTGATTGCGCTGTTAAGAAATCAAAGTCGACTCACCGGCGTCCGCCAAGAGCGCCATCCAGAAGAATCCAGCAACCAAGACTGGAAGAAGGTGGGCCATCGTGTTCTTTTTCGCTCGCACGTTTCCTATTTTTTTATTGAGTGTTCGAGTCCATAACTTTCAGTCGTACGCGATTTCCCCTCGTTTCCCGGCGCACGAACGAACCGCCGCGGAGCTACAGGTGCATTTGGGGAAACTGAAATCGTGAAACCCTTCAGATAGTTCCGATCGCGATTGCGCACTTTCTTTCGGACCGTTCAGGCGAATCAAACCATGCAAACACGATGTTAATTTTTTTAATCGAATTTTTCTATCGCCGACGTTTCAGCCCGTTTCAGCGGGGGCTGAAGGATCTGTGAGCCGGTCCGATCGTCCGATCGGCCCGCGCTGACTGATGAATGAGGGCACCTTTCAGCAAAGGTCGATTATTTTAATACAGTCCAGTCATTTTGTACAAGAAAACAACCAATCTTCTAAAAATTTCAAGTGAAAATTTTTCTTAGGGATTTTCTTTGTATCGCTATAAGAAACACTGTATAAAAAGTCCGTTGAAAAATCGTGCCTGCCAAAGAAATTGTTGAAGGCCGAAGGTCGCAAAAATCAGTTTTTTTCAAATATCTCGTGAAGTATTGGTTTCATTTGAATTTTGCTTATTATAAAATTTCTTCATTATCAAAATCTGCACAAAAAAGGTTCTTTACAAAATTGTTTGTATACAAGGTGTAAACGAAATAAGTACATTAATTTTTACCAGTAGTAGAACTCGTCGAGATGAGCCCTTTTTTATGTACTATTTTTTCGAAATCGCATTTTTTAAGATCATTTCCCCCCCCCCACAAATTGACGAGCCTTCTATGAAATGCTCTAACAGTGAAAAATAATGACTTTTTTCTCCAAACGTCATAAAAGTGGCATTTAAATGACAGAATGTTGCTAGTAGAAGTTTCATTTATATGCTTAAGCAGATAAAGTACTTTATATGCTTAAGCATATAAAGTCCATGTTACTTGATTGAATAAACGAATACATTTTTTTCCAAACACCATGTAATGAATTTCTTGAACGCTGCTTCATAAACACCGCTTGACTTTGTAGGAAGAAGATTTTCAATCTCGGCTCTTGCTATTTCGGCTATTTCAGGTGGAGTTAATTGAATTTCGTCTGAATTAGACATTGCCACAAAATTGACTGACTTTTCTCAAACAATAATTTGTTGTTTGGCGGTTGCTACGGTAATATCTAGAAAGTGTCTATCAGGCAATGCTATTTTTGTACAAGTGTAATGTTTCCCGAAATAACCTTGTTAATTAGATGCTTATTTTTGTATTATAATTTTACGTTTGGAGAAAAAATAACATATATTATTCGGAGTATAAGCGCTTTATGTGCTTCGGCTGATTTGGCTGCCTCACTACGATCGGCAGTCAACCTATCAGCCACAGCACATAAAGCTTTGCTTATACTCCTAATAATATAAATAACTATTTATTATTGAAAATTAATTTGTCACTTCTGTCAAGTGAAATCTGAAAAAATGTCTAGATTTACCAATAACGAATTTACTGATATTGTGTTAACCTATGATGAGAGCCAAGGGAATGCAGCCTTAGCTCGAAGAATTTACATGGACCGATTTCCGGACCGTCGTCTTCGGAATGTTCGCATATTTGTAAATGTGGTGCAGCATCTTCGAGATCACGGATCTTTTCAGCCTGCAGCTTACGATCGAGGTCGACAGCGTCCAGCTCAAGTTGCAAACATTGAGGAGGCTGTTCTGAACAGTGTCGAGGTTCGACCTGGGCTCAGCACAAGAAGGCTAACACTGCCACATGGAGTATCGCATGGTACAATTTGGAAAATACTAACAGAACAGCAATTGTATCCTTATCATGTTCGAAAAGTGCTCGTTGGATAGGACGAAGCAGTCCTGTACCCTGGCCTGCCCGAACGCCGGACTTGAACCCTTGCAACTTCTTTTTGTGGGGGTACATGAAGGATTTAGTATACTCTGTATCAATTGATACCATCGAAATGTTGCAAGAACGGGTGGAACTTGCTGCTGCAATGATTCGTAACAACAGAGCCATGTTACAAAGGGTAGAAGAATCACTTCGTCGGCGTCTTCAAGCATGTGTACAAAACAGCGGTGGACACTTTGAACAATTTTTATGATCGTTTTTCTTTATTTTCGTTAGCGCAATTCTCGCGTCAATGTTTAAAAATAAATTTGAAATAAAACTTTTTTTGGTGTTTATTGGTTTATTGTTTAAAATCGACAATAATAGTCGCAACTAATGGTAACCGTTTCATAAGGTAATCTTGTTGATTAGGTAACTTTGCTTCCAGTGGCGTGTAAGAAAATTGTGTAAGATTTTAAAATAATTTTAACTCGAAAACAAAAACGTTTTAAAAAAACAGTTATTAGGAAAAGTTGTTGGTCTTGAAGAGTTCTATTACCAGTTAAAATTAATGTACTTATTTCGTTTACACCTGTGCGGATACAGTTGAATGGAATGTTGTAAATTGCTTTATGACCGACGTTTTTTCGGCGCATAGCCGTAAAGCTGTACTGACAATAGATAAATTACATTAGAATTTCTTAAAAGTTACCTCCAAAATTTACGTGGGACCAATAATTTTCGAGATATGAAGCTAAGAAAGTTTGGTACAGAAAAAAATTCTAATAGTTAAGAAAATTCGGGCTTAAATTTAAAATTGCGCGTTCTTAATTTTGACCCATGAATTGGTCATTCTTCAGTTTTAAGAATGTTCATTCTTCTTGTCAAATTTAAGAGTGGATTATGCTTGATTTCAAGAATGTTTATTCTATTTGTCAAATTTAATCCGCGGCGGTTAGAAAAAACGTTGGAACCCATTTTTACTTCCCAAAATGAATAAAATTGTACCAATTAACTTTAACAAGCAAAATACAAAAAGAAGTAGACCAATGAAGAAAACGAAATTCCTCCAATGATTGCTACTTTTTTTGGCCCTCAGCAAGTGGTCGATCCTGTCGCTCAGCTTCGACATCACAAGCAGCATGTTTTTATTGTCCAAGCGTCGATTTGCCTCTTGTTGCAAAATCTTTTCGAACATACTCTCAACGTTGGCGTAATTGTTGAGCATGTGGTTCAGCAAAAACCTCTGATCCAAGTCGATGTTGTCAAGTTTTGTCATCAAGCAGTCTGGCAACTGGCACAATTCCCTGCTCCAGTCTTGGTCTCGTTCATAGATTTCCTGCATTTTAAACCGCGAGAAGTGTTTCGGGGAAAGTTTCGGTTTTGTTTTGGTTTTGACCGTTTGGGAATTCAAGCTCGAGGTCGCGTCCGTTTCTGCTGGGGGCTCGGGAAATTTCGACACTTTTACCTCCTCCCCGAAGTCGGTTCTCGCTTGTCTGAATCTGGTGTCGGTGGATAGCGGAATGGAGGTTCTTATCATTTCAGTAATGTGCGATTGCAGCCCGAAAATTTCAGTTAGTAACTCGGCCGGGTTGTAATGTTGCTTGAAGGCTTCTATGGCCGCTAGAAAATGGTCTTCACTGTTTGGAGGGTAGCGCGGTCTTTCAGCTTCCTCTTGTTGTAAGGGACGCACCAATTGGGGGTTGGCTATAACTTTTGGCTCAATGTTCTTCTTAGGTAGTTCAAAATGAGTGGCTCTTGGTGGCAACGCCTTCCTGCACTTTGGTAAGAATAATTGGCGTCCTCGTTCGCCGAAGAAATGTCGGCACCCCTCCTCATTTTATGCATAGATCTGCAGCATTTGTCTATGACCAAATTACCGCTCCCCGAAGATTTCTTCTGCGTGTAAACTTTTGAATTCACCGGCATGTCGCTTTTGGAATCTTTTACTTGGATATTCTGCACCATCTCGATGCTAGCCTGCGGGTAATGCGGCGGACAAATTTTGTGTTTCATCTCACTGAATTCTTCCCCCATCCGCGATCCGCAATCATCACTTCCGCTACTACTATTCATTTTTTTAGACTAAATTTTTGATTTTAAAGCTAAACCTTTTCTTTCCCTATTAACAATTTTTTTTTGACAATTTAACAGCTTTACATTTTTTTCTAGCTGATTTGATTGCTTGATTTTTATTGATTATTAAAAATGTAGTGTTAGTCAGTCATACTCATTGGTCAATACGAACAACTGCCCTTATTGTTGAATTGAGTTTTTTATTTCTTTTGGAATTGACCAACGTTGACTACAGTTGTGCTGGTTGTCTAAACTTCGGGGCATAGGTTAGAGAAAATTTGAAACTCATTTGCACTTCCCAAAATGAATAAAATTGTACCAATTAACTGTACATTTATTACAAATATTCCAATTGGTGAAAATACACAATAAGAAAAATATAAATAAAAGTAAACCAATAAACAATACGAAATTCCTCCAATAATTGCTACTTTTTGATGTTAGCCTCCGCCGGTTTCTTCTCCTTGTTCGGCGGCGCTATTTGTATTCTCTGAGGGAACCTGGGCTGCGGGTATTGCAGCGGACACATTTTAGGTTGCACTTCACTGAATTTATCCCACATACCCGAGTAGCAATCATCACTTCCACTCTTACTATCCATTTTTTAAACGAAAATTTTGATTTGAAAGCTAAACCTTCACATTATTCTTTCGCCATTAAAAAAAAAACAAATTTTGACAATTTAACAGATTTGCATTTTTTTCACACTGATTTGATTGCTTGATTTTTATTGATTATTAAAAATGTAGTGTTAGAGTTTTATCGAATTTTTCGAAAAACAATAAAAGGGAACGAATACAAAAAACGGTGTGGCACGCAATAGTCACTAAAAATTATATTTTGAATGCTTAATTTATATGAGACTGTGTAAATGGTTTTGCCAAAGACGATAAAAGAATCAGAATTTCAATACGGTGTTTAGTTATTCTTTAAATATTAAATTTTATTGGATATTTATTAATATTGCATTGAGTTAACATCTTCATCTCGGCACATTAATTTAATTAATTAATTTTTTGCCGGACACAATTTTTCAAGGGACTTTTTACACAATGTTTTTTATAGCGATACAAAGAAAATCCCGAAAGAAAATCTTCACTTGAAATTTTTTAGAAGATGAATACTAAAATGACTGGACTAATATTCGAGTTTTAATTTAAATTTCGATGGTCGGAATCGTTCCGAGCGCCGGGAAGTTTTCGCAACTTTTCTGACCGCGAGGGGTGAAAGAACTTTCCCGGGCGCAAAAAATGCCGAAACGAGGTGAGGACGTTGGTTCGGCGCAAAAAAAATTCTACTAAAAATCCGCACATATAAATTCTTTCAGGCGATAAAAAACGCCGTTCGTATCAAATCGTAAAGCTGTATGAACTTTGCCTCTAACAATCATCGAAAAACTTTTGAATTATTCATGGCTGCGCGAAGGCCGACCATCAACTTTCGATACTGATGGATCTGCCATTACAATTTTTTTATTGAAAAAATGAACAACTTGCACAATAAAACGTGCACTAATAAAGTACCAGCTATTTTAATTACCTACAAGGTTTAAAATGTGAGCAGTTGGTCACTTTATTGAGGGCCGAGTGCACGACTTCTCCTTAAAATTAAGTGTTACTTAAATTCACAAAGTGACAGATGATTACAGATTTTTAAGGTTAACCGTAAGGTACTGAAAAAAAAAATCGATAAATAATTATTTGAAAAAGAAAAATTAAAAATGATGTTTTTTCCATCACTTTATTTTTTTAACGTTTTAAAGTTTTGTTTATAAAAAAATTAAAACTAAAAACTGAAATTTGGTAAATTATACATGAATTAGGTTACCCTTTAATAGAAAATGGTGCTTTCTTGGGTACAATTGGAGTAGTCTTGCAAGTTTGAATGGCATTTATTACATTGGGCAACTTTGGTGACTAACACAAAAAAGGCAATAAATGCGAAAGAATTTATTGAGATTTAAAAAGTAGCTACAGAAGAAATCAATATAATATGTACACTCTCTATATCAAATCAATAAAAAAAAGAAATACTTGATCTAGCATTATATAAATAGATTTTATTACCAACCTAAATAAAAATACCTATAACATTAAACGACGCGACCTGAACAAAACGCAAAACAGGAAAACAATTTTTTACTTGTGCTTGGACTTTTTCTTCTTCTTCTGCTTCTTTTTGTGTTTCTTTCTTTTCTTGTCGCGCTCATCGTCGCTCGAATCGGACTCAGAACCAGAGCTGCTGCTGCTAGAATCCTTTTTGGCCTTCTTCTTCTTGTGTTTCCGGTGCTTCTTTTTCTTCTTGTCGTCGTCCGAACTCGACTCGCTACTGCCAGAACTGGAACTCTCCTTCTTCTTAACCTCCAATTTGGGCTTCTTCTTAACGCTCTCAATTTCCGGCGATTTGGAAGGAATCTTCCTCTTCGGCACCTCCTTGTTGGCCTCGTCTTCTTTTTCCGACTCGCTCTCCAAATCGTAATCGGGCTCGAAATTAGCCTCGTCCAAAGTCGGCTTGCGCCTGTCCGTGGCCTGTCTCGGTTTCTCGGAAACTTTAACCCCGGCCTCCTCCTTCTTATTGGCTTTGTCCTCGGCCTTCTCAGCCTCGCCATCCTCGTCCTTCTTGTGCTTCTTAACTTTGTCCTTCTTCTGCTTCTTATCTTTCTTCTTGCGTTTGTCTTTGTCGCCTTTTTGGTCCTTGCTGCTGGACCGAGAGCGCCTCTTCTTATCTTTGTCTGGCTCGCGAGCCTTCCCGCGAGGAGAATCGCGCCTGTCGCTCCTCGATCGGTCGTCTTTGCGACCTTTCGGGTCGGCCTTTCGGTTGTCTCGGGCGTCGCGGTCGCGATCGCGATCTCGCCGCACTTCTCGGTAATCCCTCCGGGGCTCATCGCGCGACCCTCGGTGATCCCTCCTCGAGGAACTGCGTGGTTCGGCCGGATTCCTATAATTCCGGTGGTGCCGATCGCGACTGCTACTATCATAGCGCGAACGCGACACATGGCGCACCCGTTCCTCCGGGTGCTTCGGCCTTTCTTCCACCTCGACCCTGCGCTCATTGATGCCGAAATTCCTGTTCAATTCAGCAGCCCTCTTGCTCAACGGAGACAGACTAGAAGAGCGGTTTCGGTCGTAGGGTTTCTCAACTTTCACAATGCGATCGATTTCATCCACTTTACAACCTAGACGCTCTTTGACTGACAATCGAGGCGTCGCAGACGCCTTGGAGTCGCCACCCGGCAATTGGATGTCGTCGAACTTCCCGCCCGGAATTGTCACGTGGATGCTGCTCTTAACGTCGTCCTTCTTGTCTCTGTCCTTGTCACGTTCCCCGGAATACAGTTTGGCCCGGTCGACGCTGATCTTCTTAATTTCGATGGGACGTATCGCGTTGATAGCTTTGGCGAATATGGCGTTTTCGGCCCTCTTGAGCACTTCGCTGGAAACCCTGGGTTTGTCAGCTTTTGGGTCGAACTTCAACCGATCGGTCAAAGAGACCGACGGGAGGTCTTCGTCGTCCTCCCATTTCGATTTTTCCGGAAGAGGAGCAAGCATCTCGTTCTTGGACGCATCCAACTCTGACTTGAGTTCGGCCTCGTTCATATGGAGCTCGAGGATGTCCTTCTCGGAATCCTCGTAATCCTTCGTGGCCTCCACTTCCTCACTTGGCTCATCAGATTCAGGCTTTTCCTCTTCAGGTGAGGGTTCTTCCGCATCTTTAATCTTCCCGTAATTCTCCACGACGCTGTTGTCGATTCCTTCAGAAAGGATATCTCCATACAAATCAGTCACTGTTGGAACCTCTTCGATCACTTCTTTAACTTTTTCTTCCTGAACTTTCGGTTCAACCTGAACTTCTTCGACCGGCTTAGCTTCCACCACCTTTTCGTCCTCCACTTTCTCTTCGACCTGCTTGACCGCTTCTTTGGCCTTGTCTTCGGCCTTCTTCAACTCGCGTTTTTCCTTCTTCTCCTTCTTCTTTTTGCGCTCAGCCTCCTTCTTTTCCTTCTTCTTCTTCTTTTCCTTGCTCTTTTTCAGCTTCTCATCGTCTGAGACCTCCTTCTTGCGAGGGTGCTTGTCCTCTTTTTCCTTGTCGACCGAATCGTCGCGCCGCTTCCTTTTATGAGGAGAACCGTGCCTGTCTTTAGTTTTGGCCGGCGATTGGTTCTCCTTCGAGGGCCTTCCGAACGGGCTTCGTCGCCTCTCGGGAGATCGGTGAACCTCGTGCTTGGGTTCATTGTGCTCTTCGTTCTTTTCGGCGCGCCTGATCGGGCTGAAACGTTCGGTGCCTTCGATTCGGGTGCGGTCGTACGGTTGGTACCGATCCTCGTATCTGGGCGCGTTTTCGAGGCCGGGAATCGGCGGTTGTTCGGTGCCTGGCGGCGCGACGTCTTCGTATCGCCGAATCGGCGGGAGGTGCGCCTGAGGCTGCTGAATCGGCGGGAGATGGTGAGATGGATACACCTCTCGCGGCGGGTACCTAAACAGACGAGAACCATATGAGATGAAGTAAAGCGAACGAACGGTCGGACTAATGTCTAAAACAAACCTCGTTGTTTAATTACTAGGTAACCACCATGAATGATTGTTTCATGGAGGTTAAAAGAGGAAAAAAATTGCTTTTAAACGTAATATTCGGTCGTCGATTCTTGGCCACCTCTTCCCATTTGGTTAACTGTAATTTTTAAGCAGGATAGGATCGGAGACTCGATGTGCCCTCCTCGCCTAATCCGAGCCTGCTTCGTGCGGGATTCAAAGGGGCGTTAAAAATGATGATTTGGTTACTTTAACTTTTTATTGTGTTTTCAGTGTGATAATAAAAAAACAAAATCTGATAAGTCATGAAAGAATTCAAACATATAGCTGAAATCGAAGAGCAGTTCCGTTACGTCATCATAAATTCAAACTAAAGAATAAGACATCCGGATAATTGCAAGTGAGCTTTTACTTTTTATCATGACGTAATGGAACTGCTTTCCGATTTCAGCTATACATACCTGCTCACTACTGGACGGTCGCGGGTTATTTCGTTATGATGCTAAATCTAAAATTGATTTTAGACATTTTCCTATTTTTACACAACAAATTCTTTCTGTGAAATTTTACAAATAAAATGTGGCTTACAGAAATGTAAAATTGAGGAAATAACCGTTCTAACTTGTTAGTGTGCCCCATGATTTAATCGAATTCAATGTAACCCAACGTGATTGGTTCAAAATTCAGATAGTGATTGGATCAAGATTAGTGATTGGGTAACTACTGATAGCTGGATGGGAATTTTTATCTGCAACAAACCTGTGATTGGTGCAAAAATCAGTTTGATTGAATTAAGATTTGCGATTAATTAAATCACTAGTGAAACTAGGAAGAAAATTTGTGATGGTTAAAATCATTACTAAATGTGCGATGGGTGCAAAAATTAGATAGTGATTGGCTAAATCACTAGTGAAAATAGCAAGAATTATTTTTTTCAGTCAAAGATCTGCAATTTATTAAATCACTAGTGAAAATAGGAAGAAAATAACTCTTTGAGGACAAAAATTTGTGATGGTTAATCACTACAAAATTGTGCGATTGGTGCAAAAATCAGATAGTGATTGGGTGGTAACTACTGACAACTGGATGCGAATTTTTATCTAAAATATGCGATTGGTGTAAAAATCAGTTAGTGATTAGATTAAGATTTGTGATTGGTTAAATCACTAATGAAAATAGGAATTTTTTTTTGAGGCAATTGATTAATTAAATCACTACTAAATGTGCAATTGGTGCAAAAATGGCAGTGATTGGATAAAGATTAGTGATTGCGTAACTACTGACACCTAGATGCGAATTTTATTCTACAATATGTAATTGGATTGGATAAAAAATGTTTTCCATACAGAATGTATTACCAACTTTATTTGAAAATTCAAATTCAGCTGACATTCAGCATTTCATATTATAAAAATGCACAAATATGTATGTATTTGGCACACATAATTAGCACGATTACCTCCTCGTACACAACTTCAAAAAAAAAACAGTTCAAAAGAGAATTTGCAATTTTATACTTCTACAAAAAAAAAATAAACAAATAAACAAGACACATTATAATCAACAAAAATACCAAGAAAATATCACAGTCTTAGACATCTAGAATATGAAAACTTTAATAAGTCGAATAAAATCAACAATTAAACTTATCAATTATCAAATTTTCCATATAAAATGAAAGGAGGAATGGAATTCGTTACAAGAAGTAATCGTAAATATTCAGTGTCACCTTATAATTGCTAAACACAAGTCAAATCTCCTCAAGCAACAGTGGACATAAATGAATGTCGATAAAGTAAGCTATAAAATTTGTCGTCACTGCCTCAATATCATGAAAAAGCAACGTTTTGACAGTCAATTTTTAATTCGTTTCACAACCTTACAAATTGAACAATTTATGAGAGACGGCAAATTAAGTTCTCAAATTGCTCCCATTAATTTATGTCCACTATGTAGAAACTAAAATTAAACCACTTGAACGAAATTTAACTTTATACGCATCCAGTTTACTATATTTGCATTAAATAAAAATTATCACATATCACAAATTGACTATGTAGTAAAAATGACTTCACAACTTTTTAGCTAAAACTGTCACAAACTTAATTAGCGTTTTCGTACAGTTCATGGATTATCTGCAACTAAAATCTCACAAAGAAAATGTATGCTCTTTAATCATTGGAACACAGTGAAACGGCATTTTTTTAAAATTCCCATCATTATTACGCTCCGCCTTGCGCATCTCGCAGTCCATGAGAAAATCAATGAACTATACATTGTTTAAGTGACACTTCACAATTTAATTTCGTTAAAAAGTTGCACTTAATATTTGAGCAAATACAGTGATCAAAAAAAATCATCACAGCTTTAAGAAATGCAACACAACATTGATGCATCCAGAAACAATAGTATACAGAGATCAGATTTCAATGCATCGATATAATCTTGCACAACGTTTCAATGATATAATAAAATTAACTATCACAGATTAAATCACAATATCGTTACAAAAAAAAATTCCGAGCATGCGAAACGAGAACAATGTACATTTACTTTTAAAATAATGGAAGAACAAGAAATACCTGTTCGGTGGTGGGGCGTACGGTTGTTGATTAGGGATCTCCGGTGGATAATAGCCGCTCGGAGCTCCTGCATAATCCTTTCTGACCGGCGGCTGTCCCCATTGAGCCCGGTTCCTCGTCCGATCCCTTTCATAACTTTCATAACTATCAAAGAAGCGGAAATCACGCTCACGATGCTCATGATGCTCGCGATCACGAAATTCTCGACTGTACTCTCTGTCATCCCGAGTGTAGTCACGATCACGTTCGAAATCGCGTTTAGGCGTGTCTTTGAACCGGTATCTACAACAAAAACAAAGATTAAGCGAGATTCACGCGAAAATGCTGGTTCGGTCCCAAAGTGATAAATTTTCGATTCATACCTTGGAGGCGAACGGATCGGCGAATGGTAACGGGAGTGGCCCCTTCGTCTGGGCGAACCCCTCGGGGAGTAGTCTCTGATTGGGGTGCCTCGGGGACTCGGTGAAAACGAGCGCGATCGAGATCTGAAACTAGAAAAATTAAAATGCCTTTCAAGTCGCGTCACTTTGTGTGGCGTCTCACCTGCTCATGGTAAAAGAGCGTGACCGACTTCTGGGACTGTGGCGGCGAGGAGAACGAGTCCGACGCCTAGGAGGCGGGGTCCGACTATAACTACGACTAGAACTGCGACTGTAACTGCGACCTCTGCGCTTCTTTCGACGCTCCCTCTCGTCCTTTTCACGAATCATTCGATTGAAAGCCTCCAGTGGGTCATCTATAACGCTGTGAAGGTCCCGTTAGCATTGATTTGGGGGTACAAATTTAGAACTTACCCTGGGGGCGTGCGACGTCTCAAACTTCCTGAATCGTGTCTCCGTGCCTGTCGTGGACCTTGAGAATAAGCAGGTGCGTAGTTTGGAGGTGGGCCTTGCATTGGTGGCCTTGTTGGATCATACATTGGTCTGAGCTGCGCTGAATATGGACTAAAATTGAGCCGTTAGACTCAGTTCGAACGTGCAATTTTGTTAACTTACCCTTGCATGTAGGAAGGTGGAACAGACCCTGGAGGTGGCATCCGAAAGTTAGGAGGAGGCCCTTGAGTAGGTGGAAGAAACGTGGTCGGAGGTTGTCCTCCACCTGACGCATACGGGCCTGGAAGTGTAGGTGGTGGCCCCTGCATGTTCGGTGGAGGCATACCCATCATAGGTACCACACCAAGTGGAGGTCCCGATGGATACTGCATTGGAACTGCTGGATAAATAGTGGTAGCACAAGCAGGAGTAGTTGAACCAATTCCTGGTTCATCAACAGTCGGTGTTCCAGGTCGATCTTCAACTCTGGACATTGCATCAGAATAGGAAGGAGAATGTTGCAAGTGATAGGACCTCCTAGGGGAGGGCTCTTGCGAGTGGTTCTTGTGGTGTGATCGTCCATTTGCTAAAAAATCAATTTTATTCAAATGACATTTTTTTTGTTACCTTAAAATAAATCAGCAATAATTGTGATACATTGTTGAATTCAGAAGAAAACTATCAAATTATTAAAACAAAAAAAAATGGTTGAAATTTGAAAAAATGAAGTTGACCTTTGAATGAAGACACAGGTAAAAATTATGTTTAAGCTACACTTTGTAGTACTTTTTAAGCCGTTTAATTTGACATATTGTTTGTTACAATCGGACTCCAAATAAAAGTTAAATTATAATGTATTTTCAGGTTTTGAAGTTTGGATAAATTCCATTTTCTCTGAAACCAAAAATTGCTTGCAGAATCCGAGTAGTCCGTTTTGGGTTTTTGAACATGCACAAACTTTTAGCAGATTTAGATTTTTAAAGAAATCGAAGATGAAAGTTTTTCCCATATGGTGCGAACAATATGGCAAGCACTGTATATAAAAATGCCTGTAATTAAAAATAACTTACTAGGCCTAGGAGGTGCATTGGCCATGCTTGTAATTGGTTGCGCCTTCGGCGATTGGTCATGATGGGGCGAAACCCCAGGAGGGCCTTCCGGCAACGGAGCTGCTTTATTCGGTGCCTCCTTGATATCAATATCCTCAGTAAAATCGACTGAGACTTTTGGTGGTTCAGTTGAATCAGCCTCACTGATAACAGTCTTCTCAGACGCTTCCCCTTTCGAATCGGGTTTTTGCAGAGGTGAATCCAATCCTGGTTCGACAGTTTGAGGTTCCACCTTGGTGGCCGGTTTGTAAACCGGTCTCTTCACATACCCAGTCGTGGTTTTAAAATTAGACACGGCATTCCTCAAAAATCTGTTCGGAATCAACGTCCCGGGGGAGATGTCCCGTTCGTGACAATCCGGACACTCGTGCTCCTCACTTTCCAGCAGACTGCTTCGGATGCATTCATCACAAAAAGAGTTTCCACAGCACGGAATCATCACAGCATCTGCCAAGAGATCAGAACAAATCGAGCAAAGGAGATCATCGGGGATTTCAGGTCGCTTTTCAACAGGTGCCGGTATTGGTTTCGCATTGTAAGCTTGATGGTCCAAAACGGGAACGGCGAATGAACCGTTCGGAGTCATCATGGCGCCTGGAACTTGAGGACCCTCCACAGGAACCATAAAACTGCGCGGAATTCCAGTGCTTTTTTTTATTTCAATCGGTTCCTAAGGAAAATTAAGCACGTTACGGCGTGTTACAGAGTGGGGCGGGGTGTTTAATGTGTTATTACAATATAATGATTGATAATTATAGCAAAAATCATATTTTTAATTTATATAAGTAAATAACTTTACTTTTATTTTAAAAATCTTATTAAGATAAATGATTCATAACTTAATATATCAACGTACCAAAAAAAATTTTAAACTAATTTTTTTATTACTCCAAAGGGGGGTAATAAAGTCTTCGCGTTACGTAACTTTTAGGGGGTGGGCTTACATAGTGTTACGAACTGTTACAGAGGGGGGGGGGAATTGTTCAAATTCTGCATTACGTAATTTATGGATAGCCCCTTACTGTGAACCCAATCGTTGATGGCAATGATTCAATAGCGCGACAATTTTAAATTTCCCCCGCATGCGCAAGTAAGAAAATTAAAATGACTCACCGGGCCTTGACTGAGGGGGCAATCCTTGATCCAATGTCCCCCTTGGTGGCATTTAAAGCAGCGATAATTCAGCGGAACCGATCCGACTTGATTCGCCCCACGAATCTTCAGATAGCTACAAACCAAAACAATTTAGAGACTTAAAACAACGCCATCTGCAAACAGGGCTCAATAACAAACTTACTTTGTCGTGAGCCTCGTTAATTAAATCTAAAATCAACGATTGAAAACACATACTTGCTTGGGTCGTAATCTTGAGTCGACTGAGACATCATGGCCTTGATCTTGTCCTCTTCGGAAGCGTCTATGCTCGCCAGATCGACGGCTTTGGCCACGGGACCGGCATCGTCAGTCTTTGGGGGTGGAGTCACAGTGCCGCCGTAGCCGTCCCAAGCTTTCTGTTTTCCTTGCACAGCCAGAGGGATGCGTGCGATCAGAAGGGAGGTGTTTTTGTGAATAAGAGCAGTCTCATCAGAATAAACTGAAATAATCGGTTAGTCTGGTTAAACATTTCAAGCTTGAAGTGCTTACCTTCTTTCGTTTGCGCATTGGTGACCTGCAGGTCAAAATCAGTGTTCTTTCCGATGCGTTTCTGTTGTATTATAGCATTTTTTAGGTCGCGTACAGATATGTGTAAGCCATCGAATGTAACCGTGTCGTATTCCAGGGCGGACTTAAACTTGTAATGGACAGACATCGTATTGGTGTTCTGCTAACACTTCTGTTATCTGCGAAGGGAAAATTTGTGTGAATTTCAGGTAAATAAAAATGTTGGTGTTATTAGTGAAAATCAATCTACGCAAACAACGTCACTTACTTGTACTTATCCAAAGAGAGAACCATTGCACAATACTCTCAAAAATTGTACGATTTTCTGATACATTCGCTAAAAGAAAGGCCGTTAAATTACACTAAACATAATTCAATATGGCAGCTTCAGTTCTTTTCGTAAAACCGTCGCCAACATGAGAGAAAAAATTACCCCAAGCTTATTATAATTTTTCAGTTTAAAATGACGCGGCAACGATTTTTAAAAACCAATTGAAAAACGCTCGAAATTTTTAATCTTTATTTCATTTTATTTATAAATTACAAGTAAAACGTTGTTTAATTTTAAATTTTTTTTTTTTTTTTAGTTTGATGTCAAGCTTGTTGCTTTTATGTCAAATGTCAAACGTTTATTCACAAAAAATTTAAGTAAAAAATTACAAAATCGGCGAATTAATGTCCAGTAAGTAAAATCGCAAAACGTTGTATTCGCCTTCTTCAATTACTTAATTTTTAGGTGAAAATGCCGCAAGCTGAATTAACAGAATCACCAGAAGATGAAAACTGTGTTTCTGCTTCCGAACGCGACATTATTTTAGACACCGAAATGAGTGACGTTATAAAAGCGGCTCTGTTGGGATCTTGTAAGAAATTCAATTTCACCCGAACCGATTTATTGAACTTTTTTCTGCAGGCGATGCTGTGGACATTGCGGCGCTGGCTCAGAATGCAGCGGGACAAGCCGAACAGGTTGTGCGAAAGCTGATTCAATCGATGTGGCCGATTGAGAGACTTCAAGCTTGGTTCCAAGACAACGAATTTTTGTTTCATGGGTCGGGCGCGCTGGTCGCCATTTCTTGACCTGTTTTAAGTCGGTTTTCGTTTCGTGTAAGTAAACTTTAAAATTCTCGAAACCAATTGGTTTTGTCCCATTCAATTCCTTAATGAAAATTTGTTAATTTTAATTTTATGATAAGAGTTGCCTGAATAAAAATGAATTTTTTTGAGTATTTCTTCAATTTCTCCCTTTGTGGCAAAATTAAGCAAATTAATGGGACAAAAACAAACCCACAAATCAATTTGTGGGGTTAAATTCGAAATTTGAAATCATGGCAGTTAGGCAACTCATCCTACCACGCTCTTCACAAATTGGATAATTTTTAAATTAATTACAACAAACTGTTATTAATAATAATTACTTACAATAAAAAACCTAATTATTAATTTCTTTATACATTTTGTCGATGTTTTCGCATAGTCGCTCTAAAAATTCATTAGCATCTTCAACAGAGTTCATAAGGGCTTTATCGACTGAAAAGGACAGTTGCACGTTTTCGCCATAACTGAAAAATGTAAATCCCACTCCTGAAAAAGAGAATGAAAAATTGCCAGTAATAATCGAGTAGCCCAGTTGCAAAACCTGACATCTCACCATTTACTCAAAACTAGAATATGTGTAGGTCTAAAACCAGCTAAAATGATTTTAAAACTAATATTTAAAAAACATTTCAGTGTTTTGTTAAAAATTTTTTATTAAATTTTTATTTTTGATTTTTTTTTTTGTTTAGTAAAGTTGTCGGTACTGCTGACGAACATTTAGTTTACCATCAATCTTCGCATAGTAAGAAGTGTCCTACAGCCACCAAATTTTGTACACTGAGCGAAGCCGGGTACTTCAGCTAGTCATTTATATTTTAACGACTACCCCAGTAGCAAGAAAATTTTTTGTTAATATTTCAGAAATATTTCTAAAAAACATTTACAAAAATATTTCTTCACAACATTTAAAAAATATTTCTTAAATAGATTAAAGAAATATTTTTAAGAGTATTTTTTACATGTTTTGAAGAAATATTTTTTAAATATTTTTTAGAAATATTTCTAAAATATTAACAAAAGTGTCACAAAAATATTTTTTTAATCTTTTATAGCTTGCTCCCAAATTTGACTTAACATCGAGTTGCCGGGTTTTGCAATTTCGCTACTCAATTGTGTTGTTTTTACCGATTTTATTGTAATGAGGCAACCATCCGATCACATCTGCAACGAGGTGGCCGTCACACACCGTCCAGTAAGGGACTGGTGGCATATTCGAAAAAACCACCGTAAAATCGACCATCTTTTTTAAAATTCTCACCAAAAAAATAGGTAGAAGAGTCACCATAACGTTCATGCCCAAATGGTTAACCTTGAATTGCAGTTAGTTAAGAAAAGTTTCGGCCCATGAGGCCGCAGATCGAGTGGACTCATTTTTTCCTGCACTTACATGAACATCAACGTCTTGCAGGACGGAATTATGTCGATTCCTGATTTCTTCCAATTTTTCGCGAAGGTTCCACGTCCACCAGGCAATTGGAGTTGGCACCATGGCCGCTGCAAATTGGTTGGTCAACGCCGGCACCTTGTATTTTCCTGGCGGAGGTTCAATGAACAACGCAGACAACGCCGGATACCCAATGGTCAAATTTTCCGGCATCCGGAGCCGCTTCTGAAATTTCCAATTTTGAAATTGGTTGAGACCAGCTAGAAAGTTTACCTCGATGAAGTACTTTTCGAAACTCGCCGAAGCGGCCGCGAAAATGACGTCGGCGAATCTCGTCTGCGGAATTTTCCTCTTGATCCGTTTAACCTTGTCCACGAGAGCTCGGTCGGCGACCTTCCAAGTCAAAAGTTTTTCTCCGCTCAACCTTTGCCCGTGAAGGCCGTTCGACTCCGCCCTCTTCAAGAGGTGTTGAGAAAACGCGAACAAAGGAGCGATCACCAAAAAGTACAATCGAATTAAATTCTTCTTGAAAAACGGGACTTTCGGAATCTTCGGAAACTCCTCGAGGATGGTTTCGTCGCTCAAGAGGGCCGAAAACAAGCTCAAGAAATTCACGCCGTCGGTCATGCAATGCTGGAAGCGGAAGAGGACCGGGTGGCACTTCCTCCTGCCCCATTGGATCGGCCGGTTCCAAATCAAGACCTCCCAAAGGGCCGAGTGGTCTTTGGGCAGGAGGACGTTGGCGTATTTGCTCAAAACTTTCTGTAGGTCTTCTTGGTCCTTGATTTCGTCGTCGGCCGCCCGCATGCACTCGTCGATGGTGTACTCGTCTTTCAGGAGGTAGGGATAGCCCCCGGCGGTTTTCAGAACGCTGGTGAATTTGATCAATCTGTTGGGGTCGTCGAAGAGTCGTTCGCGAAAGTGGTTTTTGAAGGACTGGAAAAAATCGGCGCTCGAGTCGAACTCGACCATGTAGAGGATGCTGGCGATGCTTTTGGAAATTTCGTCTTCGGCCGCCCAGTTCGAATCGCCGCCGCCCAACAGGCCGCCGTACTTGCTTCCGTATTTCTTGCGGAGCGCCCAATCGATGAATTTTCGATAAATGGCAAAAATCGAAAAGAAGATTATCGAAATTGGGAGGGCGGCGATTGAAACGATTGTAATAATTATTAATTTGCACATTTTTAAAATCCTCAAAAATAACTTCGATGATTGAACTTACAGGTTTAAAATAAATCACTAAACACTTGTTGGCTTTATGTTCCGACTGTGATTGAATGCGATTCAAATCGCACCTTGCGAATTTCGTTAATTACGGGATTTGTTCTTGAAAACAACTATTTCGGAAAATTACACAATAATTATTAATAAATGTTGAAATAAAGTTTTAATAGTTCCGCAACGAAATATCTAACGTTCGATTAAGTAGACCGGCTTTTATAGACATTTAAGCATCGATATGCAAGGTCGCATAGGTACAGTAATCCCTCGATTTACGTAAATTAATAATACATTCCGGAAATTGAAAACATATTTATTTTGTTTTTATGTTTTTAATCCTTTAAGATCAGTTTTAGTGACCTTTAAATTGGTAGTGTAGTTTCGGAGGGAATGGCTACGAAGTACACGTGTTTATAGCTTGCACCTCATAGGTCAAATTCAAGGCGGCATTTTTGAAGTAGCAAATAGAATGAATAATCTCACGGAATAACACAAAGTAGAACGAGTCCGTCGAATCTTTTAAATTGATAGTACACTCGGATCTTTTTTTAAGCAGCAGATATGTTCCACAGCAAACCGAACAAAACAAATAATGGTAAAAATATGGATAGGTTCCATAATGTCCTAAAACTGCATAAAACCAAATCAACAAATTAACAAATAAACGAAAATCGCATAAAAAAATCAGAAAAATGATTTAAAAAAAAAAAGGTTCGAAAATCAGAGTTTATACTGGGTGTCTCAATAAGGCTGGACGCCGGTTGTATAGCGGAAAATTTTGAAAAAAACTTTTGTAACAAAATTGGACCAAAGAAGTTCATTAAAAATTTTAAAAAAATTCTTAAATTCAAATGGAACGATAAGTATCCAACATTTCTTTAGCTGCGAAAAATTTTCTATTTTTGTTAGTAACATTTTTCTGTCTCTTCAATTGAGGTGTGGGGGGAGACACATTTCCGTAACTCAATAAAGTAGGACAAATTAGGTAATACTTAACTGATATTGATAAATTTAGTCTCATTTGAAAGATACTAAATGGCTTAATTGATATACATCGTTAGATTGCCATTGTATTATGAAGAAAAGAAGAAAAAGTTAAGTATTTACAAATTTGACTTAAGTAAAGGTTCTTTCGTTAATTGGGGGATTACTATGCATCTAATATTTTTATTTAGATTCAAATTTAATTAGGTCGATTTTTTCTTTTGAATATGTAAATTTGATTATACTCATATTCTGGTAGTTGATCAATTTCAATTATTAAACAACTTTCTTATTAAAAGCAGAAATCCTTCAACTCAATTCACATAAATTTTAATTTATTTAAAATTAATTAATGCTTCAAAGCAATAAAAAGTAAGACAGGTTTACACACTTTAATATTTAAAATGAATTAGTACAAAATAAGTTTTTTAACGAAACCATCCTCCAAGTCTTAGTGCAAATCTTGCTATCCCTGTGACCACTTGAAAAAAACCCATTTGGGTTGCAGCTACTGTTGCTCCTTCTGCAGCTACCCCGGTTGCAACTACCCCGGTTGTGGTTGTTGTTCCTGCGGCCCCAGTAATTGCTAGCCAAGGGCATGCAATGACAGCACCAATGCCAACTCCTATCGTCATCGCAGCTCCTATAGTAATACCATAAAGGAACCGTTTTACTCTCCGTTCTATCAATTCTTTGTTAATCCGATTATAGCAACATCTTGCTTGTAACATCACAGAATTAAGGGCTTCTCTAAATTTGGACAATATAACGTTTTCTTGGGCTTCTGTAAACAGTCGAAAGTGCTTCTGGCATTTCAAGAGTTTTAAAAATCGAGAGAAGTTTTCCAAATAGGTTACATCCAGCATATTATTTAGTTCATCCATGGCTTGTACTACCCCGAGTACAGAATCAACTGACTCCTGTTTTTGCCTCAACCCACCGAGGATGTTTTTGATGTTCTCAGTTGCAATAATTAATTCTGGATCACCAGGCGCAGTCAAATTTTCCAAATATATTACATAACGATCCAGAAGATGCGCCAACGCATTTGTAAAATCTGAGCTGTTGACTCTTTGGTCGATTATTTCAGACAGTTGCAATCGGGCTTCCGATGACAGGGCAAAATTGGATTGACCCAGTTGGGGAATGGGGTCACTTTCTCTTATCGCTTCTTCAATAAACCCGTTAACATCGTCGTTGACGAGGGGCCCTTCAACTCTGGGCATATAAAAGAAGCCAATTTTCTCTGGGTTCCGAGCAAGATAATCAACCAACTGCAGATTGGTATTTGATTCAAAAGCATCGACAATTAAACGTTGCAACAGCCTAGCAATCCCTGTTCTGTTGTAAGCATCTCGATCTTTCGTAAAAATAATAGAAACTCCGGGTTGGACCGACGCCAACTGAGGGGCAATGGCTACCATCCTTTCAATCAAATCAAGGAAACACCTGCGATCATCTTTGATCACATCGCCCATATCCGACGTCAAAACTAGTTTGATGGTTCTGGGTAGTTTTAGCACGGATTGGATGCAGACACTGTTGATGATCTCTTGGGCAATGCCGCGGTTGTCGTCAAAACCTGGCGCGTCTATTAAAGTAAACCTCGTTTGCGTTTGCGAATCGATGTATTCGTCTTCGTAAATATTTGGCAATCTTGTTGACGATCTGGATCCGTGGCCAATGGTAGATGCTCCTCCATCAATGGCAGCGACTCTGAACTGATTAATTAAGCATTCGTCTCGATAAGCTCTGAGTGGCTTGTTCAGAAGATAATTCACCAAAGTGCTTTTTCCGCTGCGAGTCTTGCCCACGAAGATTATGACTTGTTTGCCTTGAAGTTGCTCCACTATTTCTGGCAAGGTTTCGTCGATGAAGTTTTCGATTTCAGAAACCACTTCTTCAACGACGTTTCCAGCTTCCTGCTCAATCTCTTCTTCAATATCGACCATCGTCTAAATAAATTAGAAGAAAAATTAGTTTGAGAAAATACATTGCAAAACAACAATATCAAAAAATGCTGCAAAAGCAGCTAATTAAAGTAATATTTAAAATTTTAGGCTGCTTTAATTTCAATCAGGCTGTTGGAATTTTTGTCGTTTTTTTGTAGTGTGTTGTAGCGAATTTCGTTAAACTGATTCTTTTTTTTAACCCTTCATTTTTGGAATAAATTTTCCTGTTTAAAAATTTGCGGGTTGCAACTGTCACTCGAAGGGGGTTGACGTTAGGGATGAAATTTTCACTTTATAGGATATCAGGTGATAGACTAAAAATGACTTGTTTCGAGATTCTTTTTCAGTATACACAATAATTCAGATAATGAATTTATTCCATTTGGCTGGCGCGCACTGTATGTTGTATTATATTAAGGTGACCAAACGTACTCCTTTAGGGAGTTTTATACTCCTTTTTTGTGAACCGTACTCCTTTAAAACGAGTACTCCAAAAGTATTTCTTTGCATTCTTCTGTACTCCTTTGTACTACTAAAAATATAAAAACTTGGCATTTAACTTTAACCTTTAAAAAAATTTCCATTTATGAAAATGTGCACTGCAATTTGCATGGTTTTACCTAGGAAAACCGACTTTTAAGATTCAACCATTGTTGTAATCATTTGAAAACAAGAAAAGGGGAAAAAAATTTGTAGCTCCAATAATAACAAAGTTACCAATGGTGGACACTTCATATAATACAACCTGTATAGCGTCCCGAATTTCGAACTTTGAAATCTGGTCACCTTAATTAAATGGTTTACAACGATTTTTCAGATCTTTTAAAGTAGCCCTCGAAGTTCGATGACCTAATTGTCACACAAGCTTAAATTTTCTTTTCATACAATAAAAATATGGTCTTTGCAAATAATGGCATTGATCAACCTTGCGTCATAAACAAAAAATGTTTATCAATTTACTCATTCAACTTTATTTTAATTGCCTAAGATTAAATGCTTATCTAAGCATTCTATATAATTCCGTCTATTTTCTGTTGTTTAATAATTGAATTGATACGATTAAGTACAAATTTTTAGACAAAACCTGCAAGCAGATTTGCAAAACCGTCTGCGAGTACTCGAAAGTCTTGTCTCATTTAATTTGTCGAACAGTCTACAAGTTATCGACCCAACTTTATCCTAGATATTTGACAATCAAATTAAACACTAGTGTCAGGGGAACCCCCCAGCAATTGATACGTCACACTTTAACAACGGTGAAGTCAAAAACTCGAGAATTTAATAAAATTGAGTCAAATAAAGTTTGAAAGGCGGCTTACCAAATTGGGAATTCTTGCAGGTCTACTGTAATATTTAAAACCGTTTTGCTACGACCCGACCCACGCAAACCACAAGCACTGAGAAACAAAGACGAACGTTAACGAAGTACAAATAAAACAGAAGTCTGCAAATATCACAGATAATATCACAGATAATATAACATAAATATCGCTGTTATCGTTCGAGGAATTCAATTGCAGCGCCATCCATTATTTATATTCTCAAACGCAACAGGCGGGATTTTTAAAATCAATCAAATCTTCAAAATTAATTTATTTCGTATAAAATACAACCACGTAAATTTTGCAAGTTTGCATTCATTATACTTTAAGGTCCCAATCAATACAAGTGGCAGGCAATCCAACAATAGCACCTACTGCCCATGCAACTGACAATTACGAAATTAAGGGCAGCTTTAAATTTGTCCAGAAGTACAGCTACTTACTTGCCTTGGTGTAAACAATTCTAACTGGCTTTGGCATTTCAACAATTCCAGAAAACTCAAAAAGTGCGATGAATATGTTATATGAACAGTCCTCACATATGACTTGAACAATATCTGATAAGAAACAAAGTGTTACCTTAAGTTCCTCGAACTTGATTGCAAGTCGATTTATATTATTTAATGCATTAGTTAATGCTTGGTCATTTCTGTAATAAAGGTTTTCCACATAGCCCAATCTTACATAAGGCTGCAAAACTTTCTCCAGTAGTTTTAAAATCAGAACTGCCAATTATTGAATCATGCTGGAAAGTTTCAGTCGAGTATGTGATAATACAAAATTTAATTAAAGATTTATTGAAATAAAATGAGACAAAAAGAATTTGTTGTTATAACTTCGATATTGCAATATGATTTATTCACTTACTACTAAAATCTAAATGCCAATTTGCTTATTACTCAGACTACACTGTAACGGAAATTAGATTGCAACAAATTTCTGAAAGCTTGAATAGTTTATTAACAAATCAATATCAAACTCAATTTTTACACTAATTTAATTAAAAAAATAATAATAATAATTTGAGCATCTTGTACTTTGGCAATTGAAGAATATTACCTCCAATTTTCGGAATTTTTCCACTAGTGAAAAAAGGTCACAAAAGGTTGCAGAAGTTGCGCCATTTCCATCTTGCCAATTCCCTGTTAATTCGATTATAACAATCTTCTGCTTGTAACGTCGCAGAATTAAGGGCTTCTCTAAATTTGGACAATATAGCGTTTTCTTGAGCTTTTGTAAAGAGTCCAAAATGCTCCTGGAATGCCAAGAGTTTTAAAAATCGAGAGAAGTCTTCCGAATAGGTTACATGCACCATATTATTCAGTTCATTCATGGCTTGTATAACCCCCAGTACAGAATCAACCAACTCCCGTTTTTGCCTCAACCCACTGAGGACTGAGGATGTTCTTGATGTTCTCGGTTGCAGCAATTAATTCTGGATCACCAAAAGCAGTCAAATTTTTCAAATATGTCACATAAGGTTCCAGAAGTTGCGCCAACGCATTTCTAAAATCTGAGCTGTTGACACTTTGGTCGATTATTTCAGACAGTTGCAATCGGGCTTCCGATGACAGGGCAAAATTGGATTGACTCAGTTGGGGAATGGAGTCACTTTCTCTTATCGCTTCTTCAATAAACCCGTTAACATCGTCGTTGACGAGAGGCCCTTCAACTCTGGGCATATAAAAGAAGCCAATTTTCTCTGGGTTCCGAGCAAAATATTCAACCAACTGCAGATTGGTATTTGATTGAAAAGCATCGACAATTAAACGTTGCAACAGCCTAGCAATCCCTGTTCTGTTGAAAGCATCTCGATCTTTCGTAAAGATAATAGAAACTCCGGGTTGGACCGACGCCAACTGAGGGGCAATGGCTACCATCCTCTCAATCAAATCTAGGAAACACTTGCGATTATCTGTGATCACATCGCTCATATCCGACGTCAAAACTAGTTTGATGGTTCTGGGTAGTTTTAGCACGGATTGGATGCAGACGCTGTTGATGATCTCTTGGGCGACACCGCGGTTGTCGTCAAAACCTGGCGCGTCTATTAAAGTAAACCTCGTTTGCGTTTGCGAATCGATGTATTCGTCTTCGTAAATATTTGGCAATCTTGTTGACGATCTGGATCCGTGGCCAATGGTAGATGCTCCTCCATCAATGGCAGCGACTCTGAACTGATTAATTAAGCATTCGTCTCGATAAGCTCTGAGTGGCTTGTTCAGAAGATAATTCACCAAAGTGCTTTTTCCGCTGCGAGTCTTGCCCACGAAGATTATCACCTGTTTGCCTTGAAGTTGGTCCACTATTCTTGGCAAGATTTCGTCGATGAAGTTTTCGATTTCAGAAACCACTTCTTCAATGACGTTTCCAGCGTTCTGCTCAATATCGGCCATTGTCTAAATAAATTAGAAGAAAAATTAGTTTGAGAAATGACATTACAAAACAACAATATCGAAAAATGCTGCAAAAGCAATTGGAGTAATATTTAAAATTTTACAATTCAGTAGGTCCGGTCCTGTCTTTAGGTTGCTTTAATTTCAATCAGGCTGTTGAGATTTTTGTCGTTTTAATTGTTTTGTTCACCGTGACAAACTTGTACCTGTTAGGCAAATTAAATGAGTTGTCTTTGCAAGAATGCTTGCCTACAAATTTGGGAAGGGCCCTACGGAGAAAGCAATTAAATGCTGAACGTATTAAATTAAGATGACCATACGTTCCGAATTCTCGGGACAGTGCCGAATTTTCAGTCCCTGTCCCGATTTGTTACAACTCGTTTTTTGGTCCCGAATTTATAGTATTTGTCCCGAATTTTCCCGAAATACACTAGTGTGAGAACGTTAGTTTAAATACATATATACACAGTGTTTCACATAACTTTCCGAGGCCTACACTCAGTGGGCGCAACCCAATATTAAAAAATCACAACATGCTAGATACAAAAAACACATATTTAAATGTCATATTTTTGAAAACTCCTAACAAAAATAACTGTCATAGCATTTTTGAATACAGCGGTGAAGAGACCTTTCAAATGAGGCATCACAAGCCCCCCTTCCCATTTAAAAATTTGGAGGTTGCAACTGTCAGTTGAAGGGGGTTGGGGTTAGGGATGAAATTTTCACTTTACAGAATATCAGATGATAGACTAAATGACGTGTTTTGGGATTTTTTTTCAATATGCACAATAATTGAGATAATGAATTTATTCCAGTTGACTGGCGCTCCCTGTATATAGCGTCCCGAATTTCAAACTTTGAAATCTGGTCTTCTTAATTAAATGGTTTACAACGATATTTTGGACCTAATTGTCACACAAGCTTAAATTTTCTTTTCATACAATAAAAATATGGTCTGCAAATCATGACATTGAAGCTAGAATGATCAACCTTGCGTCATAAACAAAAAATGTTTATCAATTTACTCATTCAACTTTATTTTAATTGCCTAAGATTAAATGCTTATCTAAGCATTCTATATAATTCGGTCTATTTTCTGCTTAATAATTGAATTGATAAGATTAAGTACAAATTATTAGACAACCTTGCAAGCAGCTTTGCAAAACTGTCTGCGAGTACTCGAAAGTCTTGTCTCATTTCATTTGTCGAACAGTCTACAAGTTATCAACCCAACTTTATCCTTGATATTTGACAATCAAATTAAACACTAGTGGCTGGGGAACCCCCGAGCAATTGATCCGTCACACTTTAACACCGGTGAAGTAAAAAACTCGAGAATTTAATAAAATTAAATCAAATAAAGTTTGAAAGGCAACTTACCAAATAAGGAATTCTTGCAGGTCAACTGTAGTATTTAAAACAGTATTGCTGCGACCCGATCCATGCAAACAACACTATAAAAACAAAGATGAATGTTAACGAAGTGCAAATAAAACAGAAGTCTGCAAATATCGCTAGAGGAATCCATCCACTATTCATACAGTAGAGCGTCGATTATCCGAACGTCAATTATCCGAAACGTCAATCATCCGAATGACAATTTGATTTATCCGAACGTCAATCATCCGAATCGTCGTTAACTTTGCCATTACATTTCATTATAATGTGATTAAAATATTATTTGTTGTTCAATATATGTTTATATTCCATCATTTTGAGCGTTTTAGCGCTCATAAACTAAGACTGTTCGGTCATCCGAATTTTCGATTATACGAACGGTAGTCGGTCCCAATTAGGTCGGATAATCGACGCTCTACTGTATTACCAAGCGCAACAAGCGGGATTTTTAAACTTAATCAAATCTTCAAAATTAATTTATTTTGTGTAAAATACAATCATGTAAATTTTACAAGTTTGCTTTCATTATCCTTCAATCGTCGTCATCATCAGCAGCAGCACCTGCTCCGCCCGCAAAGGCCCCAATCAATATTAATGGAAATCCAATAATAGCACCTACTACCATTGCAAGTCCTTTAATAAATCTCCACCTAGCTATACTTGTTAATTTTGTATTAATTTGTGCCTTATAATCATCCGCTTTGACAATTACGGAATTAATGGCAGCTTTAAATTTGTGCAGAAGAACAGCTACTTGCTTGGTCGTAAACAATTCAAATTGGGCCTGGCATTGCAACAACACCAAAAATGTGGAAAATTCCGGTGAATAAATTACATGAACATTCCTCTCGTGCAAGTACCTTATGACTCGAACAATATCCGATAAGGAACCAATTGTTGTCTTAAATTCCTCAAACTTAGTTGAAATTCCATTTATATTATTTAATGCTGCAGTTAATGCTTGCTCATCTTTGTGTTCAAGGTTTTCAGCATAGCCAAATGTCACATAAGGCTGCAAAACCTTTTTCAATAAAATTTCAAAATCAGAATTGTCGATTTTTCGATCAATTATTTCGGAAAGCCTCAGTCGGGCCTCCGGCGATAACACAAACTGAAATTCACGATTTTCTGCAATTGGATCGCAGTTCCTGATCGTTTCATCAATGAGACCATTTACCTCTTCAGTGAGGGGTCCTTCAACCTGGGGCATATGAAAAAACCCAATCTTCTCCGGATTGGCGACAAAATGATCAACCAATTTGAAACTTGCATTATTAAAAGAATCAACAATGTGCACTTTCAACAAGTTAGCAATCGAATTTCTGTCATAACCATCTCGATCTTTAGTGAAAATGATAGAAACTCCAGGTTGAATCTCCAACAACTGAGGAGCAATGGCGGCCATCATATCATTTAAATCAATAAAACAGCTTCGATCATCTCTGACCAAATCAGCAATATCCGATGTTAGAACGATTTTAATTATTCTGGGGAATTTTAACAAAACATTGACGCAGATTGCGTTGATGATTTGCTGGTCAATGCCTCGATTATCGTGAAAACCCGGCGCATCAACCAAGGTGAATGTTTCTCGAGTCTCTGCATCAACGTATTCATCTTCATAAATATTCGGTAATGTCGTGGCCGAAACAGAACCGTGGCCAATTGTCGAACCTCTCTCACTGACGATCCTGAATTGATTTTTCAATATCTGCTGTTTTTCGGCCTGGAGAGGCTTGTTCAGCAGGTAGTTGACCAAAGTGCTTTTTCCACTGCGGGTCTTGCCCAAAAATATTATCACTTGTTTACCTTTGACTTGACGTATTATTGTTGGTAGTGTTTTACCCAAAAACTCTTCAAGTTGGTCAATCCCGGCCATTCTCCTCGTATCGTTTGATTGTGATTGACCTAAAACGTTAAAAATTTGAAAAATGTGGTTCAAGGTTTTATCAATTGTTTTGGGGGAATCCCCGAATCGAAGTTTAGTTAAATTTTGAAGTGTGGCAACAAAAGTTTTGCTTGAATGAAGAGAAGTTGGTCGATACTTATTTAAACTGGCTCAATCAATATCATTCGTCGTTTAATTTGATTGATTTTATTATGAAATAAATAATTTCTAAAATAAGGTTATTAATTAAAATGTTCCAATTAGAGAAATGGTTTCAATGAAATTAAATGAGCAATATGTAAAAGATTTAATTACCTAAATTGGGCAAATCGCAGGTGAAATTCCGAACAATATTTACAGTTACAGCAGAGCAAACTTTTCACAACACTGTCACACGCAGCCATTACTTAAACCAAACCAATCGTTGCGCCATCTGTAATGTAATATCTGAAACAAGAAAACGCACTAATTTTAAAAACATGTCACAAAATCTGTACGTTTCGGTTCGGCGGGAAATTCAAATATTGTATTATGAACTCGCATTAAATTAAAAAAGATTACTACACTGACTACCTGTGGTGTTTTTCTACGTCCATACTTTAATCGATTTATTTGATGTTTACTACTTATACCTTAATAACATACATTAAGATACAAATTGTTCATTAAGTTACAAATTTTCAACCAATGGAAATGCAACATCACTAATATTCGGTCACTATCTGGTGTTGCCATAAAGATCTAAAATTTAAAAAATTTTGACAGTTCACAGGTACTGTTACCCTAGTAAATTCCTAAAATTTGAGCCTTTTACAAATAAAAACAGTAAAAATGTGCGATGGTGATAGTGAAATTATGAACTTAACTCCTCCAGAAACTGTGGAACGACTTACAATAGTCGAAAACAATTTATTGTCCGTAAAATTAGCAATGACATACGAACAACTTTACTCTCAGTTTATGAATTGGAATGGCAAAAATAAGGCTCAAAATTTTTCAGAAAATGTCTTAATTGTTTTGTGTTTTCTTTGTAATAAAGTTTTCATATTTTCTTAGTTTTAACTTATAATTTCATTACAAGTTTAATACATTTTAAAAATAAAGTGGTTCATTTTTAATATTATGACTGGTCGCAGAAAAAATAATGTATGCAACTCACATTTAACGACTATTAAGTCACTCACATTCATTACTACACTCACCTACGGCTCGTGTCGTAATTCTCATACTCGTGTCTTAATAGCTATCGTTAAATGCGCATTATATAATATACTATTATTGAATAGGACAATATTTACGGGAGGATAAAAGGATGAATGTCTAAAAAGGCAGTCATGTCCTCCCAAAGGAGGACATATGGTAACCCTAACCGCACGTCATAACCAATTATAAAGATATTTTCCTGATTGGGGAATGCATTCTAAATATACTGTTAATGTCCCAGTTCAGAAATTTAGTCGCAACTAATTTCTTCAGCAGGATTTATTGTCTTGAAACTTTTTCGAAATTCAATCAAAAATGTAAACAGTTGCATTTAAAAAATTTATTTAATCATTTTGTGACCTGTTATTTAACCTCAAAACAATACCAAATTCAAATATAAAACAAAATTATTGCACAAAGAAAAATAATGAGGCAATTACGCCAAGTTATATTCTTAAATATTCGATTGTTAACATTCTCAATGCGTTCTTATCCATCTTGTTCAGTGGATTATTCTTCAGATGAAGCAACGTCAAATTGTGCAAACTATCAAAAATAGTTTTTTTCAACCGTACAATTTTATTATCGTCAAACCTGACGTCTTCCAACTTAACACAATCCCTTCACAGCTTTTCGAGAATGCTTGTGTTGTTATTATCTGACGCATCAAAACGAGTGAGTCGATTCAACCCTACCAACAAGTCTTCATCAAACACGGAAATTTTATTACTACGCAAATTGATAATCTCCAAACTCTCCAATCCTCTAAACAATTGGGGGGGAACTTGCTGATGTTGTTGCACAAATAAATATTCTCTAATTTCTTCAAACCCGCCAAGATATTTCCTTCCAAACAAGTAAGCTGGTTATTATCCAGCCACAAAATAATCAGATTGGTCAAATTGTTGAAAACCTCTTTTTCGAGGATGGTCAGACTGCTGGAACTAAAATTCAAATCGGTGAGTGAAGATAGGTTGTCAAAGGTGCCAGATGCCACGTAATTAATAATTCTATTATGTATGTAGAGGCAGGTTGAATTATCACTTAGGTTCGATCGCAGGTCCACTTCATTTAATTTTCTTCGAGTATGCTTATTCTCCAGATAATTTTTTAAAGTTTGTATTTTTATTTTGTTTGGATCTGATTCAGCAAAATGAAATAAAATGTACCAAAACAAAACTTGAAGAAAATGTCAAAGAAACCAAACAAAGCATAAAACTACTACAGTCTGAAAATTCCGGTTTACAGAAACAAATAGCAGAAAAACAAACTCAATATGAAGAATTAAGAAAAATTACAAAATGATTTGTAGTTTTTTCCCTCTTAATTCTTCATATTGGTTTTGTTTTTCTGCTATTTCGTTCTGTAAATCGGAATTTGCAGACTCTAGTAGTTTTATGGTTTGTTGGGTTTCTTTGACTTTTTCTTCAGGTTGTGTTTTGATACATTTTAGATCATTCTTTTCGACCATAGCTGTTGCAATCACTTCTTCCAGCTGTTGCTCAACTGATGCGGTTCTCGCTTTTTCCATTTTAATATCGTATTGTAATTTCTGAACTGCTTCCTCTTTCTCTGTCATCATTTTGTTAACTTCAGTTTTTGCATCATTCTTACAACTTGCCAATTGGTTTGTTAACTTCTGATTTTCAATTTTTGAATCTTGCATTCCTTTTTTGTGCGTATCTAATTGAGCAGCTGCTTCTTTTTGTAGATTTTTTATGTCATTTTTCTTCTCTTTTAATTGCTTCTCCAGCGAAGTCTTTAATGAATCAATTTTGTTTGTTAGTTCTTTGATTTGAATTTGAATTGCTTTTTTGTCGTCGTTCGTTTCTTCCAGGTGATAATCAAAATGATTTATCAATTTGTCCATTTTTGTCATCATTAATTCTTGGGATTGACCTTCGGCCGCATAGATTTTTGTTGAACTACCTGGTTTTGTAGTTTTGTGTTGACGAAATAATTGGTGTCTAATTCTTCAGCTGATTCGATCACTTCATCGGTATTCGCACTTGCCGCCATTCTGAAAATTTATTTATGAAATAAATCAACATCTGCCAACAGGGAAACATTTAAAAAAATAAAATACGATCGTTACATTTATCAGGTTGAGCGTATTACATTAATTTTATGTTTATTTTCGTTTACAAAACTTTTGCATCAAATTACAATAAAATTTCATTATTTGAAAATTAATAAGTATTGGAAAATGTGGTTCAAGGTTATATCCCCGAATCGAAGTCGAGTTAAATTTGGAGGTGTTGCAAAAATTTTGCTTGAATACTTATTCAAACTGACTCAATCAATATCATTCGTCATTTAATTTGATTGATTTTATTGTAAAATAAATCATTTCTAAAATAAGATCATAAAATAAATCATTTCTAAAATAAGGTCATTAATTAAAATGTTCCAATTAGAGAAATGGTTTCACTGAACCTAAATGAGTAATATGTTAAAGATTTAATTACCTAAATTGGGCAAATCGCAGATGAAATTCCGAACAATAATTACAGTTACAGCAGATCAAACATTCCACGACAGCAAGGCGCAGCCATTACGTAAGCCAAACCAATCGTTGCGCCATCTGTAATGTAATTACCGTTACAAAAACGCGCTAATTTTAAAAATAATGTCCAATTTTTCTCAAAATAATGTTAATTAATTCCTTTTTTTACAAAATGTGTTTATATTTGATATATTTATCATTACCTGCGGAAATTTGTTGATATTCACCGGACTGAATAATTCCTCAAGGAAAACAACTAATTCCGATTAGTATGCAAATTAATCGAATTCCAGTCGTAAACATGCCGCAATTGAGCGAACACGACAAGGCGATCCTAAATTCTGTGTTCAATCCGAATTTACCTTTAACCGAAGCTTACAACGAAGAGCTCCACCCGGACTTAAAAGGTAAAATGCAACTGTTTTTATTTATTTTTAAATTAAATTTTGCAGATGTTGAAGAAGACACGCCTGAAATTCGACAAGCGAAGGAGCTGGAAGTTGAGGCTATACGTAAAGCAGAAGCTGGTGATTATTCCGCTTCTTTGGATGTGTTGAGGAGGACCATCGAATTGGCGCCGGGAAAGGCTTCTTTGTATAATAATCGCGCGCAAGTTCATCAACTGAATGGACGCGTTTCCGAAGCTTTGGAAGATTTAACGAAAGCGATCGAATTGGGGCGAGAAGGACAAGTTCGAACCACTTGTCAGGCTTTTTGTCAAAGGGGATTGATTCACAGGAAGGCTGGTAAAGACGAATTGGCTCGCGATGATTTTAATGAAGCTGCGAAGCTTGGAAGCCAATTTGCTAAAAATCAGGTAAAATAACGTTGTTTTGTTATTGAAATGAATAATTAATTTTAATTTAAGCTGGTCGAATTGAATCCTTACGCTGCTTTGTGCAATCAAATGTTACAACAAGTGTTTGAAAATTTAAAATGAGGCAAATGTAACAAATAAAAAATTCAAATAACAAGGTGAGCCACTTTTGATCAGTTCCCCAGTTCCCACTTTCGATTAATTTTTTTAAAAGAAATTGATTAGTAATCTACAATTACAAAAAATAGCAAGACCACACTCAGGAAAATAAGTTTTGCTAAATATAAGAAAATTTTTGTGTCATAGGTACTACTTGTAGTCTTTGAATAGGTGCCAATTATTGTATTTTATATAACTACAAAGTTGTATTCATAAAACTATATTGTATATAATATAACTACATGTTCTTGTATTAGCACACAAAAATGCAGTGGTAATAAATACGACTAATAATTTTTCTATTATATTGTCGCGACAAATTTAGGGGGTGCTCTGCGAGGGGTATTGTGACATCGGGATCGCTTTTTTGACTATAGTTTATGATTAAAAAGCATTATAAAACAAATCTAATTTGTTGAATAAAATAAATGTTACAAAAACTACAAAGTAAAATAAAATCAAGATCAACTTATTAATTATTCACAACGGCTGGGTACGTTGTAGTCCAGGATTGGCCAACTCAAATGATTTTGCGGGCCACTTTGGAAATGCATTATAACTCCGCGGGCCACATATAAAATTATATATCCCTTTTTAGATTTAGACCTACTATTTTACTATTTTACCTACTATAGAATAAATATATTTTGTAAAAGTGTGATGAATCTCGCGGGTCGGAAAAATGTTCAAGGCGGGCCGCGGGTTGGCCACCCCTGCTCTATCATTAACAGTTTTTAAATAAACACGTTAAAACAAACACATTGCAATTTGCATGGTTTTACCTAGGAAAACCGACTCTTAAGATTGAACCCTTGTTGTAATCATTTGAAAACAAGAAAATGGAAAAACATTTTACCTGAGCCCACTTTATGAAAATATGGATTCTAACATAAGTGAAAAACAAAAATAAAGTAAATAAATAAAATAATAAGAACTGTTTAATTCTAAATGAATTTAATCTCTGAGCATTTATTGTAATTTTTACTTATATGTTTCGTTGAAATACTGCAAACCAGGTGCGTTTCAGTGAATGATAAGTTTTAAGTTTTTATCTTTATCTCAAGAATTTTATTTATCTATAAACTCATTTATTAAGTGTGCAAACTAATAAATTTACGTTTCATATTTATTTAGTAACAATTTAATTTAATTCAAATTAAAAACAATACTTCAATTGGAATTCTTAAATTTGAGTAGTCTATGAATACAATAATTTTTGTTTTTAACTACAGTTCATTTTTTAATTCGAGATAAAAAATAAAAAATGAGGTAGCTTCGAAAAACAAAACTTTTAAGTTAGCTCAAATTAAGGCACTCCTCTTGCAAACCATAAATAACGTCGCGTGTAATCACTGGAAGAACAGCATTCGGCATATTATAAAGAATGTTCTAGTGTAATTTGTTTTTTCATTTTCTATCTCGAATTCAAAAATGAATTATAACAAGACCAAGGAAAAAAAATTTTTTTCTTTCTTGCTTAGAGCGTCATATAAACATGAAAACTTATGTATTTTTTTTGCGAGGAACACGAAGGTGCAATTAAAAATCGATTTGCTCTAAGATTGACAGAGATAGAAAACTATAAATCGAGAGAATGGCCATAGCTCCGTTAATACTGGAGCAACTCAATTGATTCTTGTTCCATCGTTTCCGGCAGAAAAAGTTATCCTAGTAAGGAAAAAAAAAAGAAAAAAAAAGAGAGAAAAAAGCCAAACCAAGGAAAAAACTTTAGACTAATTAGTAGACTAATTTGGGTCCGGGCAACAGGATTCTGAAAGAATTTATCGATTTGCTCTAAAATTGGCGGAGATGGAAAATTGATAAACGACACAAGTGTCATAGCTTTGTTAATACTGGAGCAAAAAAATTATCGATGCGTCATTCCCAAGAAAACTGATAAATGACGAAAGCGCGGCTTTTTAGAATTCTTGATAGTATCGATGATGGAGATGATTTAGATGAACATCCTAAAAAAAATATAGATAATTTGTGTTATCAATTTGTTAAATAAAAATGCAGCTGACAGGCAACCAAACGTACACGAAATGACGCAAGCCGAATAGTTTCACATAACCTCCAATTTGTATTAATGTTAAGTAAATAAAAGTAAATCACTTACCGAATATGTCGGGAATTAAAGATATTTTCGTATTCGACGATCTAAATTTGTAAGTACCATGTCAAAAATGACTTCATGACTTATCTCATTTTTCAAGGTACACAACTCCAGAAAAATTTTACATAGTCCCGAAAGAAGCATTTGAATCATTGATAATCGACCGTGCGTCAGAAGCAGTTTCCCTTCAGTGCGTGCAGCACCCCTTCCTGCAGCAGATCCAAGCGACGAGCACCCGAAAAGCGTTCTGCGGCCTGCTAGGAACTGTCAAATTAGTCGCTGGGAATTATTTAATTTTAGCCACCGAACGCATCCACGTCGGCTTCATAGCCGGCCACGCGATCTGGCAGCTGGCCAAAGCCGAGCTCGTCCCTTACTGCAAAAGCACCCTCCACTTAACCTCTGAACAACAAGCCAACAACAACGACTACATAAACATGGTCGAGCAGGTCCTGGCGACCCCCCACCATTACTTCAGTTACACCTACGACTTGACCCACACCTCGCAGAGGCTGCACGGCACCGGGCCGGACTTCCTGGGGCTGTCTTTGTTCGAGCGGGCCGAGCAGCGGTTCGTCTGGAACGGCCATTCGCTTCTGAATATTTTTCGGACCGAGTTTCATCGATTTTGCCTTCCTTTGTTGCACGGTTTCGTCTCGATCAACCCCCTGGTGGTCAACGGGCACAGTTTTAACTTGATTGTAATATCCAGGCGGAATGTGAACAGGGCCGGAACTAGGTTATTTCGGCGGGGCGTCGACAAAGATGGAAACGTCGCAAATTTCGTCGAAACTGAGCAGATCGTCGAGTGTCAAGGCGACCGCGCTAGTTTTGTGCAGACGCGGGGATCGGTTCCTCTCTTTTGGGTGCAGACGCCAAATCTGCGGTACAAGCCTCCGCCGAGGCTTTTGAACGGGATCGCGCAGGAGGACCATCACAGCGCATGCGGGAGGCATTTCGAAAGTCAGACGATTTTGTACGGGCGGCAGGTGTTGCTCGATTTGGTCGACCAACGTGGGGCCGAAGGCCGACTGGAGTTGGCCTACAAGCACACTGTCAACTCGCTGGGGATGTCGACGGTTCGCTACGAACCCTTCGACTTCCACCACGAGTGCAGACACATGCGGTGGGACCGCCTGTCGATCCTCCTGGATCGGATCGCGCTCGACCAGGACGAAATGGGTTTCTTTCTGATGCTGCGCGACGGGTCTTTGGTTTCGCTCCAAGATGGCGTGTTTCGCACGAATTGCGTCGACTGTTTGGATCGGACCAACGTCGTCCAGAGCATGTTGGCGCGCCGGTCTCTCACTTGCGTTCTGCGGAAGTTGGGCGTGCTGCGGCCCGAGCAGACCGTGGAGCAGCAAGAGCGATTGGAGGCCCTTTTTAAGCAGGTCTGGGCTGACAACGCCGACTTGATCAGCGTGCAGTATTCCGGGACGGGGGCCCTAAAAACTGACTTTACTCGCACCGGAAAGCGCACTCGGCTCGGCTTGTTAAGAGACGGAGTAAATTCGATGTTGCGTTATTACAAGAATAATTTCACTGATGGATTCAGGCAGGATTCGATCGACCTGTTTCATGGAGTCGGCGATGTGAATTCGCCGTTGCCGGTCGAGAGGGATTGGCGATACGTTACATTCCCGTCGGTTTTGTTGGTCGCCGTTGCCATGTTTATAGCGTCTGTCACGTTGCCGGCCGAGTATTCGACTGAAACGCTTTTGTTTCTGCTGTTTTGGGGCGCCATGGTGGTGGCGACCACGAAAACGATTTTAAAGCACGGACCGGAATTCGTTGACAAACCAAGGCTGACGCCTTTGATATCTTAGTCAATTTGTTATGTATATATATGCGCACTTTTTAGCTGATTGGTGTATGATTTATATTGTATATTTTTTTTAACCATATATGGAGTCTTCATTAAAAAAGATTTTATTGTACCTTCAGTTTCCAAGAAAATAGGCCACCTAATTGGGGCAAAACATAAATTTGACAGATATATACATCAAAGCGCATGCGCGCGCCTTTAGAACTGTCATTGAGCAATTTTCAATTATTTTCTTATACTATGTTGGTAGTAATCAGTATTTAATGCCATAACTTATAAAATTTTGACGGAATAACTTAAATGTTGCAGAATATTAAAGATGAAATTTTCCTCATTGAAAGTTTCTTCGAAAATAGTCACATTGGGTTCCTCAACAGAACAGTTTTGTGCTATATTTTCTAATTTTAAAAAAGATGTAAATTACTATCAACATAAAGTAAAAAAAAAAATTTTTTCAGTCTCCTAACAATGTCTGAAATTAAAAAATACACTAGTTACCTAATTGGGACAATATTTGACAGATACGGGCGCATGCGCGCGCAATTAGAATTGTCATTGTGGAATTTTCAATGAATTTTAGGTATTGTGAGCGTAGTAATTGGACTTGCATTGTTTTATTAATTTATATTGTTTGTAGCCATGATACATGGAGTCTTCGTTACAAAAAGATTTTATTATTCCTTCCCCGTTTCCAAGCAAACATTATGTTACAAGTAAGTACACAATTTTTTTTGTTTATTATTTTAAATATATAAACTACAATACCTACTTATAATAAAGAACAACGTGGTAATGTATAAATTACTTAAAATTAGGGCAACAATACTGAAGCACATGATTTAGGCCTGAATTTTTTTAATTTAATCCGCTGTCATCAATCTATCACTATTGTCGTTTAAATAGCTTAAAACAACCACATGCACGCTGCACCCGTGGTTGCAGTCATCATTCGACTATTAACCGCTTAACAGTCGGACTTTTTTGAGAGAAGGGGTCAAAAAATTGTCAACTTTTTTTTCCTTTTATTCAATGTTATCCCCACTACTTGAGAAACAGGCGACAGTAAGTAATCGGGTAAATCACTATCTACAAGTCAAAACGAAACTTGCCCGAACGAGACTCGGGGTTGTCCATGTACAGGAAAGTCACGCCCGAGTGCAGTTCGGGCAAAACTGTCAAGCGGTTAATACGATGAGATTCAGCCGCCTGTCTTGTTGAGAAACACCGTTTTCATGCAAATTTAATTTAAAATACAGAGTGGATCTAAATGGATGGATCAATTGAAGTTTTCAAGGTTAATTGTAAAATTGACGCACATTCATTCATAAACCACTCTGTATGTAGTTAATTTTTAGACTAGCAGCGTTAGAAACCTAACAAATTATTGTTTTATTCCATTCGTGTTGGTAGTAATAAGTGCTTAATAACAATCTACACAATTTGACAATAATTCCTAATTCAGTTTTCAAACATGTTTCAATCCTCGTGTGCGCCGGGTCAGCTGTCAGATATAAAATGCCAATATTACCAACATAAAGTAAAAAAACAATCATTTCAGCCTTCTAACTTTATTCCTGGTTTAAAAAAAAAATCCATGAGGCCGCTTGTTCAATAGATTCACAAATTGTGAAAAACGGCAAGAACAGGCGCCGAATCTCCACATTTATGTACAATTACATATAAAAGAGAATCTCAGATTATTGAAAGCAGTTTGATTAATAAAATAAAGATTCGTCTGAACAGATCTATTTTTGAGTATTCTGGGGCACTTAAAAGCAAAAAAAAACACAGATCGGTTAAAAGTTAAAAAATCGTGTATAAGTACTATCACATACTTTTAAAGCTGCTTTGATATTAATTAAAAAAAACTCTGATTTCAGCCTACGTCTTCAAACCGTTTAGGCACTTCTTCATGTGATGCAACCAACCCTTGACAGGTCAAAGCCTTTCCGACCGGTAATGCTCCCACCTGGCATCATCCGATTCGTGGGTGAGATATCTGATGCCGACCTGGTTCTCCAAAGTGCGCAAATCGCACCAAGTCTGGTAATCCTGCAGCCAAACGTGCTGCATCGACTTGTCCACCGTATACCGCTTCCTCTGCTTGACTTGTAGCAAATTGTTGATCAGATCAATGGCTAAAATGAAATAATTAGCAAAATTTTCCTCAAGTCCTACTAACGTTATTGAAATATATGGCACTATTAGTTTTTGATTTTTTTAATGTATTGTAGCAAATTTCGTTAAATTGATTAATTTTCTTTTACTCTTCATTTTTGGAATAAATTTTTGAACCATAGCATTTTTGAACAGAGCATGAAGAGACCTTTCAAATGAGGTGTCACAAGCCCCCCTTCCTATTTAAAAATTTGGGGATTTCAACTGTCACTCGAAGGGGGTTGAGGTTAGGGATGAAATTTTCACTTTTAGCAAAATAAAATACGCGCCTGACATTTGCCTATTTGTCGCTTAAAATAATGAAATTAAAAGATATAATCACAGTCAGCGTTGCTTACCGTCCGAAGAGATCTCTTTCCAGGGATTCGGCGGGTACATGAAAGCTGCATTTTGTATCTGGTCGTTGATGTCTTCGTCTTCATTGAAAGGGAATGTACCGCTCAGGCTCACATAAACGATCACACCGACACTCCACATGTCGAGCGACCGGTTGTAGCCTTTATTTCGCAGCACTTCCGGCGCTAGGTACGCCGGCGTACCCACGACAGAACGTCGAAACGACTTTTCGCCGATGATGCGAGCGAAGCCGAAATCGCACAGTTTCACTTGCGGAAATTCGGCGTCCGAACTTAACAGCACATTTTCCGGTTTTAAATCACAGTGGACTATATTTTTGCTGTGTAGATGTTTTAAGGCCACCAGAACCTGTAAAATCACAATTTGTTATACAGACTGAACATAAATATGCGACAACCGATATTTGTGGCCACCTCGTACCTGTGTTATGAGAAATTTTGTGACCCGTTCGGTGAGTCGGCCCCTTTCTTGGGACAAGATCATTTCGAGCATGTCGCCCTTCAGCTTCTCCATCACCACGAAAATTCGTTCGGGCGTTTCGAACATGCGTTCGAGATTGACCACCCCCGGATGAGACAAGTTTTGCAGGATCGCGACCTCGTTTTTGAGTTGGGCCTCCTGTTTCGTCGGAAATCTTAACTTGTCGATTACTTTGATTGCGACCGGACGCGAAGTGCGCCTGTGGGCGCCGCCGTAAACTATCCCGAACTGTCCGGATCCGAGGACTTCGTCGGGGAATATTTGATAGATCTGACTCATGTCGGTCATGTGTTCTTCGGCGATGTTGCCTTCGTCGGCTCCTGCAAGATGCAATGTGTCAACATTTTAGATTATTTATCAATTCTTTTAGAAAAGCTTATAAAAAATGTGTTCATGGTGTCTATAAATGTCTGTGTTCTTAGTTACTTAAGAGAGCTACAATTTATACGAAATTTAAGCAAATTGACACTTATTTTGGATAATTGTAATTTGCCTGGTCCCAATAGTTTTTTTTTGTGGTATGAAGTTAGTTAAAGTTTTGACAATTCCAGGTACTTACGTACGACAGTTACCGGCAGAAGCGCATGCCTTATGGTAGTTTCCCAGCTCCGTGCCAGATAAGCACCAATCCCGCTTTCAGCCGGCGGAAGCGAATCAGAACTGACATCTTGAAAACCAAATAGAGGATCTTGCCCGACAAAGTAATCGACATTAACTGTGCGTATTTCGAAACAGTGCATGAAATCCCCTTGCTTGATGCGAGCAGTATCAATCGCCAATATATCGAAAAGCGGAATTTCCTTGTAATACTTGGGGCCCTGTTCGTTCTGATAAAGCGTGATCGATTTGGTGTCCAGTCTCCAAAAATGGCGGCGAAAAGATTTATCCTTGTTGGTGAAATGGACGAGCCAACCTTCCTTTATTATCTTGGAACCTCTTCTTTTCGTGTGCTTCACAGATTGAACTATTCGTTGCAACGGAATGTTGGCACTAGGAGACGAAGAAGAACTGCAACATTATTATTATAAGAATAATTTAAAAAAAAAACTAATAAAAAAATTACCTGGAACATTATTATTATAAGAATAATTTAAAAAAAAATAAATAAGAAAAATTACCTGAACATTATAAAAATAATTTAAAAAAAATAAAAAAAAAAAAAAGAAAAGAAAATACCTGGAAGGATTGGAATCGTTGTCGTCGTCATGCACAGGAATCACTTCCACGTAAGTAGTAGCACCATTAGATTGCGATGGAAGTGTTTTTTCGGTGTCGCTGTCGTCTTCCGGCACTAAATTACACCGGCTATCACTTAAAAACGAATTTTCAGGATACTCATATAAACCTAAAAAAAAAACGATTTGAACTGAAACGCAGCCTTAAAATGGAAAACGACGCCGTACTTGCTCCTTCCCTTAAAAATTCTCCCGTACAGTCTTTGGGGATTTTCTCAATGCATTTCTTGTGTGCGTTATAATTACAGTCTTTGCATTGCATGCCCTGCTTGAATAGGCCACGGAGTAATTTACGACAAAATTGGCAGACCGTAGGACGTGTGTAACTGTGCAGTACGAACGTGTGAGGGATCCTGATGCGCGACAATTCCTTTTCGACCCAAACAGGCCTGCCACCTTGCGTCGGCGACCGATTGTGGTAACCCTGCTGTTGGTTCAAGCCCCATAAATAAACAAGAAAAACCTCAGAGTAAGCTGTGATATCAATATTAAGTTGGCAACATGAAAATTCTGTTGCCAACTGTACATATTGGAAAGGTTTTCGTAAATAAAACAATACTTCGTTGTAAAAACATATAATTTACAAAAACAAGACAAAAATTATAAAAATGGAATGTCTAGAGTATTTATTTATGAACGAAAGCCTTCACCATTGTACAGGGTGGCCATAAATATGTTAATTTTTTTTTTCTAACCCCACAGGCAATTTCAGTTGTGCAACCTGAATTTTAGGTTAGGCAGTTGGATCCAACACTTATGGCCACCTTGTATACTGCTTCTATTCTTTAATATTAGCACTTCCGGTAAAAAAATTGGTTAACCTTACCAAGCTGCTTTCTTCATGGTTACCCGAGTTGCCTGAAGAGCTGCAACCCCCAGAAGGACTCCTGGAGGCTTGGAGGGGACTTGAACGTCTCCTCTGTTTCTCAGCACCGGCTTGCCCCAACAAAACGTACGAACAATTATTGGGGACCTTAACGACGCACCTCTTGTGATAATTTTGGCCGCATCCTTCGCACTTCAGCCCTTGCCGGACCAGCCCAAACAGCATCTCCCCACAGAAATCGCAAAAGGTCGGGGTTTTGTAAGAGTGCACCGACAGAGCATGCGGCCTCACTGTTGTCACTTCAGCCCCCATAATCGTGGCCTTCCCGGTAAGTACAATCTCAATCAGGGTTTCATCAGTCACGTCAGCAGCAGAATTGACGAATTGGAGTATGTTACTGGAATTGTATTCGTGTCTGAAGAGTAACAATCGATCTCCCAATTTGTGAATTCCATGATCGGGAATCTGAAAGGATTTCAATTAAAACTCGTCAGTTGAGTTGGTTGACTTACCTTTGAATTGATGAAGTCGCATGCCAGATCTTTTAAGGTCTTGAGATTCAAATAAGATTGGTGTACGGTGATGGTGTCGCGCATGAAGCCGAATTGAAATAAAAAGGTTACTTCGGGGCCTTCTGAATCCATTTGCGGTCCGTTAATACTGCATTCTTTCTGTAAATGTGTTTGTTCAATGGGTTGTAATTAGGGCAGTACCGTTACTTCTTGACATGAATTAGGATTTGTTGCACGAAATTAACCTGAAATTACTGACCTTAAAACGTGTTAAATTGCGAGTTTCATGTGGAGTTTGTTGAAGAATTATTTTTAGGAAACGAATTTAAAAAAAATTATATTAAACATCATGTCTCAGCAATGTGACGCACTACGTATTGACAACTGGTACAGCCAACGTAAACACGTTGGAAAATTAACCTGATGCGTTGCCAACCCACCTTTCGAATAAATTCGGCGACGATTTGAAAATGCAAAAATTTGGGCAATAAATTAATTTTATGATCTTACAACTTGATACGAAATAAAAATAGGTGAAATTTCAGTTTTTTAAAAAGACGAAATTTCAAGAAAAATTTTGAAATCTCAACTTTGTTAAAAAAGGCGAAAAATTTTAAAATTTCAACTTATTTTTTGCAGAAATGAGATAAAAATTAAAAAGGATTGTTTGATTCTTAAATTCAGGCAGTTCAACAAAATCAAAAACTGGAAAAATGGTACATTTTGATTTATTAATTGGTAGAGTTTAAAACAATGTCACTATAATACTTAAAAGTCTGCAATACAGTAGCAATATCAAATTTTCACCCAAACCATAAAATAAAAATCATTCACTGCCATGTGGCATAAAAAACAATAAATCTGCTAATACAAGAAAACAAATAAAAAAATATAGAAAAGCCTCAAAACGATCTAATCTTCAAGAGTAACATTCTTAAAGAGGTAAGACATAGACTCCTTATTATGAATGCGCCGAATTGCCTCAGAGAGCAAGATGGATATGTCGACGGTCTTAATTTTATGACACTGCATCTTCTGCAACTCGTGAGGTATGGTATTTGTAACGACCACTTCATCAATGACCGAATCTTCAATCAAACGCGGCGCATCCGACGACAACAAACCATGCGTGGCCAAAACATAGATTTTATAAGCGCCGCGTTCCTTCAGAACTTCGGCAGCGGCCACGAACGACTGCACGTCATCGATCAAATCGTCCACCATGATCGCAATCCTCCCACCGACGTCCCCGACGACATTAATCGGAGGTTTTTCTTTGGCCGGATGCACCGGCACTCCGACCCCGGCGTCCATAGTTCGCGAGCGCGGCAAAGTTGGTGGAGAATATCGACCGTCCACTTCGTCAGATTCCGCTACTTTTTGTTCACCGTGGATTACAGCTATTCCAAGTCGGAGACGCTCGGCGTATGAAGTTGCCTTTTTGGCCGACCCTGGATTGCGTGCTACAATCACCGAGTTGCGATAATCTGGAATCTGTAAATTATGATAGTTAACCTCAAATTTTTTAAAATTAAATAAGGTAACCCGATTTTGAAGTTCGAAATTAAGTAAATTTGTAGTTACCGTATTACTTCGAATATAAGCCACACTTTTTACTTAAATTTTTAATGTGCAAAATTAGGGTGTGGCTTAAATTCGAGGTTGATTTTTTTTTCAATTTTAAAGTGTTAAAACCTTAGTGCGGCTTAAATTCGAGGGCGGCTTATATTCGAAGTAATACGGTATTCAAAAACTCGCAATCTGGTCGCTTTTCTTCATAATGTAATAGTAATCTACCGATGGATAGCAATTAAGTCATTTATTATCTTTCAAATGAGACCAAGTTTATCAAAATCAGTTAAGTATTACTTAATTTGTTGTACTTTATTGAGTTACGGCAATGTATCTCCCCCCACCCCTCAATTGAAGAGATAGAGAAATATGTTACTAACAAAATTAGTAGAGATTTTTTTGTAAACAAAGAAGATGTTGTTGGATACCTATCGTTCCGTTTGAATTTAAGAAGAAAATTGAGTTTTTGATGTTTATTTTTCTACTACGCCTTTTTGCGGTGAAATTCGAAGCTAAAAATATTTTTAATGAACTTCTTTGGTCCACTTTTATTATAAAAGTTTTCTTTTCAAAATTTTAGAGCCAATGGTTTCTGATATACAGGCGGTGTACAGCAGTATTGAGACACCCGGTATATACAGTGTGCACCAACCAAATTGAATAAATTCAGTATCTCAATTAGTGTGCATATTGAGAAGAAATCCCGAAACACGTCAATCTTAGTTGATCCCACGATATCCTGTAAAGTGAAAATTTCATTCCTAACCTTAACTCTGTTTGAGTGACAGTTGCAACCCCCAAATTTTTAAATAGGAAGTAGGGGTTTGTGATACCTCATTTGAAAGGTCTCTTCATGCTCTATTCAAAAATGCTATGGTTAAAAAATTTATTCCAAAAATGAATGGTAAAAAAAATTAATATTTTTAACGAAATTCCCTATAACACACTAAAAAATCAAAAATTAATAACGTGTCTTTGTCTCAATCCTGAGAAGTGAAATTTGATGAATTTGGGAGATATTATTTTTATAAAAATTCAAGTTTTATTTTTTCTCTCGAAAACTAACTCAGACAATTAACATTTAAAACTGGACATTTCTAGCCTTATACCAGAGTCATGCGTGCACCAAATTTCAAATAAGTTACTTTCAATTAAAGCTTAATTTTGGGGGCGACCACAAGTGATGGGACACCTTGTATATACAGTGCGCTTAACTTACGTTTGTATTCTAAGTTTGCAAACTACACTACTTAAATAAATATATGAATTTAAACTTTTAGGATCTTGTATTTCGGGACAATTCTGTACCAAAGAGTTGTAAAAATTCGGGACATATGGTCACCTTAAATTAAATCAAAACACTTACACTTTCTTGAATATACTGAAGTAGGAAAGGGCTGGCCCTTAAATTATCAACAGGGCAGTCAAAAAATCCTTGAATTTCTTTTTGGTGCAAATCCATTGTGATTATGTGGGTCAGTCCTGATTTGCACATCATTTTCGCTAACAACTTAGACACGATGCAACCCCTTTTGCGCATCTTGCATTGCTTGCTGTACGGTAAGTAAGGAATTACGGCCACAATGGACCTCGCGGATGAAGTCTTACAAGCGTAAGCCATAATCAACAGTTCCATGATGTTATTGTTGACATCCCTGCAACAAACCGGTCGGTAATCAATCTCTCAATCAAATTTAAAACTCACTTTGAGCCTGTCTGAATTATGTAGATGTCCTTGCCGCGAACTGAATCTCCAATTTCGACCATGGTTTCTCGATTCGTCTTGTGATAAACGGCACATCCTCCCGACTTAACACCCAATCGATAGGCAATTTGATTGGCTAGATCAGGATGCGAATTGCCACTTATTATGACAATGTCTGAAGTTTGTGGGATCTCCATTGGGGTGGGGTAGTGTTCTTCGAAGAAACCCCCGAGCCTGCAATCACATAAACCCAGTCACACGCCGAGGATAAGGAAATCGATTGTAAGCACCTTGCACTTTTGTGAAACATTCAAAATACCAATTATAGACGAAATTAAAAAATCAACTTAACCCTACTCATCAAAAATATAATCAATACTTTTCAAACGCGTAATAAATCACACGCAGATCGGCTAAATTATTTTTAGATCGTTAAAACGAGCCAAAACACAACAAAAACGCCATATTTTCGTTCAAATTTGATTGAATTCTCTGAATCGACCTTATCTGCGATTGCGTTTTTTGGCTACAAGATGGCGGTTGCCGCAACCTGAACTTTTGTTGTTTTTTTTAATTTATGCCTTAAATTGAGCTTAACCAATACAAACTAAGCAATAAGAAACTTTCAATTTATCAAATAGCAAAAAACATGCAATTACGACTTTTGAAATTGAGCGAAAACAGGTTAAAAAAATTTCGTACGAATATGGCAACCCCCGAATGAGTAAGTTGAGTATCCATACTTTATTTCAGTAACGCGAAAAACTACTGACACACTTGTGTGAGCGAATTATTTCACTTGAAATTTGGTTTGTACGGAAAGCGAGGTTAGTTTCCCTCTCAACGGCCATCTTGACATATCGTCGGGCGCCCATTCGTCTAAAAATGCGAGAGTCGTCACCTTGTGGCTGTTTATATAGTTGTTTATGTGCGTTAACCTAAAAAAATTGGTAAAGCGGGCTAAAAAACAAGATTTTCTAAAAAGTAATGTTTATTGTTATCTTGTATTGTAGTGAGTATGTATAGTTTCATGCTTTTTTGAACGAGTGGGTTCGTTGGTTAAAAATTGGAAAACCAATTTTTAAATACGTGAAAGTGTTTGAAACATTTTAAAAATGTAGATTATTTTTTTAATGGATTTGAGTAAAATTATGATAAACGCAATAAACGTTTAGCATAAAAAGAATGGAAAATAGACAAAATTAAAATAAATACATTTTGTGATGAGACACATTAAGTAATTAGATTTTCTGTTTTAGAGATTACAAGAGAGAAATTTTGGGAGCAGAAGAGACTAATAGGTTTGTTAAAAACCGAACAAATTAATCAATCAGTTCAATATTGGAATGCCTGGAAAGAAGGTGGACCTGTAATATTTATTTTCATCTAATATGTGCACGACCGTCCTAAGTCTCAACCATTCTTGACTCGGTTCATAACAGCCTTAGATGATAGTTCCATTTCCAGCATTTTGCAAGAAATCTCGATTGGAAGCAATTACGGCTGGTATATACAAGAAAAGAAGGTGGACCTGCAGATGACATCATTTTAGTTCGGTTTGTTTTTTGTTTTATTGTTCTATACTAATCTGGTTGTCTTCTTCCACGATGGTTTAATATTTTCTAATAATTTTGTATATTCCTCAGCAATTATTGCTTGCGTTTTAGCCTCAATTTTGCTAACCAGTTAAAAATTAACTGGTTAGTAACCAAAATTAACCTGCTAGCAAAGTTGTTGATATTTGAAAATTGTTTTTTTCTTGCCAATTTTTATATCGACGTACTCTTGCTCGTATCTTGCTGCAAAATTTTTTTTCGTGGTAATTATTTTTACCTGGCTAATATGGTAAAATATTATTGAATTGTTTCCGTCAATAAAATTCAATTTAATGTCATCAAATAATGCTGTTCCGTGGTGACCAGTGACTTTTTGCTTGGATCGTTGCGGTGATAGACAATTTAGAACTGGAAAGAAATATAAATTTATTTATTTTTATTCTTCCAACATTACCTACTGAGGTCTGATTACCACTACTACTAATAGTAATAATAATCAGTCTAATTACATGCCTTATTTGTACTTAATTTATTGATGATTAAATACATTGTTTTCCAGTATTAGTTTAGAACCTTGAACTTGACAGTTCAACAGTTGAACGTTTAACCTTCTGTTCAGCTGTTGAAAGTTTAAACATTGGAACGTGAGATTTTTTTCCTTGTAATGAATCGACACATTTAACATTTATTTTTAATTAAATTTAAAGTTAAAAATGATTCAAATCTGTTTGAACAAACAAATGCTAATAGCAGAGAATGGCAATCAAAAATTTTAGAAAAACTATGCATTGTGGTGCTAACTTTTCCTGTATTTTGGTTTTGGGGATAATTTGAATTTGCAGGAACTTTACTAATTGACTTTTTTCGATCTTTTTTACCCTTCATTTTTAATTCGTAGGTACAGGCGGATATATGAGGGGCCGCTTAGAACTGTATTTTTATACAGTAATTTATATAAAATTTACGTTTATGTATATTTTTCACGTTTATATACACGGTGTGTCGTTTTGTATCCACGAAAATAGGGACTACGAAGAAAACCAAATATAAAATTTATCAAATTACGGTGAATTATTATATGTATGCTAAGAATATAGTCCTAAACGGCGGCTCATACGGATATGTGCTTTGTATGTATGTAAATTGTGTGTACATTGTACATAAATATTGTTTTTAAATTGTATAATAGTTTTCATTGTAGGTTTTTATACAATTGATGTACTCAACAATCTGAATGTGCATCACAAACTACTTTCACATTTACAACTTTAACTGTGAAAAAAGTGATTAATCAAACAAACGCAAAGAGTCCCTTAAATAAATAATTTTGAATCAAAATATCCCCACAACTCACCAAAATTTTAAAATTGCATGGCTTGTCACAAGTGATTGGTACAATTTTTCCAAACACAAGTAATATGACCAATCACTTTCGCCCCAATTAATTTCCGTACGTTAATTTCAATTAATTGGATGCAAAAAACCCTTAATTTTATTTAGTTTTTGCACAATTTCAGTAGTTCTTTGGCGTGACGGTAGGCGCGTCGAGTGTATCCGTCCTGTTGAACTTTTTTAACTATCTCTGTATGTGTGGTGTGTACAACGCAGATAAACATCGGTTAATGACTTTTAAATTACTACCAAAGTTGAAACCATTCACTTAATTTGAGTTATTACATTGAAATAATAGCTTAACTGCAGAAAACCATGCCGAAAAAAAATCCACGCAAGAAGAAATGCAGATTGATCACTGCAATACAATCTTCAACAAGTGCAATTGATGGAATCTCCACCAACAATATAAATACTGACAATATAAAAACTAACAAGACTGAAAAAATAAGCAATGGGAATGCAGACCGTGGCAGGAAACAAAAACAACCCATCTGTGAGAACCAAAGTATAGGAAACAAGGAAAATAACATCAAGAACGATGTTGATGAGAAGGAAATTGTGTTGTTGTAAGCTGTAAGACAATTAAATAGTTTTTATTTATGAGAATATTGCAGATCAAAAGGGTTGGAAGCAATAAGGTGGGCTTGTGGAAACTGTTCATTTTCCTATAACGGCTCGGCTTGTAATAAGTGTGAAGTTTGCAACCGTCCTAAGCCTCCACCGACATTGACTCAGCCTGCTACTACAACCTTCACAAATGATAGTTCCCATTGCAATGTTTTGTAAGAAATCTTTATTGAGTCATAATGTTTAGATAGATCTAGGGGAAAAATCAGCCATTGCAATTGTGTTGGCAATGCTGAAAATTTGAAATATTGCCAACTTTACTTCATGTGTCAAAGTATGCATTGTTTGGTTTTAAATTGACATATGGCAATATTTAAAATTTTCAGCATTGCCAACACAATTGCAATGTTTTTTTTTCTCCCCTAAGCGGTAACTGAACAACAGGCAACTGATTTCTTTCGTTCAAAATCTATCAAAATCATGCTCTGACTGATTGTATGTTGTTTTGTTAATTTTATTTATTTGGAAAACCTTGAAAAGTCAGGGAATTATGTTTTTACAATTATCATTTTAGACCCCAGGAATGTGATGTTGGCACTTTAGATCAAGCCTATAAAGATGCTGTGCAATTTTATCCTGGTCAGTTTTAAACAACCCACAAACGAAAAATAAAATTTTCGATTTCAGGTCTTTTGAGCAAGCACAAACAAGATTCTACTTGTAAAAAATGCCACAAATTGAACAGTGCTGTTCCATTCACCTGTGAGACGTGCCATAAAACAATTGGTCCCTTGCCTTGCAATGAGACTTTACAGAAAGATAAATTTTGGTGCTGTTCTAAGTGCAAAGTAAAGAACACTTTGCGTTCTTTTGTATGTAAAGCATGCAAGACCAAAAAGAAAAATTCGAATGTGGTAATTCCACCAAAAAATGATTTGAACAACAATAAAGGCCATGTCAATTTAAGTTCAGACATTGACCAGAGTAAGTTTGAACATAAATTACGTCAACAAAGTGTGACATCGTGTGACAATGGGGGGAGGTCAATACGCTTCGTGACGTCACATGTATAAATCTAAAATATTAAAACTCTAAATTTCAGCTCTAACGAAAAACTTTAAAATATTACCAACTCTATCAATATTACTATAACGTTTAAATTTGTTTGTATCACTGTGACGTCACACCAGGGCTGACCAACTTTGACAATGGGGGGGAGGGGCTAAAAAAATCATGAAATTCGTGTGACGTACCGTTTAGGCGTGTATAAGACGCACTTTTAATATCGAAAATAGGTGTTTTAAAATTAAATACAGTAAACACCCTTTAGTTCCCACATTTCGCAAAACGAAGCAACTTTGAGTCTACGGCGAAATTCCGAAAAAGAAATTCTCACAAATGTTGTCTCAAAATTCAGGTGCGTCTTATACACGCACGCGTGCTATACACGCCTAAAGACGGTAATTTATGGATCACCCCTTATTGACTGTCCAGCTATTTCAAATCTTTTTATAGTAGATGCTGGCTCTTCTCCATCGATTGAACCTTGGCATTGCGGTATATGCAACTTCCAAAATACTATGACCAATACATTATGTAATATGTGTTTACAACCTAAAACCAAGCGCTTAGCCACATCTCCGGCAAAATTAACCCCGGAGGAATTGTCGAGGAAACGTTGGAGCTACATTGTGCGCACCTGTAAATCAAAAAGGGAATTGTTTGTCGATAAAACGTTCCCGCCGTCACTGAGCTGCTTTTCTTACTTTCATCAGAACTTAAAAGACCGCGACATAAAGTTCACAAGATTGCGCAATACATTTGTAGAGGACGATTGTAAACACTTGCCCTGGACGGTGTTTAGCACACCTGATCCTTCGGATGTTTTACAAGGTATTGTCAAAATATTTTTTTTTAAACGGCCGGTTAATTGGATGATTTAGGGTATTTGGGTGACTGTTGGCTGTTGAGCGGTCTGGCCGTGTTGGCTGAAAGGGTGGAGTTGGTCAAGGCGGTTGTAATCACTCAGGAATTGTGCCCTCAAGGAGTTTACGAGGTGCGACTTTGTAAAGACGGTAATTGGGTTACTCTGATCGTGGATGATTTCGTTCCGGCTGGTAAAAATGGAGTGCCGTTTTTTTCGCAGGTAATTGTAATTATTGTTGAAGGAAATAAAGTAAAGAAACCGTTTGTAGGCAACTAGAAAACAGTTGTGGGTACCATTGCTCGAAAAAGCAATGGCCAAATTGTACGGTTGTTATGCAGCATTGATAAGAGGTAGAGCAATAGAAGCGCTTGCAACCTTAACCGGAGCTCCATGCGAAAACATCCTATTGTATTCAATTGCAGAATACAGTGATAATGATGAACTGGATCTAGATTTAATTTGGAGCCGGTAAGGAGAACTTTTATGTTTTTTTTTTTTAATTCTTTAAACCAGAGTTTTATTTGTTTTAAATCATTTAATTTTAGTATGAGAACAACATAATTTTTTTTAAATTGCTCATTTTTTGCTTTTATTCGTTTTTTAATGATTTACTTTAATCTTTTTTCTTGAATTTTCATCTTTTAAAAAAAGTTGAAATTTCATCTTTGATAATTTCAACTTATTTAAAAAGGTGAAATGTCAAGTAAAGTTGAAATTTCAACTTTTATTTTATCTTTGCATGTCCTAACTACGCTTGCATACTATGAGTTTATGCGAGTAAATATTTAATCTCGTGAGGGACCATCTTAATTAAGATTAATAATAATCATTGACTTCTTAAGGTTGTTATCAGCGAAGCAAGCATCGTTTCTCATCGGAGCTACCTGTGATCGTGCGTATGACAAACTCGATGAAGCCAAATTCACAAGCGTAGGGCTACAGCCGTTCCATGTTTATTCTGTATTAGACATCCGCGAGATCAACGAGCATCGCCTTTTAAAATTGCGAAACCCCTGGGGTATGTTTGAATTAAATAATTAATTTATGTCACTCTCTTTCACTGGCAATAGGTAGAGGTCAGTGGACCGGGCCCTGGTCTAATAATTCAGCCAAATGGACTGCCGGTTTACGGGCGGCTCTATTGCCTGAAGAGTCTCAAGATGGCACATTTTGGATATCGTTTTATGACATGCTGAATTATTTTGTTTGCTTTGATATTTGTAAAGTCCGGGACGACTGGAACGTAACCAGGCTGTCAGGGGTGTTGCCGCCGCTGGCCTCACTTGAGCATCTCACGTGCATTCGTCTGGCTGTTCTTGAACGTTGTGAAGTCAATTGTACACTATTCCAGGTAACAGCAAAACATGTGCGTTACAGATTTATTGGTTTTTAAATTTAGAAGGGACAGAGGCACCTGGAAAGGTCCAAAAGACTTTTTCTGGATTTGTGTGTGGTAATAGTTAAAGTGGGCAAAGGGAGTAATAAGATTGGAGCCTTGATTCAACACAGTAATCGGCAATTGAGAGAATTTGTGGGGTGCAATGGAATACTTGAACCCGGCGAATATTTAGTGATACCACTAACTTTCAATCATTGGGGTAAGGTGCCCTTAGATCCATCTGCGTTTCCACGGTATTATTTTATTATTGAACACTTATTTTTCTGTCACTTTGGTATTCATCTTCTAAAAAATTCCAAGTGAACATTTTTCGATGCGCTTTTTATACCGTATTGCTTATAGCGGTATAAAGAAAGTCCTGAAGGAAAATCTTCATTTGGAATTTTTTAGAAGACTATTATTGGGATTGAAAATTTTCTTGCAGCTACGTTTTGACAATTCACAGTACCAAAAAAATCTTGGCAAAACAAATCCCTCCGTCACCATACATGCTAGCAGACAGCCTCATCGCTCTAGCGGTAGCTCACGGGCAAAAACTAGACGGATCTCTAGAGATGAGCAGCTATTATTTAATAAAAAGTTTTGTCGGTGCCATGATAATAGTGGAGAATCAAAAAGCAAATAAATGGCTGAATGTGTGTTGTAACTTCCTAGAAAATTCCAACTTGGTGTCCACTCGTGGCACGTGCAGGACCAGAGATTGTATTCCACCTTTGCACAGACAGGTTATTATGGTTTTGACTCAACTCGTGGAAGACAATTGGTCAGTTGGTCACCAATTCATAGCCAGATTTGTGGATTCACCAGGTTTGCACGATTGGGGTCCTAAGGGTTCATCACATTACCCTGAATTAAACTCTCAAATCATAAGACTACATAGTCCCCGTTCGATTGCTTAAATTCTGTCTAATTTGTTGGAGATTAAGTTTTTGAAATCTTCAGTCGGATAGGTACTTTTAAGTTTTTTTTATGTTTTAAGTTTTCAAGTTTTTGTAATTTTACCAAAGAGATTTAAACATTGAACCTGAATTAAGCCGGATTATTTTCGAATCTCCAGTCAACGAATTGTTTTTTTAGTTTTGAGATTATTTGTGAAATCTTCAGTTGAAGAAGTGTATTTTTATTTTTACTTTTAGTAATTTTAGGAAAGAGACTGGGTCAGATGACTTCTCTTGAGTGAAGTATTGCTAATTTCTACTAATTTTATCGAATCGATACTTTTTTAATTTCATTCTTGTGGAACTGTTTGTTGCCATTTCCTATTAGAATAAAAATGTTTGTACTTTTGTAATTCATCTTGTTCTTGCAAACATAAACCAAAATGAACAATTTTTAAAAATTCTATTACTACAGTGCGTTTTTTAATTCCAGAAACAGTTAGTAGGCTGTGAACAATTTTTTTTTACTTTATGTTGATAGTAACAGCATTTTAAGTTGGTTACCAATTGGTTATTTCGTTTATAGTTCGTTTTTCAGTTAGGAAGGGTGTGAAATATGTTTTTTAGTCTATGTTGGTAGTAATGGGCTGATATTGTCATTTTATTTTGCATTAAGGTTATATTAGTAATATCGCTTTAAAATTAGAAAATATAGCACAAAACTTTCCGATGAGGAAAACTCTATTTTCAATAGGCTGTAACAATTGAGTGATTCTACCAAAATGTATCAAGTACTGATTACCACCAACATAAAGTAAAAAAAATCATAATCGATAATAATATGGACGAGAATTACGAAAAATCAGCGTTGCACAGAAAATAGAAAACGAGAAAACGGAAGTAAAAGTTTTCGTTTATTCTTCTGATTGATAGGCAACCCAAATAACAGCTAATCGAAAAAGAGCGCATCCAGACAAACTAGATTACATACAAATGGTTCAAATTTAAAACGCGGCAACCAAAGAATCACAACTTCCACAATGCAACTGAACTGCAAGGATTTGTAGAATTCAAAACTGGACAAAAAACTTATTCCGAAAAGAACCTCAAAATTCAACGGTTTTCGAGAAGTGGCAGGGAATTGTTGGTAAAAAAAAATTATTGTTAATTATCGTTATTAGCATGTTAAATCTGTTTCTCAAACACACACACACACACACTCTCAGCAAAACATAAAAATTCACAATCAGAAATCAATTGGGCGGCCATATCTATTATTTGCAGCGCCACCTGCATTTGTTACCTGAAGCGAATTATCTCAAAACCTAACCTCATTTAATCAATCCCCCAATGTTGTGAGCAAACATCGTGATGTTACCGAAATGGGCGCATGTTTATCCCTAGAACGAGAAGAAGGTAAAGCCAGAAGGCGCAGCGAAGAAATCGATCGACAATTGGGGGAATTCGCCAGGCGGCAGAACAATGTCATCAAAATTCTGTTGTTGGGTGAGTCGCCTGCAACATGCTTTCCCGACTTAACTTTGACCCTTATTTTTATTCGCCCAGGGGCCGGAGAGAGCGGCAAGAGTACTTTAGTCAAGCAGATGAAAATTATTCACGCAGATGGTTTCACACATTCTGAACTGTGCAGCTTCCGGCCGACTGTTTTGGACAATCTTCTGGCGTCCATGAAGTACGTTTTGGCCGGAATGGGACTGTTAAGGATCAATTTGGAGCACTCGCGAAATAAGGTTAGGACCACTTGATTTTAATTTGGTTTGTAACTTGACTGTTTTGTAGAATCACGCGCAGGTTGTCCTTTCGGCCAAGAGCTGCTTCGATATGAGCTTTAATGTTATTCCTAGTGTTGCTATTTCGTTGCAAGCGCTCTGGTCAGATCGAGGCGTGAGATTGGCGGTCGCTAGAGGCTATGAATACGAGCTCAACGACAGTGCTCTCTAGTAAGTTCTTTATTAATTGGCTATTGCATCTATAGTCCGTTTTTAAATTAGAAAGAATGTTGGTAGGGTGAAATTAGTTTATGTTGGTAGTAATGCACTAATATTGACATTTTGCATGTGACAGTTTAATGAATTGAATGAAGTTTTTGATGAGGAAAGCTTTATCTTCAATTTTGTAACAGTTTTCAGTGATTCTGTCAAAATTGTACAGGTTAGGTTATTGAGTACTCATTGCTGCCAACTTAAATTAAATATAACATAATTTCCTGGTTTAAAAATGAACTGTAATTTCATGAAAATTTTAGTTTAGTTGAAAGTTTGGAGTTCGTTTTTAAAATAGGAAGAGCATTAGAAAGGTGTGAAATATTTTTTAAAATGAATATTGGTAGAAATGCGCTGATATTGACATTTCGCATCTGACAGCTTAATGTTATATTACTAATGGCACATTAATATTAAGAAATCAAGTGCGAAATGACCATTTTGAATGAAATTTTTGATGAGGTCTTCAATTTTGTAGCAGTTTTTAGTAATTCTGTCAAAATTGTACAAGTTATGTTATTGAGTAGTCATTGCTGCCAACTTAAATTAAATAAAACAATAATTTCCTGACCTTCTAACGCTCCCGGTTGACAAAAGGACTAATTTCATGCAAATTTTAGTTTATTTGAAAATATGGAACGTATCTGTGATGATAAATATGTGCCAACTCCGACCGATGTTTTAAGAGCACGTGTCCGTACTCAAGGCATAATCGAAACCCATTTCAGAATTAACGAAATGGTTGTTAGCATGTACGACGTGGGTGGACAGAGATCTCAGCGCAGAAAATGGATTTACTGCTTCGATGATGTGCGAGCAGTGATTTTTGTGGTTTCATTAAGTGGCTACGACATGACCCTTTTGGTAATTAAACAGTAAACATTCAAATCCAGACATTACCCACAAGTGACAAAGGGTGAATAATAATTTCGCAATTTACAGGAAGATCCGACCGTCAATCGATTAGAAGAGAGTTTAAACTTATTTGGCCAAATCGTAAATAATCCGTTTTTCCGGGAGGCTTCGTTTATTTTATTGCTGAATAAGTTTGATCTCTTTCGGGAGAAGATCTTGCATTCGCAGAGGCACTTGAGGCTCTATTTTCCCGATTACCGCGGGCCGGACAAGGACGTCGACAGGGGCGCCCTCTTCATCCAACACAAGTTCGTCCTGCGAAACAACGACTCGCGCCGGGTTTTGTATCCTCATTTCACGACGGCCACGGACACCGCCAATGTCCAGGTCGTGTTCCAGTCGATCATGGAGATGGTCATATCGGAAAATTTAGGGCAAGTCACTTTGCTTTAGTATTATTAGTTCTTGCCGTTTGAAACGGGAGGCTGCCATAATATTGGTCTCAGAACGGTAGCTCTAAGCGATCGCTTTATTATTGTTTAAAATTTAGAAAGACTGGGGTTCAATCGCAGCTTTTCTTTGTGCAATAGTTTTGTCTCCTGTTGGACCTTGGTGATCGAAAGTACCTTGAATTGTTATTTTAGACCAAACTAGGTTAGATCTCAACGTTATTTTGTGTTCAAAATGTCGGAAAAAGAGTGCGAAATAGCACAAATCCCTGTGATAACTAAGTGCCCTTTGACAATCAAAATTTAAACTTACGTCACATGCATGTTGTGATATTTACAAGTGTACTCCAAACCGTAATTTTAAGAAACGCTATTTTTTATAAAATGTTATTTTAAAATCGAACACAAAATGTAATTAGTTACAGGCTGTAGTTCCTTTTTTGCATTTCAATAAAGTTCCTTTGTATTAAATTTGCTTTTTCTTTAAATAAATTGGGAAAAACATGAATGCGCATGCGCCCGTCAGTAGTTGCCAACTTTTTCTTCCGAGATATTGCCGACACTATATAATTTCACCACATTCTACTGAGAAACCATTTCAATTCCGATACGGTTGGCAAACCTACCATTTAATAATTTTCAATCATTGCAAATTTTGATCCAAAAAACGCTGACATTTGAACGAGCACATTTGCGCCGTGACAGTTTGGTCCAACGCGAATTCGCCCGTGTGATTTTTGTCCGAAAGCATCGCCCAATCAGAATCGTAGTTGTGGTCTGGTCTTGACTTTGAGGAGACACTTTTCGTTTGCAAAGCGGGTCAAAAACGTCAGTAAAAAGTGTGCAAATTCGTCGAACCGATCCGATTCGAGCTTAAATGAAATTGGTCGTTCATTGACCGGTGTTGCGCTCGTTTTCACAACATGGAAGGTATGGGCGCTTACGGCGGCGGCAAAGCTGGAGGGGTTTTCGATCCGATTTCTTTCTTGAGACGACCCCAGGTCATCTTGCGGCTGTTGTGCTGGGTGAGTGAGCCTTCATCGCGCTTTCAAAACGCCGTTTGAGTGATTTTTGTATTTTAAATAATCGATTTTGATAAGAGCGCCATTTTTATTGGAGGGGGCGTGTCGTCATGTATTGATTATTTTCAAATATGTCAGTTGTGCGATCATAACCTAATTTTTTTTAGTTGTTCGCAATTATCGTTTTTGGGTGCATTTCGTCGCAAGGATGGTACATTAACGAAGATACGAACAAAGAGACCTGTTTATACAATGAGGACAGCAACGCCTGTAATTATGGTGTCGGAATCGGTGTGATAGCGTTTTTAGCAAGTATCGGTTTCCTCGTCGGAGAATATTTATTCGAACAAATGTCGTCAGTGAAAACACGGAAACATTACGTATTGGGCGACCTGGGATTTTCAGGTGACAACTCAATCCCACTGTTTCTTTTATTACACAAATTAAATTTTAGGTTTTTGGGCGTTTTTATACTTCGTCGGTTTTTGGTATCTCGCGAGCCAGTGGGGCAAAGCCAAGGACCCTCCGATGGGGTACGGCGTGAACAACGTCCAAGCAGCGATCGCGTTTTCGTTTTTCTCCATCTTCACCTGGGCCGGTTGTGCTTTCCTCGCATTCCAACGCTTTCGACAAGGCTCGGATGCGGCGTTCGCACCGAGCTATGAGGCGGACACCAATTTACCGTCGTCTTACCCGTCGTACCCCGGCGGGCCGGATGGAGACCAACAGTACCAAGAGCCGCCGTTTTCCGCGGGAATCAACCAGAGAGGTCCCGGAGACTTCTCGGCGCCTGCATATTAATGGCGGCCCTAATTTGTGAATATAGCCATCGTAAATATAATTCCTATCTATTGGTGAGTTGTACTTACAGTATTAGTTGATTGAAAATCTCAAATTGAATCTCACGTATTTTCATCAAATTGTTTTCGTTGTAGCCAATGCAGCATTGTGATTTTGTTTGTAAAGTGAGTCATACAATAATTGGTAGGGACAGTCGTAATAGCAATGCATCAAAATCGGGCCTCCGAACGCGAATCAGTCAATGTTTTATGTATTTTTACTTCTTGCCATGTAAATTATAATTATAACGCCATTTTACTATTGGAGTTAATTGGGTTGCCTATATTTTTTGTTTTTGTTATGAAAATTTATTTATTTGAAAGTTTGTAATGTAAGGCAGTATTGCCTTAAAAATGTTTCCATTGTGCGATTTGTATTTAGTTCTTGAATTAAAACGTTCAGTAAAATTCACTGTATTTAACAATTCATTGAAAATATACAGATTGTTCGAGAAAAAATGTAAAGAAAAGACAGACCTCTGTCTTATATTGAGTTCGGGGATGTTATAATCAAAATCTGAAAACCTGAGATTGTTGCAATTTTTTAATCGACATTTCACCTTTGATCACTTTTTGGACCTTAATCATCTCAGCTTGAAGTTTTCGAACTAGGAAATTAGTGTGGTCAGCTGATGGATATAATGTCTGTCTTTGTTTATGGGCAAGCAGACCCGGAAAAGGGGGTTGCAATGAAGGGGGCAACAGATCTGGGAGAGGAACAATTCCTCCATTTCTTTAAATATTCTTTTACATAATTTTTTAATAAATTCTGAAGTGTACAACACACAAAAACATAACAAAATCACCAATCGTAATTATTTTAAGATCAGTTGTCAAAATATAAATATTTTGCTGTAAACTCGGAGACAATTTAAAACGAATTCGACCAATTTTACGACCCTGTTTATGACGTTGTCAACCTTTTCAAAATTATTAACTAAATATGGTGTAGAATCAATAGTTTTTTGTTGCTGTCAGTTAGTTTTGTTGTAATTGTTTTGATATTTTCTTTCTTGCGTTTCAATTCCATTGCCTCACCTCGTCGTAAATGATTTCCTCGAGTTTGTAGGGGCGTATGCAAACATACAGACAATATATCCATTGTTTGCTGACCACAACGATTTTACTAACTCTTCAAAAGCTGCCAGTTGGGACGATTGTGGTGCAAATAGGTGATCAAAGGGTGAACTAACGATTTTAATTGTTCACTTTTGTATCCAATGCGAGGTTTTACTTTTTCTTTATCTAGAATCAGCCGAACGCCGTCTGTTGGTGTAAATGAGGCATTTGACGAACTATTTTGAATGAATATGAATTCTTAGATTTGCGCATTTCGAGTCCCGATCTTGTTTCAAACTGTTCGTAATGATTATGAATTAGTGACATTTTTTGATGTACAGTTACGAAAAAAACCGTGTATATTGTAATTACCAGCTTTCTTAGTGATAAATTCTAGTGTTCGCTGAACTTGTTTGCTAGATTTGTAATTATTTTTTACAAAAAAAAAGATATAATTGATGTTGTTCGTATTAGAAGAGGATGGTCACATTCTCGGGTGAGATTATTCTTGGGCGGGTTTCTTGTCCGATTTATTTTATTTTTTAATTACATAGCAATAATTTGTCGCGATTAGTCGAGACTCGGAACAATTAGCGAATGGTAGGATCGTTGTTCTTATGTTGCCATAATTATATGTTTAAGTTTACTGCGATATTAATAGTGTTAAAGAAGGTGCAAACCTCCCAGAGCTACCCGCATTGTACCTATGTTGTAAAAAAAGATGCAAGACATTGTGATTTATTTGTTTTTAATTGTAAGTTTAACGGCGGACCGATAGCGACTACAGCCCCGTTCGTTGTTGAGCAAAGATGTATAGTCATTTTATTTGTGTTTTAAGACAGATGTAAAAATTTTGTGGATAAATAAATGTTACAAATAAAAGGATTTGCGCTTTTCACACAAATTCTACCTTTCCAGTCCTCAATCCATCTTTAACTTGTGAATTTTTGGTTATAATGAATTTTAAGGCTCTTGCTCAGTGGGTCTGTGAATAGTTGAAAAAAAGCAGATTTTTGATGCAAGATATGTTCACTTTACATTTGAAGAAAGCCTTGCAACATCAATGTAAGTAGAATTTAATAATCTACCTCGTCTGTATAATCAAACTTTGCAAAATTTATCTGATTAAAGTACATTAATTAAAATGCCAAAATACGGTCGAACTTCTATATAACGAAGCGTCACGGTAACCTTAAAAAATTCGTTATATAGAAATTAATGTCGGAAAAAAATTCAGTTTAATCCTTTCACAGGTCCACAAGAATTTATGAAGTACTAGAATTTTAGACATTAAAATGACTAGGTTTCTAATTAACATAGAACAACGTACTTTCAAGATTTACGTGGGGACACATAATGAAGTTTCTCTACAACGAATTTTTTTAAGGTCACCATGACGCTTTGTTATACGGAAGTTCGACTGTACTTAAAATTTACGTTTAAAGTATTCTTTTAGTATTACATTGCTGTTTCTTAAACTTAAACTGATTTGTTATCTCACTAATTTTAAACTTATCGGTTTTATAAAGTATATTTTTGTAGCACTTTATGTCATGTTAAATGAAACGACAAAATATTTTAATAATGCTTTACTACAAGCTTGAGACACTATAACTACAAGCAACTAAATATAACAGTAATTTTCTTCTTTGGTAATTCCTGATTAACAAATTTGCTTGGTGCAGCCATAATCGGTACCGTCAGCATTACATTTGCAAGTGTTGCATTCAATCGCAAAGGTTTCACCGGGTGCGCAAACACCTAAAAATAAATTAATTATTACTTAATAAAAATTAATGTTATGATGCGAAATCCTACTTCGTCTTTTAACGCAAGCTAGTTGGGTGCAAGTGGCTCCGGTTCCGGCTGCGTTGCATTGACAAGTGTTGCATTCTACCTGATAAGTTGATAAGGGTACGCAAGTATCTACAAAAGACATTGTAAGTATAAAACTGTTTCAGCTACTTATCACGTCACCTCTTTTCTGAACGCAAGCTTTTTGGGTGCAAGTGGCTCCCGTTCCGGCTGCATTGCATTGGCAAGTGTTACATTCTACCTGATAAGTTGATAAGGGTACGCAAGTATCTACAAGAGCCATTGTTAGTATCAACACTGTTTCATTTACTTATCACGTCACCTCTCTTCTGAACGCAAGCTAGTTGGGTGCAAGTGGCTCCGGTTCCGGCTGCGTTGCATTGGCAAGTGTTGCATTCTACCTGATAAGTTGATAAGGGTACACAAGTATCTACAAAAGCCATTGTTAGTATAAAACTGTTTCAGCTACTTATCACGTCACCTCTTTTCTGAACGCAAGCTAGTTGGGTGCAAGTGGCTCCGGTTCCGGCTGCGTTGCATTGGCAAGTGTTACATTCTACCTGATAAGTTGATAGGGGTACACAAGTACCTACAAAATATGCAAAAATTCAAAATAGGTTAGTAATGCGATTAATGACACCACGTCTTTGACGCAGGTCATTTTGGTGCAGGACAGAACACCTTCGGTACTACATCTACACTTATTACACGCCTCCGTATAAGTCTCTTCTGGGATGCAACCTAAACGCATTGATTAAAAAGATTACATTTTGTTGCAATGCACACCTAATAGCCCTTTCACAATGATGTTAATGTTAATGGAAATGTTAGTGGTAATGGTAAGTCTCGTTGTTTACAATGATGTTAAAGGCGATACTCTCAGTTTCGTCAAATTATTTCAAGTGGGCGTTTTCGGTATAAAACTAAGCTACAACAAACGTATGCTAAACGGTGGTGCCCAACGTGGGGCCGCCCCTGTTACACTAAGTAAATAAACTAAAGTTTTATCCTTAAATAGACTAAACATTTTATTACTAAATTATTACAAAAGGAAAAAACACACTGCATACTGTTTCGTGTGTTTTTTCCTTTTGTAATAATTTAGTAATAAAATGTTTAGTCTATTTAAAGATAAAACTTTAGTTTATTTACCTAGTGTAATACAAACGATTAAAGTATGGGCGTAGAAAAAATATGTCATAAAAGGCCAAAAATAAAACAGATAATTTACTGAAAATGTTAAATACGAAACATCCTATTTATTGCAAATAATAATGCATAATAATAATGCCTAAAATATCTAAATGTTTCAATTTGTTGTAATGCGACTTAACATCTCTAAATATAATTCCTGATGGTGGTCTATTCCAGCAATTTTTTTTGGATCAGAGTAGGCGACGAAGCTGAGTGTCAACAATGAGTGTCAAAAATTGACTAATTATATCTTTTATATCGTCAATTTACAGAACTTAAAGGTAAGGAAAGCAAAATACATTATATTGCCATGCAAATGTATATAAATAAAATGGTAGATAAATAATAAATAAAATAGATAAATAAAATGCATAAATACACAATAAATACTGTCAGCCCGTTCTAGGGCTGAGGTTTTCTATTAGTTTATTAATAATGTGTTAACGTAGTGCGAATTTAAATTTATATGTGCATAGTTTTTAAATTGCGTATAAGAAATACCAATAAAAAAAGAACCAATATAAGTTAATAAATGAATAATTATTAATAATTATTATAAAAAAGTGAAAACATAATCTTACCAAAAGCAGCATCAGCCAAAGCGACCAACAGCACAGCAATTCCTACAAATTTAAACATGATAACTAACTTTTAATTAATTAGAACAAGACAAAGATCAGTTAATAAGTAATTTTAAATACAAAAAAAAAATGGTTTATATACAGCGAATCTAATCCACAAGAAGCGTAATGTGGATTAAGATTATTTATTAGGTCATAATTTTGTGAGACCTGAAATCTTGTAATAAATCTAAATTATAATTACATCATGCAAAACGTCAAGTTACAAGGATTTTCTTTAACCTTTAAGCACCCGCGTGTGCTTTGTTTGGACCGCAAATCTCTAATATTTGACGATACGGTCGTTTGGGGTGACATATTGTCACAACGCAGATTTTTCTAATTACGCAAAATACTGGAACTACGCACATTTTTCTAAATGCGAAAATATGTCACTTATGGTCATTACAAATTATAATTCATTGTACAAATTAAAGTTAGATTTTGCCAATAGCGATAAACATGTCAAAAATACGGATAGTTTATAACACGTGGCCATAACATAGAGTGTGTATTTTGTGACATAGGGCGCCGTTCTGTCCATCTTTTGAGCTATTTATAAGGCGAATACGTGCTAATTACTATATACAAAAAGAATCACGACTATGACCAAATATGGCCACAAAATTAAGTTCACTTGGCCCCAATAATCGATCTCCTATTAATACCCCGTGGGCAGTTGCAAATAAAAGTCCATAGTTATCCTGTAACGGCTACAACGTATCCACCAAAGATGAATAATTTGTAAGTTGATTATAATCTTATTTTATGTTGTAGTTTTTGTAACATTTATATTATTATGTTTTTATTTTATTTAATAAATTAGATTTCTTTTATAATGCTCTCAAATCATAAACTGAAGTCAAAAAGACGATTCCGTTGTCACAATATCTCACGCAGAGCACCCCCTAAAATTTATCGTGACAATGTGACTAAAGAAAACAAAAAAATCAATATATTTTTTTCTAATATTTATCAATAAAAATTATTTAGACCACGTTTTTTCCCCTCAATAATACTATGAAATTTTTTAAAGAATATAATATAGAAGAAAATTTGAGAAAAATCGAGATATTTTGAAAGTTCTTAAAGGACCGACGTTAACAAATTGGCGCGGGTGCTTAAGGGTTAAAGAAACGAAACAGAAATTAAATGCAAGTTGTAATTAAGCCACAATATATTTAGATGTGTTTATGGTATTTTCTAAATACGTTCTTCATCATTTACATATTCAGATTCCTAGTCTAGTTCTTTTCCTTTCAGCAACTTGATTTGCTAAATTATTTAATTAAATTTAAGTAAATAAGTGGTAAATGAGTTAGCAATATAAGGACATTTTATTTGTATTTACATATATCACAATGAAAAATATTTGTTTTGAGCTGATCTGCTAATTTATTTTTAAAAAATTTAAGGTATGAGAACAATGCATAATTAATTATCTACTTAGCGTGGTCTTACATTTCAAAGATTATTATTTACATTTTTCTCCTTCTCTCCTTAACCATAACAAATTTTATTAACTTATGCACTTTATATTATAAAGTACGCGATACAATTTAAAAAAATACATCTTATTAAAAACAGTTTAAAAAACATTTAAAAAAACTATAGTTTTTTCAACGAATGATTGGACTGAAACTTTATTACTCATTTTCAGTTTCGTTGTGTACGTCTTCAGCAATCATCGCATATTACTCCTATTTTCACGTCGAACATTTAAAAAAATCCTCTATGGAATCCGTTTTGTTTTTGCCTTAAAATAGTCTATAATTTTTGAGAAAATGACTTCGCAAAAATAATATCTTTTGTTGTCGCAAACATATTCAAAACAACAAACCATAAAACCCAGTAAAGTTTGACTAATTTTGAATAGATGTCGCTTGTTCAAACACCGTTGTAGACTACTCGTTCAAATGAAGTGGGAAAATAATTCCTCGAAAATTTTACAGCTTCTACCCTCTTTAGATCAACATGACTAGCTTGTTAGTCAATACAAAGATGTATTCGCGTCACTGGCAGCCGAAAACGATGATTTAACAATTACCGAAACAAAACTTGAAGAAAAATTACGATATTGCAGGAAACCGACAAAAGGTATCAATATGTAATGCTACTAGAAGAAGAAAATTATAATTTACACACAAATAACAGAAAAGGAAACCCAAGAACTCTTCGAGCAATTAAAAATTATTACAGATGAATGATACCAGCGACTTAAGAATTATACTGATAATCGAGTCAAAAATTTCATAATGAACAAAGAACAGTTTGACGAGTTGCAGCTTCTGTTGATGGCGAAAATTTCTAAACTACATGTCGGGGTTGTGTACCGATTGTATCGAATGGTTTGAAACTTTGGACAATGGTGATGTTGATGAATTGGCTGCGAAAATAAAAGCGCTTGAAGAATTACAATTGAAGTAATGGTTTGAATTTAAATTGTTATTAAAGAAATTTCAACTGTAAATTAATTAGTTCGCACACTTAATAAAATGATTTAGAATTATTTTAATTCAATTCAAAGTAATTCATTTCTGAAATCTTTTTTTTGCGTTATATGAGTTTATAGATAAATCCAATTTTTGAGATAACGATAATAAGTTATCAATAATGGTAACGCACCTGGTTTCCAGCATTTCAACGTAACAGGTAAGAATTGCAATAAATGCCCACAGATTAAATTCATTTAGAATTAAACAATTCTTATTCATTTTTAAATAAGGAAATTTGATTATAATTTGATACAAAGGTTTCGTAAATGAAAATAAACATAAATTTAATGTAATGTGCCCAATTTAATCATATCTGATAAATCAAGAATCGTAGTTCAGTTTTAAGAGTGTTTTCCTGTTCGCAGTTGATGTTGATTTATTTAATAAAAGTAAATTTTCAGAATGTCGTCAAGTACGGATAAGGAAGAAGTGATCGAGTTACCTGAAAAATTAGACACAAATTATCCCGTCAACACAAGACAACAAAAACCAGGTAGCTCAGCAAAATTCTATGCGACCGAAGCTCCAAGCCAAGAATTCATGACAAAAACAACGAAATTGATAAATAATTCTGGTAATCATTCGGAAGAAATGAAAGAATCAACAGCAACTAATGTTGAAATCAAAGAATTTACCAACAGAATCGGGTTACTTCAAGATTTGTTCGAAAAACAATTGCTAGGAAAAGAAAATGAAATAAATAAATTACAAAAAGAAGCAGCCACTGAATTAGATACACACAAAAATAAAATGCAAATTTTAAAATCTGAAAATCAGAAGTTAAGAACCGAATTGGCAAATTGTAAGGACATAGCTGAAAACATAAAAGATAAAGAAAATAGAGATTCAATAATTATTAATTTGCAGAAACAATTACAGGATCACAAAAGTTACATAGCAGATTTAAAACAATCTTTACAAGAAGCTAACAAAAAAATTGAGAAGTTGGAAGAAAACATAATAATTACCAATAATAAAGTCAAATCAGCCAAAACAACAATAAAACAAACCCTAATTACAAGCTTTTATCAATCAGACAAATTATCAAACCAAATTCAACAACACAACCAGATCAGTACTTACGATGAAATTAAGAAATTTGCAAGACAGAAAGTAATAGATGATGCAAAGGCGGAAATCGACAAGATTATGGCACATTCAAAAGCGATTTTAGAAAGAATTCGTACTTTCAAAGGAACCACTTCCGATAGATCATTCATAGAGCTGAGGGAAATTCTGCTTAGAATCATGGAAGATTTGGATAAGGTTGACCGTTTCGGAATTCACGAGATAAGAACGGCGAGAAAAGTCGCCCTTAAGGACATTCAAATGATGCTTGAGAGTTTGCAAAACCGGTGCCGGTTGGAAAGCGATTTTAAAAGAAGACCTTATTCTAATTTGACCTAAGACCTCAAGGTCTTGGTATTTTTTATTTCACTGTAGTTATTGTTGGGTATAATGGTTGTTTGCAATGAAAAAATATTTTATTGTATTGAATTTAAAAATTATTGATTGGTAAAATAAAGGAGATATTAAATTATCAATTTTATGTATTCCTATAATAAATTTTGATAATAGTTTGGTAATCGCATAAAACCAAACCAACAAATTAAAAAATAAATAAAAATCGCATAAGAATACACCGCATAAAAAAAGACCTGGGATTTACTGGCCAAAAAATAATTTCTACTACAAAATAATACAGGTTTCTCTCCTCTATATCTTAAAGTTTCTAAATTTTTAGGAAAGATGCCGTCGTACAACCAATTTTAGCATTTAGCATAGGAATGGGTAATCTATTTTGCTTTATATTATCTCATCGGTGAGAGACAGTTCTAACCTCATCGTTGCTGGGTAAGTAAAAATACCTACAAATGTGTTGTTACCTCTTGTCGGTAAATACAAATCTTCAGTGTAAATGTATAAACAATGGCAAAAAGGACAAGCATTTTCCTGTTTTCGTTGCTGATGTTTTGATTTGAATATTAGATAAAACCGAATTTTTAGAATGGCGCTGAACGACACAAATCTAACCACTGAAACTGCAGAAGCCGAGTTACACAAAGATGATTCCAAGCATGAAAAGCAAACGACGTTCATAAATGAAGAAGATGGTATCAAAGTTAGACTCGATTTAATTTCAAGACAAGTCAAAAAATATTCGAAAACCACCGATCCAGAACAGATAGAAGAATGTCGAAAATCGTTGAATCGCTTAATTCAGGATTTAAATAATGCGCGCACTTGCACTCATAACAAAGAAAAACGGGAACTTAAGGATAACATGAACTCGTTGCTGGAACAACTGAATACTTTTAATTAAAATTATAACTTAGCATTAACCACAAATAAAACAGTTTTTTACAATAAAAGTAATTTGTTTTTATTTCGTTAAATCTACTAATTCGGATATGGCAAGTTGATTGGGTGATTTGAAAAAACACTATTGTGCACGTAATATGGATATCCCCTTTTATTCTCAGTAGTTTGCAGACGGAAGTTCCTGATTGGGCGAGCAATGCAACAACTATTTGTCTATGCAGCCTCGGACATAGCGGAGTGACGAACCATTCACGCTGTTTTGATCACTGGATAACAGTAACAAATAAAGGGATCAGATATCCATCAATTATGAAGTGATTTTACCAGTAATGCAATCACATTTAATTAATGTAACAATAAGTTAAAATTAGAAGAAATAACCACTAAAACACAAAAACTAGAAAATCCAATAAAGAAATTGTAATTGTATAGTAAAATAATTTACAAGTATGTTAATTTTAATTTAACCAGAAAATTATAAAAATTTAAAAAAAAAACTAATTAATGCTTGCTTGGTACTTCTTAAAGGACACGTATACGTAGGTTCAATTTGTAGACAAAGTAAATGCATAAAAATTTAACGAAGGGACTTGGTTAGTATTGAGATCGATCTAATCGACGTTATCAGTTTTTAAAGTATTTTCCTGATTGCGTTGCTGATTGTGGAGTGTAATTTTAAACATTTTAATTGAATCTTTCTTAAAACTAAAGTTTCAGAATGGCGTCGAACGATGCAGATGCAGAAGCGCAATTGCGAGAAACAGACACAGCCGAAATAAATGACCTAAAATGTACCAAAACAATACTTGAAAAAAAAAGTCAAGGAAACCGAACAACGTATAAAACTATTAGAGATTGAAAATTACAGTTTGCTGGATCAAATGGTAGCAAAACAAATGCAATACCATCAAGAATTAAAAAGAATTAGCCAAGAATTAACCAATACTATAACTGAAAACATAAAAGATAAGGGAAACAGAATTATAAATTTACAGCACTCCTTACAAGAAGCGAACAAAAAAATTGCGAAATTGGAAGGAAACCTAAAAGCAACCGAAAATGAAGCAGCATATTTCAAACACTCTTCAGAAGAAGCTAACAAAAAAAATGTCCAATTGAATAAAAACATAAAAATAACCGAAGATAAAGTCAAAGCAGCCAAAACTACAATAAAACAAACCCTATATACATTCTCTCATCAATCAGACAAATTATCAAACCAAATACAACTACGCAACCAGATCAGTACTTACGATGAACTTAAGAAATTTGCAGGAAAGAAAATAATGGATGATGCAAGGGCGGAAATCGATATGATTAAGAAACGTTCAGAAGCGATTTTAGAAAGAATTAATACTTTCGAAGGAACCACTTCCGATAGATCGTTTATCGATCGATATCGACGGCTTTAGGTTAGATAGCTCGGATGCTATTAAATATATGGGTGTCTGGTTAGACAAAGATGTAAAATTAACGACGCACGTTAAAGAGGTATGTTTAAAGGGAATGAAATTAGCCGCGACGCTTTCAAGGCTAATGCCGAACATCAGAGGTCCGAAAGCTGGCAAACGCAGAGTACTGTCCTCGGTGGTAATTTCCGTGATTTTGTACGGCGCCCCTGCCTGGATAAAGGCCCTAAGATTCGAGCGTTATAAAAACATGCTCGATAGGGTCAACAGGAGGTTAGCCATTAGAATAACATCCGCATATAGAACAATATCCACGAAGGCAGTGCAGGTGTTTGCCAGAATGCCTCCTTTGTGGATGAAAGCGAACGTAAGATCGGAAATTTATTTAAGGGGCAAAGATCATACCTCTTTGGCAAACGAATCCTTAATGATAGCTTGGCAAGAACAATGGGACGATTATTTAGGTTGGGCAAAAATTTTCGTTAAAGATATTAGAAAATGGTTCAATTGTAAGTGGGTAGAAATGGATTATTTTTTAACACAATCCATGTCCGGACACGGAATTTTCGGAAAATATCTCAATTGGATAAAAAAGGCGGATGTCGATACTTGCTGGTTTTGCCAGCAGGTAGACACGCCAGAACATACTATATTCATTTGTGACGAATGGGAAAGCATCCGAAGAGATGCTAGGATTAAAATGGGTTGTAATATAGACCAGAATAATATTTCTGAGTTATTATTGGATTCCGAGGAATCTTGGAAAACTGTAACCAACATGATGCGGGACATTATGCGTGGAAAACAGCAAGAGGAATTTCGTAGGGAGGAACTCCTCGTCAGAGATGATGTGATATCAGATTCTGACGAAGATTGAAGGTTAAAGGTTGTGTGATTGAGAGAATGAATGTATATGAGGTATTTTGAATAATTTTTTCTTTTTTCTTTTTTCGATCTGTTTGAAATTTTTTAGAAACGTCAAAATTTACCAATTGAAGATTTTTGTAATTTTTTGCTCGTGAAGCGTTTATAGTAATTATTAGGAGCAAATAAGTTTCATTTAATTTTCGTAAAGTCGCGAGACGGATTCCATCAGTTTATTTGTAAAGTTACGGCGAAAAATGTAAAAATTTTAGAAACGCCAAAAAATTATTCAATATACTACTTTGATTTTGATAGTAAAAATTCTAAGCCTCCTAGGTTTAAAATTTTTAATTATTTATTTATTTCTTTTAATTATTTTTTGAATCATATTTAACCAATCTTATTGAGTCATTTAGGTTGTAACGAACATCACAATTAAAGATGCAAGTTCATGTGAAGCCTTGACAGCCAGAGGGTCCATTACCAAGGGGAGTCAAGGGATGCCTTCTTCACAATTCAATCTAAGATGATCAAAGAGGGAGAGAGTGATAGAGAGTGTGAATGATAGGTAAAGGAGGAAGAAGATGAGATGAGTAAAAGTGTGTGTGAAAGCAAACTAATAAGAGGCAATTTTTGATGATAGAGGGAGAGAGTGATAGAGAGAGAATGATAGGTAAAAGGAAAAGAAAACGAAAGGTGAAAAAGTGTGAGTGAAAGCTTACCAAAAGATGTGATCTAATGATAAGATGTAAATGGAACTAAACAGTCACTCATCTCGAAGTAATACTTGACGTAATGTTAATGTGGTTCCCGTGGTGAGGAAGACGTATGTGGGAGGAAGTTAGTAGTCACACAGGTTACCTCCTCTTAACAAAAAAAAAAAAAAGATCGTTTATCGAATTGAGAAAAATCCTGCTTAGAATCCTGGAAGATTTTGATAAGGTTGACAGCTTCGGAATTGAGGAGATAAAAAGGGAGAGAAAAGTCGCCATTAACGCCGTTCAAATGCTGCTTCAGAACTTGAAAGATAGGAGTCGTGATTGTTATTATGACGCAAACAGTGAACAAGACAAAATAGTAACAGATAAAGATGTACCAATGAATGATTCAAAACATGAAGATGAAGAAATAGAAGAAACGACTTTCACAAAGAAACTGCACGGCGTCAAAGTTAGATTTAATGTAATTTCAAGGCAAGTCAAAAAATATTCAAAAACTACAGATCCAGAACAGTTAGAAGTATGTCGAAAATCGTTGAATGGCTTATTACCGGATTTAAATAATGCGCGTACTTGCACACATAAAAAAGAGCAACAGGCACTTAAGGATAATATCAGTTTGTTGCTGGAACAACTGAATAATTTTAATTAAAATTATAATTTACCATTAACTATAAATAAAACATTTTCTTACAATGAAAGTAATATATTTATTTTATTTTATTTCGTTCAATTTACTTATCGGGAAATCCAATGTGATTGATCGGCCCTTTTAAATCAGTGGCAAGTAGTGGAAACTACCAAATTGAAGAAAAGGGAATTTTGAACGTTACCCTTTTTTAAGTTAAAGCCGACGTTAAAACCGAAGTTAAAATCGACACCAAGACCAATTTAAGCGTCGAGCAAATCGTAAAAAATAAAATGTTCTTTTTTTATCGACATGATAATCTAGTTAGACGAGTTGCAACTTCTGTTGATAGAAGAAATTTCGCAATTACATGATGAAGATGCTCGTTCTTACATGCTGATGTTGTCTATCAATTTTATCGAATGGTCTGAATCTTTGGACATGGATGATGTTGATATAGGTACATTGGCGCCAAAAATAAAATAAGTTGAGAGACACCTTGAGGAATTACAATATTGAACTAATGGTTTAAAACACTGAATAAAACGATTTCGTATTATTTAGATTGTGCAATAATTTTTTTACATTAAATGAGTTTATAGATAAATTCAATTTTTGAGATAGCGATAAAAACTTATGATTCAATAAAACGCACCTGGTTTGGAGCATTTCAACGTAGCAAGTAAGTAAAAATGGCAATAAATGCTCACAGATCAAATTAATTTAGAATTTAACAATTCTAATTAATTTTCAAATAAGGAAATTTTATTGTAGACAAAACTAAACATAAAATTAATGTACAATGACCAATCTAATCAACTTGATAAATGCAAGAATTGTATTTTAGTTTTTTTAATGTTTTCCTGTTCGCAGTTGATGTTGATTTAATAAAAGTAAATTTTCAGAATGGCGTCAAGTACGAATAAGGACGAAGTGATCACATTTGCTGAAGAATTAGACACAAATTGTCCCGTCAACACAAAACAACAAAAACCGCCAGGTCGAACAGCAAAATTATATGCGATCGAAGATCCAAGCCAAGAATTAATGACAAAAATTGAAAAATTGATAAATAATTCTGATAATCATTTGGAAGAAATTAAAGATGTCAAAAAATCAACAGCAACTAAGGTTGAAATCAAAGAACTAATCAACAAAATTGAATCATTAACGACTTTGTTGGAAACACAATTAAAGGAAAAAGAAAATCTAATAAAAAAACTACAAAAAGAAGCAGCCGCTGAATTAGACACACACAAAAATGAAATACAAAATTTAAAATCTGAAAATCAGCAAGTTGTAAAAACTGAACGTAAAAATTTTAATGATCAAAAAGCTGAACTTAACAAAATTATAACAGAGAAAGAGGAAGCAATTCAGAAATTACAAAACGATATCAAAATTGAAAATACAAGAACCACATCCGCTGAGCAAAGCGAACAACTCATAAACTCAAATTGTAAAACCTCGTAACGGACACCGCTATTAAACGAACATATTTTTGGAAACCAACAAAATCTATATGACTGCTAATAATATTTTTTTCTTAAGGTTAGGCCACAGTAGAAATTTAAAAAAATTGAAGAAAATCGTTGAATGCCTTAATTCAGGATTTAAATAATGCACGCACTTGCACACAAAAAAGAAAAGCAGGAAGTTAAGGATAACATCAACTTGTTGCTGCAACAACTGAATCCTTTTAATTAGAATTATAATTTAGCATTAACCATAAATAAAACAGTTTTTCACATTGAAAGTAATTTGTTTTTATTTCCCTTAAATATACTAATCGGGATATGCAAGTTGATTGGGTGATTCCAAAAAACACGATTGTCCAGTTAATACAGCTATCCCCTTTTATTCCTAGTATTTTGCAGACGGAAGTTTGTGATTGGGCGAGCAATGCAATCCTAATAAATAAAGGGAGCAGATATTCATCAATTATGAAGTGATTTTACCACACTGAAAATTTCGGAATGACATGATTATGATAATGCTCGTTCTTACATGTTGAAGTTTTCTACCGATTCTTTCGTATGGTCTGAATCTTTGAATATGGATGATGTTGATACATTGGAGCCGAAAGTAAAATCAGTTGAGAAACAGCTTGAGAAATTACACTATTGAACTAATGGTTGAAAATAGAATTGTTTTTAAAGAAATTCGAAGTGTAAATTTATTAGTTTGCACACTGAATAAAATGATTTAAAATTATTTAATTGTGGAATAACTTGTTTGCATTAAATGAGTTTATAGATAAATTCAATCTTTGAGATAGCGATAAAAACTTACGATTAATACACACTTAGTTTCCAGCGCCCCAACGACACAAGTAAGTAAAAATTGCAATAAATGCTCACAGATTAAGTTAATTTAGAATTAAACCATTCCTAATACTTTTCAAATAAGGAAATTTTATTGTAGAAGAAAATAATCATAAAATGAATGTACTATGATAGGGATGTGAACAAACCATAAATCTACTTCAGTTAGAAAATTCCGGTTTAGAGAAACAAATCGCAGAAAAACAAACCTTATATGAAGAATCAAACCAACAATTAACCATTGCTATAGCTAAAAACATAAAAGATATGGAAAACAAAGAATCGAAAATTACTGATTTGAAGCTAAAATTACAGGATCCAGAAAGTTATATAGCAAGTTTAGAACACTCTGTACAAGAAGCTGACAAAACAATTGCGAAATTGATCGAAAACGTAGAAGAAGTCGAAAATACGGCATTATATTTCAAGCACGCCTCAGAAGAATCTAACAAAAAAATTGAGAAATTGGAACAGTACCTAGAAACAACCAAAAATGAAGCAGCAAATTTAAAGAATTATTTAGAAGAAGCTAACAAAGAAAATGCGAAATTGAAAGAAAACATTAAAATAACCGAAGATAAAGTCAAATCAGCCAAAACATCAATAAAACAAACCCTAATTACATTCTCTCATCAATCAGACATATTATCGAACCAAATTCAACAACACGCCCAGATTACTACTTACGATGAAATAAAGAAAGTTGCAAGAAAGAAAATACTGGATGATGCAAGGGCGGAAATCGACAGGATTAAGAAACGTTCAGAAGCGATTTTGGAAAGAATTCGTACTTTTGAAGGAACTACTTCCGATCGATCGTTTATCGAAATGAAGAAAATTCTGCTGAGAATAAGGGAAGATTTAGATAAGGTCGACAGCTTCGGAATTGAGGAGATAAAAACGGAGAGAAAAGTCGCCATTAAGGCTGTTCAAATGCTGCTTCAAAACTTGAAAGACAGGTGTCGTGATTGTTATTATGACACAAAAACTGAACAAGACAAAATAGTAACAGATAAAGATGCAGTAAGAAATGATTCAGAACAAGAAGCGGAAAAAGCAGAAGAAACAATGTTCCCAAAGCAACTGCGCAGCGTCAAAGTTAGATTCAATTTAATTTCAAGGCAAGTCAAAAAATATTCAAAAACTACAGATCCAGAACAGATAGAAGAATGTCGAAAATCGTTGAATGGTTTATTGCAGGATTTAAATAACGCGCTTACTTGCACACATAAAAAAGAGCAACAGAAACTTAAGGATAACGTCAACTTGTTACTTGAACAACTGACTAATTTCAATTAAAATTATAATTTACCATAAATAAAACAGTTTTTTACAATGAAAGTAATTTATTTATTTGATTTAATTTCGTTAAATCTACTAATTGCATTTAAGCGTCCAGCAAATCGCAAAAATAAGATTTTATTTCTCCCCAATACGACAATCGAATTAGATAATTTGCAACTTCTGTTGATGGAGGAAATTTCAGAATTACATGATGATGATTCTCGTTCTTACAAGTTTTCTACCGATTTTTTCGAATGGTCTGAATCTTTGGGGATAGATGGCGATGATACATTGGCGCCGAAAATGAGATGAGTTGAGAGACAGCTTGAGGAATTACAATACAATTACAATATTGAACTAATGGTTTAAAATGGAATTGTTTTTAAAGAAATGCGAAATGTAAATTTATTAGTTTGCTCACTGAATAAAATGATTTAGAATTATTCAATTGTGTAATAATTTTTTTGCTTTCAATGAGTTTATAGATAAGTTCAATTTTTGAGATAACGATAAAAACTTACGATTAATTGAAACACACCTAGTTTTCAGCGGTCCAAGGTAACAAGTAAGTAAAAATTGCAATAAATGCTAGCAGATCAAATTAATTTAGAACTAAACAATTTTTATTAATTTTCAAATGAGTAAATTCTATTGTAATTTGATACAAAGGTTTTGTAGTCGAAAATAAAGAAAAAGTTAAGGTACTGCGACCAATCTAATCAACCTGATAAATCTAAGAATTGTATCTTAGTTTTTTAAATGTTTTCCTTTTCGCAGTTGATGTTGATTTATTTAATAAAAGTAAATTTTTAGAATGGCGTCAAGTACGGATAAAGATGAAGTGATCGAATTAGCTGAAGAATTGGACACCAATTATCCCGTCAACCCAAAACAACAAAAACCAGGTAGCTCAAGAAAATTCTATGCGACCGAAGGTCAAAGGCAAGAATTAATTAAGACAAAAATGGAGAAATTGGTAACTCATTTTGATAATCACCTGGAAGAAAAGAAAGAAATTGAGTCATTAAAGACTTTGCTGGAGAAGCACTTAAAAGAAAAAGAAAAAGAAATAAGAAATCTACAAAAAACATTAGGTATACACAAAAACGAAATGCAATCTTTAAAATCTGAAAATCAGAAGTTAAAAAGTTGTAAGGATGATGCAAAAACTGAACTTAGCAAAATGATGACAGAGAAAGAGGAAGCAATTCAGAAATTACAGAACGATATTAAAATTGAAAAAACAAGAACCACATCAGTTGAGCAACGGTTAACAGTCGAAAAAAATGAGATAAAATATACCAAAACAAAACTTGAAGAAAAAGTAAAAGAAAGCGAACAAAGCATAAAACTACTGCAGTCTGAAAATTATAGTTTACAGAAAGAAATAGCAGAAAAGCAAACCCAATATGATGAATTAAGAAGAGAACAATTACAAAAAGAAGAATTAGATGCAAACAAACAAGAAATACAAAGATTAAAAAACCTTCTTCCGAATAATAATTCTCATAGAAAATTAAACGAATTGGACCTGCGATCGAATCTTCGTGAAAACTCGACCACCTTCAGCATACATAACAGAAAGATTAATTACGTGGCATCTGGCACCTTCAACAACCTCTCTTCACTCACCCACTTGGATTTTAAATGGAGCGGTCTGACCTTCCTCGAAAAAGGGGTTTTCAACAACTTGATTAATCTGATTACTTTGAATTTATCTCAAAACGATCTTATTTGTTTGGAAGGAAACGTTTTCGTGGATTTGAAAAAATTAAAAATGATTTATTTGTTCAAGAACAACATCACCAAGTTTCCTCCCCAATTGTTTAGAGGGTTGGACAGTTTGGAGCTAATCAATTTGAGTTGTAATAGCATTGCCGTGTTTGATGAAAACTTGTTGGTGGGGTTAAATCGGCTCACTCGTTTTATTGCGTCGGATAATAACCTCACAAGCATCCCCGAAAAGTTGTTCGAGGATTGTGTTAAGTTGGAATATGTCTGGCTTAACGACAATAAAATCGTACGGTTGAAAACAACTATTTTTGATAGTTTGCACAATTTGAAGTGGCTGAATCTGCAGAATAACCCGCTGAACGAGATGGATAAGAACGCATTAAGGATGTTAACAATCGAGGATTTAAGAATATAACTTGGCGTAATTGCTTTATTTATTTTTTATGCAATAATCTTGTTTTATATTTAAATTTGTATTGTTTTTAGGTTAAATAATGGGTCAGAAAATGATTAAATAGATTTTTTAAATGCAACTGTTTACATTATTTTATGAATTTGAAAATGATTTTAATAAAAATCTGATAACCATCAAATTTGATACAAACTAGAAATAAACCATTTCCATCAAGAGCAAAGAAAACTACTGTTTAGTGAAGAAAACTGTACTACAAAAATATTCCATAAATTAAAATGACAATAAGAATTCATAAATTAGAAAATTGTTGGTTTTTATGAAAGTATGAATTTATACGCGATAACTTATCAGTTCTCGCCGAAGCTTGTAATTTAAGGTAAACACTCATCACTATTAAATTTAGTTGATAGACTCGGTTTCGATCATGTAATCAGTTGAAAGCAATGAAAATGCCTTCGATAACCATCGGAATCGATTTGGGTACCACCAATTCATGTGTTGGTGTCTGTGTTAATGGCGCCGTCGAAATCATCCGCAACGAACGTGGATCGAGATTGACGCCATCTTATGTAACATTCGCAGACAATGAGATCCTAATTGGACAACAGGCGAAGGAACAGTCGATCAAGCACCTCTACAACTCTGTCTATGGTAAGTGCCAAGCACATTAAAAAGCAATTTCAGACATGAAAATGGCCAAAACAATAATTTCAGAATTTAAGAGACTAATTGGGCAAAACTACAATGACCCCTTGGTCCAAGAAGACATCAAGAACGTATTCTACGAAGTCGTCAATGATCATTCAATGCCGAAAGTTCTGATCACTTACAAAAAGGAGAAAAAAATATTTTCCGCCGAAGAACTAAGCTCTTTCATCATTATCCGCTTAAGAGAAATTGCTGAAACCCAACTGACGCATCCAATAAGTCAAGCAGTGATCACAATCCCGGCCTACTTCAACGATTCGCAACGAAGAGCAACCATCGACGCGGGAAAAATCGCCGGTTTTGAGAAAGTCAACATAATCAACGAACCAACAGCCGCTGCGCTGGCCTTCAACCACTTAAGACCCACATCCCACCCACGCAAGGTCCTAGTCTACGATTTCGGCGGAGGCACCTTCGACGTTTCGATCGTGGCCCTCGAAAATGGTCTCTGCACCGTCAAAGCCACCGACGGAGATTGCCATCTCGGCGGAAAAGACTTAGATATGGCTATGGCGAAATTTGTGAAAGGCAAATTCGAAGATCTTTTCGGCCAAGACGACCGAGTGCGCTTCAGACGTTTAGTCAACATGAGCACGAAGGTAAAAGAAGAACTGTCCCACTCAATGATGTTTGACTTTGCCATCGACGCGTTTCACGAAGGCAAAGACATTTATCTTCCGATTGAGCGCATCGAATTTGAGCAAATATCGAAGAAGATTCTCGGGAAAACCCTCAACATTGTCCAAAAGTGCCTAAACGATGCCAAGGTGGATAAGAGCGAAATTGATGAAATTTTGTTGGTCGGGGGTTCCTCACGGATTCCTAGGGTGAAGAAGATGCTGCAAGATTTTTTTAAAGGAAAGGAACTGAACGAATCTTTAAATCCTGATGAAGCTGTTGCTTACGGAGCTGCAGTTTACGCGGCTAATTTGCAGAATAATATTGTTAGAGATGTAACGGCGCTTTCGTTGGGCACTGAGTGTTTGGATGATCTCATGCTTGTGACCATCCCACGCAACAGTCCAATTCCAACCAGCGTCACGAACGTCTTCAACACGTCCGTCGACGACCAGACAAGAATGCGGTTCACCTTCTACCAAGGCGACGATAAAAAGGCATCCAACAACCATAAACTAGGCGAGATTATAATGACAGGCTTAACTCCAAGAAAAGCAGGTCAAACTCAGATATCAAATTTCCTCGAATTAAACAACGAAGGAATCTTGAAAATCACCGCTTTTGAAGTCGACGTCGAAAATAACAAGAAGGAAATCCAGATCGACATTAATAAAAATGGATTGAGTGACGCCGAAATTGAGGCAAAAATTGAGGAGTTTTCGAGCTATAGGGAAGATTTGAAGAGGAAACAGGCGTTTGTTAAGAAGAAAGCTGCCTTGCACGAATTTTGTTTGGAGAAGAAGGAGGAGGCATTGGAGCAAGGGCAGCAGGATTCAGTGCTGGCATTCGATCAGGCTCTGAAGATATTGAAAGGGTTGCATATTGAGGACGAAAATAAACTGGATGATACTATAGCGATGCTTAAGGAGCAATATAAGAAGCAGTAGTTAATTAAACAATAAAACTATATGCATTTTGATAACTGGTAAATATCGTTTATTTTATTCAATTTCTTGGAGATTGTTTTTGAAGATCGTACTTTAGGACGCGTTCTCGAAATGATTTTCCGTACATATACATTGAAATAATATAAAATCTATTTTCCTTTTAAAGTATATTGCATGATGTACAGTTAAAACGAATTAATTTTAGTGTTTCATGTTCATTTGGTCAATAAAATTACGATTTAAGTAATTAATTTGCTGGTGAAGCAAATTTTCCACCTTGGTGATTTTGAGCCAGCTGGTTTATTCAGCTTGGAATACATTATTTATGACAATGGGGCTATAGCGGAGTGACGAACCATTTATTTGTCCTTGATCATAGGATACAACAAATCTATCTAATTTAATTTGTTGATGTAATAGTAATCTTATCTCAATTTCGCATGCAACTTATCCTTATCATTTATTGAAAACCTTCCTCATTTTCACATATGTCCTAGCATTCGCATTAAGGTGTGTTAATAATTAATTGGAATATAATCCAACTTTGGAATTGTAAGTGATATTTAATATTGTCTCATCTTAACGATTAATTAACTCAATTTGATGATGTTAGATGTGTGACATAGTCGGAATTGATTTGGGCACCTCAAATTCTTGTGTGGCAGCGATTATAAACGGAAAAATCGAAGTAATCCAGGACAAACATGGCAAACGCCTTACTCCTTCTTACGTAGCATTTGATGACGATCAAATCTTAGTCGGACGACATGCCAGAGACTTGCCAGCATCAACACTAAGCAAAAATACGGTTTACGGTAATAATTCCATGAAGTGAACTAGTAACCTTTATAAATCAATTTCAGAGACCAAAAGATTGATCGGCCAACATTTCAACGATCCCAAAGTTCAAAAAGACATCCAAAATTTTACTTACGACATCTTCGACGATTGTGGTGCACCAAAGATAAAAATAACTAACGATCAAGAACCTAATGGAATGTACCCGGAAGAAATTAGTGCTTATATCCTGGAGTACTTGAAATTGATTGCAGAAAGCCGTTTAAAGAAAAAAATTAGTAAAGCGGTGATCACAATTCCTGTTTACTTCGAAAATTCCCAAAAGCAAGCTACCATTGATGCAAGCAAAATTGCTGGATTTGAAGAGGTCACCATAATAACTGAACCCATTGCGGCAGCTCTTGCTTACACTTATGAGCAGAATAAGACATTCTCTGGTCACATCTTGATTTATGATTTTGGAGGTGGCACTTTTGATGTCTCAATAGTCTCTTACAAAAATGGAATTTCTAAGGTTAAAGCGACCGATGGTGACTCACACCTCGGTGGTAAAGATTTTGACGATGAGTTAGTTAACTACATAAAAACCCACTGCAAGGTTTCTTTATCCAACAGAGATGATTTGCGCCGTTTGAAACAAAAATGTGAAAAGTGCAAAAAACGACTTTCGAATTCAGAAAGAGAACGTTTTGAATTGAATTACATCAATGGGACGCAAGATATAGATACTATTTTGTCTAGGGGAATATTCGAAAATTTGATTCGAAAAACAGTTGAGAAAACCATAACTATTGTTGAGAAATGCTTAAGGGATTCCAACGTTAAAAAATGGGAAATTGATGAAGTTGTCATTGTTGGAGGGTCCACGCGAGTCCCTCTGGTGCGTCGGTTGTTGATTGAATTTTTCGAAGGAAAAAAATTGAACGTAACTTTAAATCCGGACGAAGCTGTGGCGTATGGAGCTGCTGTTTACGCTGGAAGTATTTCTGCAAATAAAGACGTATTGGAAGATGTTGCTCCAATTGAAACCTGCGCTATTACAAACTTATCTACACAAAAAGACCTATTGGAAGATGTCGCTCCGTTACCAATTAAGACCGACGTTATTGGAGGTTTACTTCAATTAAATACTTCGATAGCAAATGAATTTAGTCGTACATGGAGTCCTGACACTGCCAAAACAAATTTTCCACCGGATGTACAAAGCATGTTGGATGTTGGAGGCGAGTCCAATTCAATCGAAGGGGCAGTGACGAAAGGAATAAATAAATTTGGTAGACCCGAAAAAAATGTCGAAGATTATCTTCAGCGTTATGATTTTGAAGAAAGCAAGCGAAATTTTGCAGATTTTCTGCAAACGTTTATTGAGAAAGTTGAAACACTACCTGATCTTGAGGCGCGTAATCGCTTGATGAAGTTGAGCACCGATGCTAAGGAGTGGTGTAATACATTAAGTATTGGAGATGTTGAGGAATTGGAGTTTAAAAAAGAATGGCTGACGGTACAGTTTAACAAATATTCAAGCCGGAACCAGCCAGACCGTAAAAAAATTTGTAGTTTAATGTAAACAGGGGCTATTTTTAGTGTAAGTGTAATAAAACACAAATTGCCTAACTTCTTATGGCGTCACTAGGGGGAGCATTGTAGGTACAATTTCAATTGTATGTAAATTTTTGTAAGCTGGTAAAAATTATTTTCATAACTTGCAACTAATAAAGAGGAAAATTAATTATAAAATGAAATAAATATAATACAATGTAAATAATTATAAGAAAAATTTTTAATTTCCCTAACGTGTTCCTTGTAATATTTGGAATGTAAAAAATAAATCCAATTGATTTGACTTTATAGTGCCATTCGAATAATTAAATTAAAACAATAAAACTTCTATTTTGTAGTGCGGTAATCGTAGATTATTGACCGGGGGTTTTCAATTTTTTTTTCACGAAATTGCTTGCATATTCTTAAAAGAAACATGAAGGTTCAATTTGTAGATCAATTGCGAATTTACAGATAAGCCCAGTAATATTTGTGCTTGCAATTATCTTATCAGCTTTAATACAAATAGTTTCAAGAAGTAGTGTTCCTTTTATGCTCCACGCTTGTGGGATTTTCTGTTTGGCCGTAAAGAGTAAGTAAAAACAACAACAAATGTGTGAAAATAAAAATTGTTAGCCCTCGTAGGTAAATACTAATCGCCAGCGAAAATTCATACAAATTGAAATAAGAAAATTTGTCATTTTAAGTATTGAGCTCGATCTAATCGACGTTCATATCAGTTTTTAAAGTATTTTCTTGTTTGCGTTGCTGATTGTTCATTGTAATTTTAAACATTTTAATTGAATATTCGTTAAACCTACATTTTCAGAATGACGTCGAACAATTCAAATGTAAATGCAGAGAACACAGCAAGTGAGGCCAGACGCCCAATACAAATACAAGCGCGTGCTTTAGCGGGAAATAGTTCTAGGTAAGCAAGAATAGCAAAATATGTGTGAAAATAAAATAAATTAAGATAAAAATTCAAGGGTACATGGAAAGAAGGAGGTATGCCCATGTTTTTAAATTGTTCAGGAGCGCTCGGATATACCCTTCTTGCTATGTAATGCAAATATCAGAATTAACTATATCTCCTACCTAACAACTTTCTTTAGTTTAAGCTTGGGACATGGAATAGTACTCAATTTATTATTTCATTTTCGACCAGGAGTTGGTATACCTCCTTTTTTCCCTATATCCTTCAATTGTTACATCTTGTCGGTATATGCTAATCTTCAGTGTAAATGCACAAAATGAAAAAAGAAAAAGTATTTTCCTATTTTCGTTGCTGATTGTTGTTGCTTGCAATTTTAAATTTGATGGAATATTTGAAAAAACTAAATTTTGAAAATGCTTTTGAACGATACAAATGTTGTCCCTGAAATTACCGGATTAAGGTGAAAATAGGCGACAGGGAAATTAGCCACGTCCAAATTCCAACAAAAAAGGCTCGTGTCAATTACTTCAGATTCTAATTACAGGTCACACGTCAAAACGAGTGTAGCCACAAACCGAAATTATCACAGCAACGCAAATCTACAACAAATAGAAAAGGGTAGTTATACACTTGAATATTCAAACTACTTCATTGAGAAAGCAAGGCTGAAAAAAAATGAAATTAGAGGGTATTACAGCAACACAAATCAACAAGTAGAAAAGAGTACTTTTGCGGGAGACAATGTTGCTGGGTAAGTAAAAAATAATGGCAACGAATGTGCGAAAATAATTCAAGTAGCATAAAAATTGTTACACCTTGGAAGTAAATACAGATCTTCGGTGTAAATGTAGAAAAATTGAAATATGGAAATTGGTTTTTTAAGTATTGAACTCGATCTAACCGACGTTTGTATCTGTTTTTAAAGTATTTTCCTGTTTGCGTTGCTGATTGTTGTGTGTAATTTCGAAATTTTTAAGTAAATATTTGGTAAAAATAACTTTTCAGAATGGCATCGGACGTTCCAAATGTAGAAGGCGCATTATCAGAAAATGATGGAATAAACCAAGAGAAAGATTGGTCATTTCTCGACCCCCCCAGGTCTATTAATCGAGATTTTAATATCTGGCAACAGGCCAATATAATTCCGAGTAATTACCAAATTACCAAATTACAAGATAAGCAACAGGAAGGTGTAATGCAAGAACCCGTGTCAACAAATGACGGTAGTAATATCATCGAACAAGAAGTTGCGGTTGGAGGCGACATCTCAACCGACGATCAGATCTTGGATGAAGGTGTAATAAAATTAGGCAACGAATTAGCCCCTAATTATTCCAACAACAGAAAACAACAAAAACTGCCAGGTGGCGCAGCAAAATTCTATGCGACCGAAGCTCCAAGCCAAGAATTAATGACAAAAACAGCGAAATTGATAAATAATTCTGGTAATCATTCAGAACAAATGCTTTCATCAGCAGTAACTAAAGTTGAAATTAAAGAACTTGCCAACAGAATCGAGTTATTGCAAAATTTGTTCGAGAAACAATTACAAGGAAAAGAAAATGAATTTAAAAAAATACAAAAAGAAAGAGCCACTGAATTAGATACACATAAAAATGAAATGCAACCTTTAAAATCTGAAAATCAAAAGTTAAAAGACGAATTAGCAAGTTGTAAGCTTGATGCACAAACTGAGCTTAATAAAATGATAACAGAGAAAGTGGAAGCAATTAATAAATTACAAAAAGAAGCAGATGCGGAATTAACCAAAAATGAAGCAGCAAATTTAAACAGCTCTTTACAAGAGGCTAACAACAAAATTGGGAATTTGGAAGGAGAACTAAAAGCAACCAAAAATGAAGTAGCAAATTTAAATAGCTCTTTACAAGAGGCTAACAACAAAATTACGAAATTGGAAGAAAACCTAAACGCAACCAAAGATGAAGCAGCAGATTTAAAATACTATTTAGTAGAAGCTAACAACAAAAATGTTGTTGAAAAAAACAGAAGCACATCAGCTGAGAAACAGTTAAAAGAAACGCTTCAATCAGTGACAGACGAAAAAAATGATCTAAAAGTTACCAAAACAATACTTGAAAAAAAAGTCAAGGAAACCGAACAAAACGTAAAGCTACTAATGAATGAAAATTACAGTTTACAGAATCAAATGGGAGCAAAACAAACGCAATATCATCAAGAATTAAAAAGAATTACCCAAGAATTAACCAATACTATAACTGAAAACATAAAAGATAAGGGAACCAGAGATTCCATAATTATAAATTTACAACACTCCTTACAAGAAGCTAACAAAAAAATTGCAAAATTGAGCAAAAACGTAGAAGAAACCGAAAATATGGCAGCACAATTCAAACGGTCTTCAGAAGCAGCTAACAAGAAAATTGAAAAATTGGAAGATCACCTAAAAACAACCGAATATGAAGAAGCAAATTTCAAATGCTCGTTAGAAGAAGCCAACACAAAAATTGCTAAGTTGGACACAAAAACGAAACTTGACAAAATAGCAACAGATAAAGATGTAGTAGTAATTGACAATTTACAAGACGATATTAACCTAGAAAAAACAAGGACCACAACTGAACAAAAGATGGAGCTACAAGAGTGTGAAAATTGCGGTTTACAGAATCAAATAATAGAAAAGCAAACACAGTGTGACCCATCAAAAAGTGAAACCCAACAATTGCTCGCACACTTAACCATCATTTTAGGTGAACACAAAATAGATAAGAAAAACAACGAATTAAAAATTGCTGGTTTGAAGAAAAAATTGCTAGATCAAAAATGTCGCACAAAAGATTTAAAACACTCTTTAGAAGAAGCGAAAATGGCAGTTGGGAAATTAAAGCAAAACATAGAAACAACCGAAAATAAAGTCAAATCAATCGTTGATGCCGTCACTTCATACTCTCAGAATGAATTGAACAAATTATCAACCAAAATATTGGATCACACCCGGATTATTACTAAGGATAAAATTGCGACAGTAGCAGATAGGAAAAGAATAGATACTCCAAAAGCGAAAATCGAAATATTAAATAATTCACAAGAAGAAGAGCAAGAAGCAGACGAAACGACGTTCACAAAGAAACTGCACGGCTTCACAGCTAGATTCAATTTCATTTCAAGGCAAGTCAAAAAATATTCAAAAACTACAGATCCAGAACAGATAAAAGTATGTCGAAAATTGTTGAATGGCTTAATTCAGGATTTAAATAATGCGCGCACTTGCACACATAAAAAAGAAAAACAGGAAGTTAAGGATAACATCAATTTGTTGCTGGAACAACTGAATACTTTTAATTAAAATTATAATTTAGCATTAACCACAAATAAAACAGTTTTTCACATTGAAAGTAATTTGTTTTTATGTCGTTGTAGCTTGCAGACGAAAGTTTATGATTGAGCAAGAAATGCAAGAGCGACTGGCCTATATAACAATTAGACCATAATAGTCCAAGCAAAATGTCACCAAAAGGGGGGTTACCCTGCAAAAGGTCGGTCAGGTTTGGTTTTTTGATATGTTTTATCATAAAAGTCACTAATGTTAATGTCCAGTTTTTGACCTCGTGACCTCTCCGGAAGGTGTTGAAAATGGGGTTTGAACTTAAGAAAAACACGTTTTTGAGTACGCTGCGCAAACGGCTATGTGTAGATAAATTGGAATATTTAGTTTTTTAATCTATACATACACGTGATTGCACGTGCCAACTTTCAGGAGTCTAGGAGAATTTTGACGTTTTCGTTATTTTGGACTCCGCGCCCCGTTTGATATAAAACTGCACTGGTCCAAGGGTGTCAGTAGCAAAAAAACAAAAATTGCACTTCTGTGCCCCATAAGCTGTCACGTATTCATGGAATGGAAATTTTTTTAGATTGGTTATAATGGGCAGGTTTGAGAGCACACTGAAACCGTACTAAAAATAGGGAGTTTTTCAATAATTTTCCAAGTTTGATTTGCTCGCCGTGTGGTCATTTTTCATCCAATTGGATCAAACAAAAAACCATAGTAAAGAGCCTTTAATTCCCATTACAGTGCCATATCACTTGCTTCGATATAACTAGTGTATCAGCATGGAGCGCACGAAACGTGAGATAACAGCAAAAACAGTTAATTTGCGGTTTAAGCAATCAAAGTGGTGAACTTCAAAAAATCGTAACTCATAAACTATTGGTCCTAGAGTAGCGGTCTTGATTCGATTCTGAATGCCTATATCTTCAGGTATTTAAATGAGTCAAAATTATTTTTTTCCAAAAAGCCGTTTGCGCAGCGTACTCAAAAACATGTTTTTTTTTAAGTTCAACCCCCATTTTCAACACCTTCCGGAAAGGTCACGAGGTCAAAAACTGGACATTTACATTAGGGGCATTTATGATAAAACATATCAAAAAACCAAACCTGACCGACCTTTTGCAGGGTAAAAATACATTTTTACTGGGCTATAACGGAGTGACGAATCATTCATTCGTCCTTGATCACAGGATACATAAAATCATCCTAATTTAATGCGATAATAACTTTAACTGGACCTAACGTGCAATTGAATTATTATTTATTAAAAATCTCCCTCGTTTCGACTTATGCAGTTGCATAACGTGTGTTAATAATTAATTCTGCAATTTTGTACCACAATCCAACTTGGTATTATAAGTAATATTTACTATTTTCTCTTCTTAACGATTAATTAATTCAATTTGGTAATTTTAGATGTGTGACGTAATCGGCATTGATTTGGGCATAAAAATTGTTAAATGTAGGTAATCTGCAGTGGGAATGCTTGAGAATTGAAACAGGAAAATTTATTTATTTAAGTATAGAATGCAATCTAATTTCCCTGTATGCGTTGCTGATTGTTAAACAATGGGACCATACCGGAGTGACGAACAATTCATTTATCCTTGATCATCCTAATTTAATTTGGCTTGGTAATAGTAATCTTATCTGAACTTCACATGTAACTTATATTTATTATTTATTAAAAACCTTCCTGTTAATAATTAATTGAAACATAATCCAACTGTGGTATTGTAAGTGATATTTTATATTTTCTCATCTTAACGATTAATTAATTCAATTTGGTAATTTTAGATGTGTGACATAATCGGCATTGATTTGGGCACTTCAAATTCTTGTGTGGCTGCGGTTATAAACGGAAAAATCGAAGTAATTCAAGACGTACATGGCAAACGCCTTACTCCTTCTTGTGTAGCATTTGATGAAGGTCAAATCTTAGTCGGACGACGTGCCAGAGAGTTCCCAGTATCAACAAATACGGTTTATGGTAATACTAAAAGGAAGTGAACTAGTAAACTTTATAAATCAATTTCAGAGTTCAAAAGATTGATTGGCCAATATTCCGACGATTCGGATGTTCAAAAAGACATCCAAAATTTTACTTACGACATCTTCAACGATTGTGGTGTACCTAAGATAAAAGTAAATAACGATCAAAAACTTAATGGAATGTACCCGGAAGAAATGAGCGCTTATATCCTGGAGCACTTGAAATCGATTGCAGAATACCGTTTAAAGAAAACAATTAGTAAAGCGGTGATCACAATTCCTGTTTACTTCAAGGAATCCCAAAAGCAAGCGACTATTGATGCAAGCAAAATTGCTGGATTTGAGAAGGTCACCATAATAACTGAACCCATTGCGGCAGCTCTTGCTTACACTTATGAGAAGAACAAGACATTTTCTGGACATATTCTGATTTATGATTTTGGAGGTGGCACTTTCGATGTCTCAATAGTCTCTTACAAAAATGGAGTTTCTAATGTTAAAGCGGCCGATGGTGACTCACACCTCGGTGGTAAAGATTTTGACGACGAGTTAGTCAACTACATAAAAACCTACTGCAAGGTTTCTTTCTCAGACAGAGATGACTTGCGCCGTTTGAAACGAAAATGTGAAAAGTGTAAAAAACGACTTTCGAATTCAGAAAGAGAACGTTTTGAATTGAATTATATCAATGGAACGCAAGATATAGATACCGTTTTATCTAGGGGAATATTCGAAAATTTGATTCGAAAAACAGTTGAGAAAACCATAACTATTGTTGAGAAATGCTTAAGGGATTCCAACGTTAAAAAATGGGAAATCGATGAAGTTGTCATTGTTGGAGGGTCCACGCGAGTCCCTCTGGTGCGTCGGTTGCTGGTTGAATTTTTCGAAGGAAAAAAATTGAACGAGACTTTAAATCCGGACGAAGCTGTGGCGTATGGAGCTGCTGTTTACGCTGCAAATATTTCTGCAAGAAAAGAGGAAGGGGAAGATGTCGCTCCGTTACCAATTAAGACCGAAGTTATTAGAAGGTATGACACTGCCAAAACAAATTTTCAACCGGATGTACAAAGCATGTTGGATGTTGGAAGCGAATCGAATTCAATCGAAGATTATCATCAGCGTTATGATTTTGAAGAAAGCAAGCGAAATTTTGCAGATTTTCTGCAAACGTTTATTGAGAAAGTTGAAAAACTACCTGATCTTGAGGCGCGTAATCGCTTGATGAAGTTGAGCACCGATGCTAAGGAGTGGTGTAATACATTAAGTATTGGAGATGTTGAGGAAATGGAGTATAAAAAAGAATGGCTGACGGTGCAGTTTAGCAAATATTTAAGCCGGAACCAACCAGACCGTAAAACAATTTGCAGTATAATGTAAACAGGGGCTATTTTTAGTGTAAGTGTAATAAGATACAAATTGGCGTCACTAGGAGGAGCGTTGTAGGTACAATTTCAATTGTATGTAAATTTTTGTAAGCTGGTAAAAATTATTTTCATAACTTGCAACTAATAAAGAGGAAAATGATGTATAAAATGAAATAAATGTATACAATATAAATAATTATAAGAAATTTTTTAAATTTCCTTAACGTGTTCCCTGTAATATTTTGAATGTAAAAAAGAAATCGAATTGATTTGACTTTATAGTGTCATGACGCCGTTAGAATAATTAAATTCAAAATAATAAAACTCCTATTTTTTTTCACGAAATTGCTACATATTCTTAAAAGAAACGTGGAGGTTCAATTTGTAGATAAAATATGAATTTACAGATAAGCTCAGCAATATTTGAGCTTGCAATTATCTTATCAGTTTTAATACAAAGTTTCATTCCTTTAATGCTCTTACGTTTGTGGGATCTTCTGTTTGGCTGTAAAGTGTAAGTAAAAATAGCAACAAATGTGTAAAAATAAAAATTGTTAGCCCTTGTAGGTAAATACTAATCGCCAGCGTAAATTCATACCAATTGAAATAAGAAAATTTGTCATTTTAAATATTGAGCTCGATCTAATCGACGTTCATATCAGTTTTTAAAGTATTTTCCTGTTTGCGTTGCTGATTGTTCAGTGTAATTTTAAACATTTTAATTGAATATTCGTTAAACGTATATTTTCAGAATGACGTCGAACAATTCAAATGTAACCCCTATAACTGCAGAGAACACAGCAAGTGAGGCCAGACGCCCAATACAAATACAAGCACGTGCTTCTTCGGGAAATAGTTCTAGGTAAGCAAGAATAGCAAAAAATGTGCGAAAATAAAATAAATTAAGATAAAAATTCAAGGGTACACGGAAAGAAGGAGGTATGTCTATGTTTTTAAATTGTTCTGGAGCGCTCGGACACAACCTTCATGCTATGTAATGCAAATATCAGAATTAACTATATCTCCTACCTAACAGCTTTCTTTAGTTTAAGCTTGGTACGTGGGATACTACTCAATTTATTATTTCATTTTCGGCCAGGAGTGGGTATACCTTCTTTTTTCCTTATACCCTTCAATTGTTACATTTTGTCAGTATACAGGGAGCGCCAGCCAACTGGAGTAAATTCATTATTTCAATTATTGTGCATATTGAGAAAAAATCCCGAAACACGTCATTTTTAGTCTATCACGTCATATCCTGTAAAGTGAAAATTTCATTCCTAACTTCAACCCCCTTCGAGTGACAGTTGCAACCCCCAAATTTTTAAATAGGAATAGGGGGCTTGTGATACCTCGTTTGAAAGGTCTCTTCATGCTCTATACAAAAATGATATAATTTAAAAATTTATCGTAAAAATGAAGAGTAAAAAAAAATTAATCTGTTTAACGAAATTCGTTATGACGCACTAAAAAAATCAAAAACTAATAGCGTTTGGTTCTTGATACTGAGAAGGCAAGCAAAAACAATTGAAATGTTCAGAAAGTGACATAAAAACTTATCAACATTTTTCGTTAGCTGATATTGTTAGTTTAGTTTAAAGCTTTGATTGATATATTTTTTATTGTATTAGATTACTAAGAACGAAACGCTATTAATTTTTGATTTTTTAATGTGTTGTAGCGAATTTCGTTAAAGAGATTAATTTTTTTTTACTCTTCATTTTTGCAATAAATTTTTAAACCATAGCATTTTTGAATAGAGCATGAAGAGACCTTTCAAATGAGGTATCACAAGCCCCCCTTTCCCATTTAAAAATTTGGGGGTTGCAACTGTCACTCGAACGGGGTTGAGGTTAGGGATGAAATTTTCACTTTACAGGATATGACGTGATAGACTAAAAATGGCGTGTTTCGGGATTTTTTCTCAATATGCACAATAATTGAAATAATGAATTTATTCCAGTTGGCTGGCGCTCACTGTTACTAATCTTCAGTGTAAATGTACAAAAAATGAAAAAGGTATTTTCCTATTTTCGTTGCTGATTGTTGGTTGCAATTTTAAATTTGATGGAATATTTGATAAAACTAAATTTTCAAAGTGCTTTTGAACGATACAAATGTTGTCCCTGAAATTGCCGGATTAAGGTGAAAATAGGCGACAGGGAAATTAGCCATGTCCAAATTTCCAACAAAAAAGGCTCGTGTCAATTACTTTAGATTCTAATAACAGGTCACAGATCAAAACGAGTGTAGCCACAAACCGAAATTATCACAACAACGCAAATCTACAACAAATACATAAGGGTAGTTATACACTAGAATATTCAAGCTACCTCATTGAAAAAGCAAGGTTGGAAAAAATTAGAGGGTATCGCAGTAACAAAAATCAACAAGTAGAAAAGAGTGCTTTTGCGGGAAACAATGTTGCTGGGTAAGTAAAAAAAAATGCAACAAATGTGCGAAAATAATTGAAGTAGCATAAAAATTGTTACACCTTGAAAGTAAATACCGATCTTCAGTGTAAATGTAGAAAAATTGAAATATGGAAATTGATTTTTTAAGTATTGAACTCGATCTAACCGACGTTTGTATCAGTTTTTAAAATATTTTCCTGTTTGCGTTGCTGATTGTTGTGTAATTTCGAAATTTTTAAGTAAATATTTGGTAAAAATGACTTTTCAGAATGACATCGGACGTTCCAAATGTAGAAGGCAAATTATCAGAAAACGATGGAATGAACGAAGGGAAAGATTGGTCATTTCTCGACCCCCCCACGTCTATTAATTCAGATTTTAATATCGGGCAACAGGCCAATGTAATTCCGAGTAATCATAGCAACACAAAAGAACCAACCGAAACGGGTACTTTTACAAAAACATATTCAACCTTCGACGACAAAACAAGTGAGACCAAAAATGTAAGACAAGAATTGTTGAAAGAAATTCGTCCATCGGAAGAATGTAACGATAAACTTTTGGAAGAAAAGAACGATGATAATACAACCAAAGAAGAAATACAACTTTCAAAATCCAAGATTGAGGAGATGAAGGAATTGGGAAGTTGTAAAAATGATGCAAAAACTGAACGCGAAAAAGAAGATGAAAAGAAGAAATCTGTATTAATTACCAAATTACAAGATAAGCAACAGGAGGGTGTAATGCAAGAACCCGTGTCAACAAATGACGGTAGTAATATCATCGAACAAGAAGTTGCGGTTGGAGGCGACATCTCAACCGACGATCAGATCTTGGATAAAGGTGTAATAAAATTAGGCAACGAATTAGCCCCTAATTATTCCAACAACAGAAAACAACAAAAACTGCCAGGTGGCGCAGCAAAATTCTATGCGACCGAAGCTCCAAGCCAAGAATTAATGACAAAAACAGCGAAATTGATAAATAATTCTGGTAATCATTCAGAACAAATGCTTTCATCAGCAGTAACTAAAGTTGAAATTAAAGAACTTGCCAACAGAATCGAGTTATTGCAAAATTTGGTCGAGAAACAATTACAAGGAAAAGAAAATGAATTTAAAAAAATACAAAAAGAAAGAGCCACTGAATTAGATACACATAAAAATGAAATGCAACCTTTAAAATCTGAAAATCAAAAGTTAAAAGACGAATTAGCAAGTTGTAAGCTTGATGCACAAACTGAGCTTAATAAAATGATAACAGAGAAAGTGGAAGCAATTAATAAATTACAAAAAGAAGCAGATGCGGAATTAGATACACACAGAAAAGAAATGCAAACTTTAAAATCTGAAGATCAGAAGTTAAAAGACGAATTAGCAAGTTGTAAGCTTGATGCACAAACTGACCTTAATAAAATGATGACAGCGAAAGAGGAAGCAATTAATAAATTACAAAAAAAAGCAGATGCGGAATTAGATACACACAAAAAGGAAATTCAATCTTTAAAATCTGAAAAACAAAAGTTAAAAGACGAATTAGCAAGTTGTAAGGATGCTGCGAAAACTGTACATACAAATTTTGATGATCAAAAAGCTGAACTTAGAAAAATGATAACAGAGAAAGTGGAAGCAATTACAAAATTAGAATACGATATGAAAATTGAAAATAACAGAAGCACATTAGTTGAAAAACCGTTAACAGCAACGCTTCAATCAGTGACAGACGAAAAAAATGACCTAAAATGCACCAAAACAATACTTGAAAAAAAAGTCAAGGAAACCGAAGAAAACATAAAGCTACGAATGAATGAAAAATACAGTTTACAGAATCAAATAGTAGCAAAACAAGCGCATTATCATCAGGAATTAAGAAGAATTAGCCAAGAATTAACCAATACTATAACTGAAAACATAAAAGAGAAGGCAAATAGAGATTCCATAATTATAAATTTACAACACTCCTTACAAGAAGCTAACAAAACAATTGCGAAATTGAACAAAAACGTAGAAAAAACCAAAAATGAAGCAGCAAATTTAAACAGCTCTTTACAAGAGGCTAACAACAAAATTGGGAATTTGGAAGGAGAACTAAAAGCAACCAAAAATGAAGTAGCAAATTTAAATAGCTCTTTACAAGAGGCTAACAACAAAATTACGAAATTGGAAGAAAACCTAAACGCAACCAAAGATGAAGCAGCAGATTTAAAATACTATTTAGTAGAAGCTAACAACAAAAATGTTGTTGAAAAAAACAGAAGCACATCAGCTGAGAAACAGTTAAAAGAAACGCTTCAATCAGTGACAGACGAAAAAAATGATCTAAAAGTTACCAAAACAATACTTGAAAAAAAAGTCAAGGAAACCGAACAAAACGTAAAGCTACTAATGAATGAAAATTACAGTTTACAGAATCAAATGGGAGCAAAACAAACGCAATATCATCAAGAATTAAAAAGAATTACCCAAGAATTAACCAATACTATAACTGAAAACATAAAAGATAAGGGAACCAGAGATTCCATAATTATAAATTTACAACACTCCTTACAAGAAGCTAACAAAAAAATTGCAAAATTGAGCAAAAACGTAGAAGAAACCGAAAATATGGCAGCACAATTCAAACGGTCTTCAGAAGCAGCTAACAAGAAAATTGAAAAATTGGAAGATCACCTAAAAACAACCGAATATGAAGAAGCAAATTTCAAATGCTCGTTAGAAGAAGCCAACACAAAAATTGCTAAGTTGGACACAAAAACGAAACTTGACAAAATAGCAACAGATAAAGATGTAGTAGTAATTGACAATTTACAAGACGATATTAACCTAGAAAAAACAAGGACCACAACTGAACAAAAGATGGAGCTACAAGAGTGTGAAAATTGCGGTTTACAGAATCAAATAATAGAAAAGCAAACACAGTGTGACCCATCAAAAAGTGAAACCCAACAATTGCTCGCACACTTAACCATCATTTTAGGTGAACACAAAATAGATAAGAAAAACAACGAATTAAAAATTGCTGGTTTGAAGAAAAAATTGCTAGATCAAAAATGTCGCACAAAAGATTTAAAACACTCTTTAGAAGAAGCGAAAATGGCAGTTGGGAAATTAAAGCAAAACATAGAAACAACCGAAAATAAAGTCAAATCAATCGTTGATGCCGTCACTTCATACTCTCAGAATGAATTGAACAAATTATCAACCAAAATATTGGATCACACCCGGATTATTACTAAGGATAAAATTGCGACAGTAGCAGATAGGAAAAGAATAGATACTCCAAAAGCGAAAATCGAAATATTAAATAATTCACAAGAAGAAGAGCAAGAAGCAGACGAAACGACGTTCACAAAGAAACTGCACGGCTTCACAGCTAGATTCAATTTCATTTCAAGGCAAGTCAAAAAATATTCAAAAACTACAGATCCAGAACAGATAAAAGTATGTCGAAAATTGTTGAATGGCTTAATTCAGGATTTAAATAATGCGCGCACTTGCACACATAAAAAAGAAAAACAGGAAGTTAAGGATAACATCAATTTGTTGCTGGAACAACTGAATACTTTTAATTAAAATTATAATTTAGCATTAACCACAAATAAAACAGTTTTTCACATTGAAAGTAATTTGTTTTTATGTCGTTGTAGCTTGCAGACGAAAGTTTATGATTGAGCAAGAAATGCAAGAGCGACTGGCCTATATAACAATTAGACCATAATAGTCCAAGCAAAATGTCACCAAAAGGGGGGTTACCCTGCAAAAGGTCGGTCAGGTTTGGTTTTTTGATATGTTTTATCATAAAAGTCACTAATGTTAATGTCCAGTTTTTGACCTCGTGACCTCTCCGGAAGGTGTTGAAAATGGGGTTTGAACTTAAGAAAAACACGTTTTTGAGTACGCTGCGCAAACGGCTATGTGTAGATAAATTGGAATATTTAGTTTTTTAATCTATACATACACGTGATTGCACGTGCCAACTTTCAGGAGTCTAGGAGAATTTTGACGTTTTCGTTATTTTGGACTCCGCGCCCCGTTTGATATAAAACTGCACTGGTCCAAGGGTGTCAGTAGCAAAAAAACAAAAATTGCACTTCTGTGCCCCATAAGCTGTCACGTATTCATGGAATGGAAATTTTTTTAGATTGGTTATAATGGGCAGGTTTGAGAGCACACTGAAACCGTACTAAAAATAGGGAGTTTTTCAATAATTTTCCAAGTTTGATTTGCTCGCCGTGTGGTCATTTTTCATCCAATTGGATCAAACAAAAAACCATAGTAAAGAGCCTTTAATTCCCATTACAGTGCCATATCACTTGCTTCGATATAACTAGTGTATCAGCATGGAGCGCACGAAACGTGAGATAACAGCAAAAACAGTTAATTTGCGGTTTAAGCAATCAAAGTGGTGAACTTCAAAAAATCGTAACTCATAAACTATTGGTCCTAGAGTAGCGGTCTTGATTCGATTCTGAATGCCTATATCTTCAGGTATTTAAATGAGTCAAAATTATTTTTTTCCAAAAAGCCGTTTGCGCAGCGTACTCAAAAACATGTTTTTTTTTAAGTTCAACCCCCATTTTCAACACCTTCCGGAAAGGTCACGAGGTCAAAAACTGGACATTTACATTAGGGGCATTTATGATAAAACATATCAAAAAACCAAACCTGACCGACCTTTTGCAGGGTAAAAATACATTTTTACTGGGCTATAACGGAGTGACGAATCATTCATTCGTCCTTGATCACAGGATACATAAAATCATTTTAATTTAATGCGATAATAACTTTAACTGGACCTAACGTGCAATTGAATTATTATTTATTAAAAATCTCCCTCGTTTCGACTTATGCAGTTGCATAACGTGTGTTAATAATTAATTCTGCAATTTTGTACCACAATCCAACTTGGTATTATAAGTAATATTTACTATTTTCTCTTCTTAACGATTAATTAATTCAATTTGGTAATTTTAGATGTGTGACGTAATCGGCATTGATTTGGGCATAAAAATTGTTAAATGTAGGTAATCTGCAGTGGGAATGCTTGAGAATTGAAACAGGAAAATTTATTTATTTAAGTATAGAATGCAATCTAATTTCCCTGTATGCGTTGCTGATTGTTAAACAATGGGACCATACCGGAGTGACGAACAATTCATTTATCCTTGATCATCCTAATTTAATTTGGCTTGGTAATAGTAATCTTATCTGAACTTCACATGTAACTTATATTTATTATTTATTAAAAACCTTCCTGTTAATAATTAATTGAAACATAATCCAACTGTGGTATTGTAAGTGATATTTTATATTTTCTCATCTTAACGATTAATTAATTCAATTTGGTAATTTTAGATGTGTGACATAATCGGCATTGATTTGGGCACTTCAAATTCTTGTGTGGCTGCGGTTATAAACGGAAAAATCGAAGTAATTCAAGACGTACATGGCAAACGCCTTACTCCTTCTTGTGTAGCATTTGATGAAGGTCAAATCTTAGTCGGACGACGTGCCAGAGAGTTCCCAGTATCAACAAATACGGTTTATGGTAATACTAAAAGGAAGTGAACTAGTAAACTTTATAAATCAATTTCAGAGTTCAAAAGATTGATTGGCCAATATTCCGACGATTCGGATGTTCAAAAAGACATCCAAAATTTTACTTACGACATCTTCAACGATTGTGGTGTACCTAAGATAAAAGTAAATAACGATCAAAAACTTAATGGAATGTACCCGGAAGAAATGAGCGCTTATATCCTGGAGCACTTGAAATCGATTGCAGAATACCGTTTAAAGAAAACAATTAGTAAAGCGGTGATCACAATTCCTGTTTACTTCAAAGAATCCCAAAAGCAAGCGACTATTGATGCAAGCAAAATTGCTGGATTTGAGAAGGTCACCATAATAACTGAACCCATTGCGGCAGCTCTTGCTTACACTTATGAGAAGAACAAGACATTTTCTGGACATATTCTGATTTATGATTTTGGAGGTGGCACTTTCGATGTCTCAATAGTCTCTTACAAAAATGGAGTTTCTAATGTTAAAGCGGCCGATGGTGACTCACACCTCGGTGGTAAAGATTTTGACGACGAGTTAGTCAACTACATAAAAACCTACTGCAAGGTTTCTTTCTCAGACAGAGATGACTTGCGCCGTTTGAAACGAAAATGTGAAAAGTGTAAAAAACGACTTTCGAATTCAGAAAGAGAACGTTTTGAATTGAATTATATCAATGGAACGCAAGATATAGATACCGTTTTATCTAGGGGAATATTCGAAAATTTGATTCGAAAAACAGTTGAGAAAACCATAACTATTGTTGAGAAATGCTTAAGGGATTCCAACGTTAAAAAATGGGAAATCGATGAAGTTGTCATTGTTGGAGGGTCCACGCGAGTCCCTCTGGTGCGTCGGTTGCTGGTTGAATTTTTCGAAGGAAAAAAATTGAACGAGACTTTAAATCCGGACGAAGCTGTGGCGTATGGAGCTGCTGTTTACGCTGCAAATATTTCTGCAAGAAAAGAGGAAGGGGAAGATGTCGCTCCGTTACCAATTAAGACCGAAGTTATTAGAAGGTATGACACTGCCAAAACAAATTTTCAACCGGATGTACAAAGCATGTTGGATGTTGGAAGCGAATCGAATTCAATCGAAGATTATCATCAGCGTTATGATTTTGAAGAAAGCAAGCGAAATTTTGCAGATTTTCTGCAAACGTTTATTGAGAAAGTTGAAAAACTACCTGATCTTGAGGCGCGTAATCGCTTGATGAAGTTGAGCACCGATGCTAAGGAGTGGTGTAATACATTAAGTATTGGAGATGTTGAGGAAATGGAGTATAAAAAAGAATGGCTGACGGTGCAGTTTAGCAAATATTTAAGCCGGAACCAACCAGACCGTAAAACAATTTGCAGTATAATGTAAACAGGGGCTATTTTTAGTGTAAGTGTAATAAGATACAAATTGGCGTCACTAGGAGGAGCGTTGTAGGTACAATTTCAATTGTATGTAAATTTTTGTAAGCTGGTAAAAATTATTTTCATAACTTGCAACTAATAAAGAGGAAAATGATGTATAAAATGAAATAAATGTATACAATATAAATAATTATAAGAAATTTTTTAAATTTCCTTAACGTGTTCCCTGTAATATTTTGAATGTAAAAAAGAAATCGAATTGATTTGACTTTATAGTGTCATGACGCCGTTAGAATAATTAAATTCAAAATAATAAAACTCCTATTTTTTTTCACGAAATTGCTACATATTCTTAAAAGAAACGTGGAGGTTCAATTTGTAGATAAAATATGAATTTACAGATAAGCTCAGCAATATTTGAGCTTGCAATTATCTTATCAGTTTTAATACAAAGTTTCATTCCTTTAATGCTCTTACGTTTGTGGGATCTTCTGTTTGGCTGTAAAGTGTAAGTAAAAATAGCAACAAATGTGTAAAAATAAAAATTGTTAGCCCTTGTAGGTAAATACTAATCGCCAGCGTAAATTCATACCAATTGAAATAAGAAAATTTGTCATTTTAAATATTGAGCTCGATCTAATCGACGTTCATATCAGTTTTTAAAGTATTTTCCTGTTTGCGTTGCTGATTGTTCAGTGTAATTTTAAACATTTTAATTGAATATTCGTTAAACGTATATTTTCAGAATGACGTCGAACAATTCAAATGTAACCCCTATAACTGCAGAGAACACAGCAAGTGAGGCCAGACGCCCAATACAAATACAAGCACGTGCTTCTTCGGGAAATAGTTCTAGGTAAGCAAGAATAGCAAAAAATGTGCGAAAATAAAATAAATTAAGATAAAAATTCAAGGGTACACGGAAAGAAGGAGGTATGTCTATGTTTTTAAATTGTTCTGGAGCGCTCGGACACAACCTTCATGCTATGTAATGCAAATATCAGAATTAACTATATCTCCTACCTAACAGCTTTCTTTAGTTTAAGCTTGGTACGTGGGATACTACTCAATTTATTATTTCATTTTCGGCCAGGAGTGGGTATACCTTCTTTTTTCCTTATACCCTTCAATTGTTACATTTTGTCAGTATACAGGGAGCGCCAGCCAACTGGAGTAAATTCATTATTTCAATTATTGTGCATATTGAGAAAAAATCCCGAAACACGTCATTTTTAGTCTATCACGTCATATCCTGTAAAGTGAAAATTTCATTCCTAACTTCAACCCCCTTCGAGTGACAGTTGCAACCCCCAAATTTTTAAATAGGAATAGGGGGCTTGTGATACCTCGTTTGAAAGGTCTCTTCATGCTCTATACAAAAATGATATAATTTAAAAATTTATCGTAAAAATGAAGAGTAAAAAAAAATTAATCTGTTTAACGAAATTCGTTATGACGCACTAAAAAAATCAAAAACTAATAGCGTTTGGTTCTTGATACTGAGAAGGCAAGCAAAAACAATTGAAATGTTCAGAAAGTGACATAAAAACTTATCAACATTTTTCGTTAGCTGATATTGTTAGTTTAGTTTAAAGCTTTGATTGATATATTTTTTATTGTATTAGATTACTAAGAACGAAACGCTATTAATTTTTGATTTTTTAATGTGTTGTAGCGAATTTCGTTAAAGAGATTAATTTTTTTTTACTCTTCATTTTTGCAATAAATTTTTAAACCATAGCATTTTTGAATAGAGCATGAAGAGACCTTTCAAATGAGGTATCACAAGCCCCCCTTTCCCATTTAAAAATTTGGGGGTTGCAACTGTCACTCGAACGGGGTTGAGGTTAGGGATGAAATTTTCACTTTACAGGATATGACGTGATAGACTAAAAATGGCGTGTTTCGGGATTTTTTCTCAATATGCACAATAATTGAAATAATGAATTTATTCCAGTTGGCTGGCGCTCACTGTTACTAATCTTCAGTGTAAATGTACAAAAAATGAAAAAGGTATTTTCCTATTTTCGTTGCTGATTGTTGGTTGCAATTTTAAATTTGATGGAATATTTGATAAAACTAAATTTTCAAAGTGCTTTTGAACGATACAAATGTTGTCCCTGAAATTGCCGGATTAAGGTGAAAATAGGCGACAGGGAAATTAGCCATGTCCAAATTTCCAACAAAAAAGGCTCGTGTCAATTACTTTAGATTCTAATAACAGGTCACAGATCAAAACGAGTGTAGCCACAAACCGAAATTATCACAACAACGCAAATCTACAACAAATACATAAGGGTAGTTATACACTAGAATATTCAAGCTACCTCATTGAAAAAGCAAGGTTGGAAAAAATTAGAGGGTATCGCAGTAACAAAAATCAACAAGTAGAAAAGAGTGCTTTTGCGGGAAACAATGTTGCTGGGTAAGTAAAAAAAAATGCAACAAATGTGCGAAAATAATTGAAGTAGCATAAAAATTGTTACACCTTGAAAGTAAATACCGATCTTCAGTGTAAATGTAGAAAAATTGAAATATGGAAATTGATTTTTTAAGTATTGAACTCGATCTAACCGACGTTTGTATCAGTTTTTAAAATATTTTCCTGTTTGCGTTGCTGATTGTTGTGTAATTTCGAAATTTTTAAGTAAATATTTGGTAAAAATGACTTTTCAGAATGACATCGGACGTTCCAAATGTAGAAGGCAAATTATCAGAAAACGATGGAATGAACGAAGGGAAAGATTGGTCATTTCTCGACCCCCCCACGTCTATTAATTCAGATTTTAATATCGGGCAACAGGCCAATGTAATTCCGAGTAATCATAGCAACACAAAAGAACCAACCGAAACGGGTACTTTTACAAAAACATATTCAACCTTCGACGACAAAACAAGTGAGACCAAAAATGTAAGACAAGAATTGTTGAAAGAAATTCGTCCATCGGAAGAATGTAACGATAAACTTTTGGAAGAAAAGAACGATGATAATACAACCAAAGAAGAAATACAACTTTCAAAATCCAAGATTGAGGAGATGAAGGAATTGGGAAGTTGTAAAAATGATGCAAAAACTGAACGCGAAAAAGAAGATGAAAAGAAGAAATCTGTATTAATTACCAAATTACAAGATAAGCAACAGGAGGGTGTAATGCAAGAACCCGTGTCAACAAATGACGGTAGTAATATCATCGAACAAGAAGTTGCGGTTGGAGGCGACATCTCAACCGACGATCAGATCTTGGATAAAGGTGTAATAAAATTAGGCAACGAATTAGCCCCTAATTATTCCAACAACAGAAAACAACAAAAACTGCCAGGTGGCGCAGCAAAATTCTATGCGACCGAAGCTCCAAGCCAAGAATTCATGACAAAAACAGCGAAATTGATAAATAATTCTGGTAATCATTCAGAACAAATGCTTTCATCAGCAGTAACTAAAGTTGAAATTAAAGAACTTGCCAACAGAATCGAGTTATTGCAAAATTTGGTCGAGAAACAATTACAAGGAAAAGAAAATGAATTTAAAAAAATACAAAAAGAAAGAGCCACTGAATTAGATACACATAAAAATGAAATGCAACCTTTAAAATCTGAAAATCAAAAGTTAAAAGACGAATTAGCAAGTTGTAAGCTTGATGCACAAACTGAGCTTAATAAAATGATAACAGATAAAGTGGAAGCAATTAATAAATTACAAAAAGAAGCAGATGCGGAATTAGATACACACAGAAAAGAAATGCAAACTTTAAAATCTGAAGATCAGAAGTTAAAAGACGAATTAGCAAGTTGTAAGCTTGATGCACAAACTGAGCTTAATAAAATGATGACAGCGAAAGAGGAAGCAATTAATAAATTACAAAAAAAAGCAGATGCGGAATTAGATACACACAAAAAGGAAATTCAATCTTTAAAATCTGAAAAACAAAAGTTAAAAGACGAATTAGCAAGTTGTAAGGATGCTGCGAAAACTGTACATACAAATTTTGATGATCAAAAAGCTGAACTTAGAAAAATGATAACAGAGAAAGTGGAAGCAATTACAAAATTAGAATACGATATGAAAATTGAAAATAACAGAAGCACATTAGTTGAAAAACAGTTAACAGCAACGCTTCAATCAGTGACAGACGAAAAAAATGACCTAAAATGCACCAAAACAATACTTGAAAAAAAAGTCAAGGAAACCGAAGAAAACATAAAGCTACGAATGAATGAAAAATACAGTTTACAGAATCAAATAGTAGCAAAACAAGCGCATTATCATCAGGAATTAAGAAGAATTAGCCAAGAATTAACCAATACTATAACTGAAAACATAAAAGAGAAGGCAAATAGAGATTCCATAATTATAAATTTACAACACTCCTTACAAGAAGCTAACAAAACAATTGCGAAATTGAACAAAAACGTAGAAAAAACCAAAAATGAAGCAGCAAATTTAAACAGCTCTTTACAAGAGGCTAACAACAAAATTGGGAATTTGGAAGGAGAACTAAAAGCAACCAAAAATGAAGTAGCAAATTTAAATAGCTCTTTACAAGAGGCTAACAACAAAATTACGAAATTGGAAGAAAACCTAAACGCAACCAAAGATGAAGCAGCAGATTTAAAATACTATTTAGTAGAAGCTAACAACAAAAATGTCCAATTGATTAAAAAGATAAAAATAACCGAAGATGAAGTCAAATTAGCCAAAACAACAATAAAACAAACCCTAGATACATTCTCTCACCAATTACACAAATTATCAAACCAAATCCAACTACGCAACCAGATCAGTACTTACGATGAAATTAAGAAATTTGCAGGAAAGAAAATACTGGATGATGCAAAGGCGGAAATTGACAAGATTATGACACGTTCAGAAACGATTTCAGAAAAAATTCGTATTTTCAAAGGAACCACTTCCGATAAATCATTCATAGAGCTGAGGGAAATACTGCTTAGAATCCTGGAAGATTTGGATAAGGTCGACAGTTTCGGAATTGAGGCGATAAAAGCGGCGAGAAAAGTCGCCATTAAGGACATTCAAATAATGCTTGAAAATTTGCAAAAGAGGTGCCGGTTGGAAAGCGATTTTAAAAGAAGACCTTTTTCTAATATGACCTAAGACCTCTAGGTCTTGGTATTTTTTATTTTATTTTAGTTATTGTTGGGTATGAAGGTTGTTTGCAGTGAAAAAATATTTTATTGTATTTAATTTAAATAATTCTTCTTTGGTAAATTGAAGGAGATTAAATTATCAATTTTATGTATTACTAAAATAAATTTTAATAATCGTTCTTGTATTTATTGCCAACTATCAATCGTATCTAAAAAGATTAGATAACTAAACTCAAAATTTATTCCTGGGACCACTTTTAGTTACGTTAGCGAAGTGAAATAAAATGAGCGACATAAAATCCGATACCCAAACAACTGTTACAATTCCCAGCAAAGATGTGGTTGAAGACGTGACTTCACTTCAACCTACAGTCAATACTAAACGTCCAACCCTGCATGTGGCTGCGCAACCACCGGCCAACACAGCCAAGGAAGAATATCATCCAGAAACAAATATCCTTTTTCTTGGCGAAACCGGAGCCGGAAAATCGACATTCATCAATGCTTTTGTGAACTACCTGACCTTCAGCACTTTAGAACAGGCAATTTCCGGTCAACTCATCGGATTAGCTCCAATCAAATTCACAGTTTCCGACGACAGTTTTGAGGCTAAAGTCATCAAATTTGGTTATAAACCGAATGAATCCCAACTTACCGAACAAACAGCCACTCAAGGCGCCAAAGATTATCTATTTTATCTCAACGGCGAGCAAATACGCCTCATCGATACTCCCGGAATCGAGGCCAAGAACGATAAAAAATTTGAAGATGTGTTACAACACATCAGTCAATTCAAAGAGTTGCACGCTATTTGCATTGTGGGAAAGTCGATGGAATCGAGCGCCTTCAAAAATCAGATTGAATATTTATTGTCCAGATTTGAAAAGACGGCCATTAAAAATATTATCTTCCTCTTCACTCATTCCAAGGACAGTCTCTATCGATCTGGAGATGCCATGCCAGTTTTGAAAAAAAGTTTGGAGGAACTTTATTGCAATTCTTCTGTGCGAGTCCCATTTGAGAAAAAAAATGTTTTTTGCATCGACAGCGCGGCGTTTCAATTTTTGCTGACGAGGCGTGAGAAGTTCGATTTTTCAGATAGCGAAAATGAAGCGTTTAAATGCAGCTGGAAATTGTCTGCAGAGGAATCGAACAGGTAACTGCGCGGTTTTTCATTATTATTTACTACGTTACAACTTAGAAGGCTGTGAAAAAAAGTTTTTTGTTTCTTTACGTTGATAATAGTGACATTTTATATCTGCCAGTTTAAGTTTATATTAGTAATTAAAATTAGAAATTATAGTGCAAACCTAACCTAACTTAACCAAACTGGGTTTATTTTTTCGTGTTTCTCTTTCGGGGATATTTTTAGAATTTTTACACTGTTGAGGTTATGTTGTGATTATTTACCTGTTCTAAATAAACAATTGCAATGTTAAAAAAGAAAAAAAAATTGCAAATGAATATTTTCAAAGAAACTTCAGATGGGGAAAACTATACATATGTTCAATATTCTGTAACATTTCACTGATTCTCTCAAAATTGTATAGGTTACGGCATTAACTACTGATTGATGCCAACATAGAGGAAAAAAATATATTTCTTCACGGCCATCTAATCTGTTTCTGGAAATAAAAAACACTATACTAACTCAGTCAATTTCTACACCGACTAGACAGCCAATTAGGCAAGTTCGCATTCCAGAATGCGCATTCTAATTATTATGAATTTTTCTTTTAGGCTGATTTTATACATCACCAGTAGTGGCTTTAAATCTTTGACGTCCCATCGTATTCAAAGTAGCGTTGTGACCAACGAGCTGCGACGATTTATGAGGCAACTAGCAGAATCAACGATTAAAATTTGGCTAATAGTTCGGGACAATTCTGCCGTCCTGGAAAAGCTGAAACATCTTCTAACCAGTCACAAAGATGAACGGGAGCAGTTAATGTCGAAGAAATATAAGCCATTTATTAATGTTAGGAGCAAAATTCTAAATAATTTTGTATTAGTTTGTGAGTCACCAAAATGCCAGGAAACTTATAACATTAATGGAGTCAATGTTGTGCACTATCGGCAACGATGCCACAATCCTTGCACATGCGGCGGCCAACTCTACTCATGTACAGTATTTGGTAATTTTACTGATACTTGTTCGGTATGTCGATGCTCAAAGACAGCACATGCTAGTATTAATTCGGAAACTGAGCTCTATGCGGATCAACAGTTAGACGAAAATGTGAAATCACAGATATTAGCTAAAGAACAACAACTTAAAGATACAAAAGCAGCACACAATAAGTCACAAGAAAGGGCAAAGGAACTTAAAATAGAAGTTAAGTCCTTTATGCAATTAATTATAAGATTCGAGTATCTTATGAATCATCTGCGCATTACGTCCTGTAAAGGAGAATATGAAGAATATTTGTTGGGAAGGTAAGTGTGATTATCGAGTTGTTGAGTTGAAGAAATTAATTCATTGAGTTTTTTTAGTAAAGAATCGCTAGAGAAGAGGGCAGATGGTGACTATTATTTTCAAGAAATGTTAGAACTTTACAAGATAGAGAAAAATACTGTTGTCGAGTGTTTGCAAGGTTCGGTCGTTTCTGCAGCGGCGGTGCAAAATCTGTTGTTTGCAGTGGAAGAATTTCATAAGCTGCCGAATTTTGGAGAATTTATTAAAAATTCAGCCGACACTGGAAGGTTAAAGGGCGCACTAGAACAGTGGCTGAAGACCGAATAAAATAAAATTATCGCAAATTTTGTAACAATAATAATGATAACAACAATGATAATATTCGTTTGAAATTAAATTTTTACAACAGAAACGAAAAGATTTATTATTTGTTAGATCTAAATCAAAATTACAATTCAGTGGGTTATCTCTCACTCATGCTTAAGTCACTTTAACTAAACCCTCATCTGAAAACCGCAAAGAATACATTTAAGGTTATGAACCTTCAAGAAAGGCTGTATATATTAAGGTGACCAAACGTACTCTTTTAGGGAGTTTTGTACTCTTTTTTTGCGAACCGTACTCCTTTTAAAACGAGTACTCTAAAAGTACTTCTTTGCATTTTTTTGTACTCCTTTGTATTTCTAAAAATATAAAAACTTGGCATTTAACTTTAACCTTTAACCTTTAAAAAAAGAGTTTCCATTTATTATAGAAAACAAAGGAAATGATGATTCTATGGTTAAATGTACAATCTGCAAAGGAGAATTTTCTATTGCGATTGGTGGACAAAGTGCACTAACAAAGCACATTGATACTAATAAACATAAAACATGTTTTGATGCCGCGGCTTCAACGTCTAAACTAAATACATTTTTCAAAACTGATAGTTTTGGACCAAATGAAGATTGAAATAAAAAGTATTTCAAAGAAAATTAATCACTTCTATTCTTGGTTGATGAAGTTTTCCATTTTCTTGTTTTCAAATGATTGCAACAAGGGTTGACTCTTAGGAGTCGGTTTGCCTAGGTGAAAGCATGCAACTTGCAGTGCACATTTTCATGGTTTTACCTAGGAAAACCGACTTTTAAGATTCAACCCTTGTTGTAATCATTTGAAAACAAGAAAATGGAATTTTTTTATGAAAATGTGGATCCTAACATAAGTAAAAAAAAAATTGACCTGAGTACACTTTATGAAAATGTGCACTGCAATTTGCATGGTTTTACCTAGGAAAACCGACTTTTAAAATTCAACCCTTGTTGTAATCATTTGAAAACAAGAAAATGGAAAAAAATGTTACCTGAGCACACTTTATGAAAATGTGGATTCTAACATAAGTCAAAAAAAAATTAAAAAAATAAAGAAAATAAATAAATAAATTGATTTAAGAAGACTTTATGAAAATGTGCACTGCAATTTGCATGGTTTTACCTAGGAAAACCGACTTTTATGATTATGATTACAACAAGGGTTGACTTTTAAGAGTCGGTTTTCCTAGGTGAAAGCATGTAACTTGCAGTGTGTTTGTTTTAACGTGTTTATACATATAATTTTTTAAACTAATGAATTTTGAAATTATTTAAAAACATAGTTGAATGGAGAAGACTCACCATATATAATGAATATTCATTTGTACTCCTTTTGCATAAAAAATGGTTGGTCACCTTATATATACAGTAGATTCCGCTTAATCGGACCACATCGGAATCAGCACGATTTGGTCCGATTAAGCGGCTGGTCCAATTATCCGAAGTTCATATAAAATAAAGCTTTTGAGGGCTAAGACAAAATTTTATAAGTAACTAAAAATACAATATCGACCCTCTAGAGTCTTGTTAGTTATGGGCAAAAAAAAACAAAGATGAATAAATTTAAAAGGTTTCTGGATCGTCTTGAAAACCACCCGTGCAACAAGGGCGATTTAACCCTAACAATTTATGCTATGTTTATATTGTAACATATTATCAATCGGGATTCTAAGAGTTTATACTATTTGAGCACAATTTTTATATATTTATCTTACATTCACTGGTCCGATTAAGCGGCATGTTGGTCTAAATAAGCGAAGTAAATTCGTGTTATTTTCTCTATTGGTTTCTGTTCTTTAAGATTTGGTCCAATTAAGCGGCTGGTCCCATTAACTGGTGGTCCGATTAAGCGGATTCCACTGTATACACATTTGTTGACAGTGCTATCAAGTGCTCAATTTGTTCCAACTTTATTTAACTTAAATCTAACGGAAAAATCTGAATCATTCCATTTATTGAAATGGTCTCCTTCCGCCTTCTAATAATAATTTCATCATCAAATGAAGAACTTGACGATAAAAACATTTTGTAAATGCAAACACAGCTGCCGACTTAAACCGCTAAAGTGAAGAATAAAATACCATAAATTTTATGGAATTAGGAACCAAAAATTTAAATTTGTAAGGTGAATTAGAGCAACAATACAAATTTGAGGAAAATTGCATAATGAACTACTTTATAAATGACTAAATATTTAAAACATTTTCTTCTTAAACATTGTATTGGATTCAATTCGTTCTTGTATTTACTGCTGATTGTCGCTCATATCTAAAAAGATTAGATAACTGCAGCCCTAAACTTATTGCTAACACCACTTTTAGTTACTTTAGTAAAGTGAAATAAAATGAGCGACATAAAGTGTAATACCCAAACGACTTTCAGCAAAGATGTTGTCGAAGACGTGAGTTCACTTCAACCTACAATCGACAATATACATCCAACCTTGCACGGGGCTGTGGAGCCCCCGGCGAATTCAAACAACGACGAATATCGTCCAGACGTAAATATCCTTTTTCTTGGCGAAGCAGGAGTTGAAAAATCTATGTTCATCAATGCTTTCGTGAACTACCTGAACTTCAACACTTTAGAAGAGGCAAAATCTGGTCAACTTGTCAGTTTAGTTCCGATTACATTTACAATTTCCGACGACAGTTTTGAAACTAAAGTTATCAAATTCGGTTACGAGTCAAATGAATCACAACTTGTTGAACAAACAGCCACTCACGGCGACACAGATTACCTATTTGATCTGAACGGAGCGAAAATACGCCTCATCGATACTCCTGGAATTGAGGCCAAGAATGATAAAGATTTTGAAGAAACGTTACAATACATCTGCCAATTTAAACAGTTGCACGCAATTTGCATTGTGGGAAAATCGAAGGAATCGAGCGGCTTCAAAAATCGGATTGAATATTTGGTGTCCAGATTTGAAAAAACGGCCGTTAATAATATTATTTTCCTTTTCATGCATTCCAGGGACACTCTTTATCGGTCTGTTGACGCTATATCGGTTTTGAAGAATAGTTTAGAGGAAATTTGTAGCAATTCATCTGTGCGAGTTCCATTCGAGAAAAAGAATGTTTTTTGTATCGATAGCGCAGCATTTCAGTTTTTGCTGGCGGTTCGTGACAAATTCAGTTATTCAGAAATTAAATGCAACTGGAAATTGTCTTCAGAGGAAAGTCACAGGTAATGGTTTTGAAGTTAAACAAATTCGTATTCAAAATAAGAACTTTTTTGTATGTTGAATTCTTTGCAGAATTTTGAGAATTGGAAAATAGTCGTAAATGTTTCTTACTATGAATTACTTGAACCATGAAATTTTGAATTTGTTTTATTTTTCTTCAGATTGATTTTGTACATAACCGACTCCACATTCCAATTGACACCACATCGTATTCAAAGTACTATTACGATCAACGAGGTACGACGTTTTTGGAAGCAACTAGCAGAATTGACAATTAATTTTAGACAAATAATTTGTGATAATGCTGTTACCCTCGAGACGCAGAAACATCTTGTATCCAAGCATAAACACGATCGAGATAAGTTAATGCCGAAGACCTATGGCAATAATGTATTACTTTGCACCTCAGAAAGTTGCCAAGAACATACTCACAAAAATTCAATCCCTATTTATAAGTTGAAGCCATGTCATAATCCTTGTACTTGTGATATCCAACAAATCGATCACCCCTACGTATGTCGAGTACTTGGTTCTAATGGAGTTTGTTCTTCATGTCGATGCCCAAATAACAAACACCAGATTTTCAAATACGAATCAGAAGTTTGTCCGGATCAACAATTAGATGAAAACGTCAAATCACAAATAACAACTAAAGAAGAAGAAATTAAAGATGCAAAACAAGCGCACCATAATTGCAAAAAAACCGCAAAAGAAGTTAAAAAAGAAGTTAAATCTTTTATGAAATTAATAGTAAAATTCCAGTATCTTGTGAATCATTTGAATATCACGTCCTGTGAAGACGAATATGAAGAATATTTGTTGAAAAAGTAAGTGTAAGACTTTAAATAATTACCTCATTAATTTGAAACCTTTTAGTTTGAAATCGCTAGAGAAGAGCGCAGATGCTGACAATTATTTTAAAGAAATGTTAGAACTTTACAAGAAAGAGAAAAATGCTGTTGATAATTACTTGAAATATTGGAAAACTGTGGAAGGTTCGGTCGTTTCTCCAGCGGAAGTAGAAAATTTTGTGTCTGCAGTAGATGAATTTCACAAGCTACCGTATTTTGGAGAAATTATTAAAAATTCAACTGACATTGGAAAATTAAAGGACGCACTAGAGCAGTGGTTGAAGATCGAATAAAGTAAAAATATCGCAAATTTTGTAACAATAATGATAAGAATGATAATATTCGCTTGAAATTAAATTTCTGCAGCAAGAACAAAACGATTTATTATTTGTTAGATATAAATTAAAATTGCACTTTACCTCACTCATGAAATATAAAATACCTCACCAAAAAACATCACAATTTTATGGAATTTGGGGCCAAAAATTAAAATTTTTAAAAGAATTATACCAATAATACAAATTTGAAGAAAATTGCATAATGAACTACTTTAGATAAATGACTAAATATTTAAAACACTTTCTTCTTAAACATTGTATTGGATTTAATTCGTTCTTGTACTTACTGCTGATTATCGCTCATATCTAAAAAGATTAGATAACTGCAGCCCAAAACTTATTGCTAACACCACTTTTAGTTACTTTCGTGAAGTGAAATAAAATGAGCGACATAAAATCTAATATCCAAACAACTTTCAGCAAAGATGTTGTCGAAGACGTGAGTTCACTTCAACCTACAATCGACAATATACATCCAACCTTGCACATGGCTTTAGAGCCCCCGGCCAACGAAAATAAGGGAGAATATCGCCCAGACGTAAATATCCTTTTGGTTGAAAAATCTATGTTCATCAATGCTTTTGTGAACTACCTCAAGTTCAATACTTTAGAAAAGGCAAAATCTGGTCAACTTATCGGTTTAGTTCCGATTACATTTACAATTTCCGACGACAGTTTCCAAACTAAAGTTATCAAATTCGGTTACAAGTCAAATGAATCGCAACTTATCGAACAAACAGCCACTCAAGGCAACAACGATTACCTATTTTATCTGAACGGTGCAAAAATGCGCCTGATCGATAAATTTGTAGCATTCCATTTGAGAAAAAGAACGTTTTTTGTATCGACAGTGCAGCGTTTCAATTTTTGCTGGCTGTTCGTAACAGATTCGGTTATTCAGAAACAGAAAATGATGCAATTAAATGTAGCTGGAAATTGTCTTCAGAGGAATGTCGCAGGTAATGGTTTTGAAGTTTGAAACAAATTCATTACTCAAACGATAAGATCTGGAGAATGTTCGTAAATGTTTCTATAAAATGTTTATTAACCTAAATTAAATTTTGAATTTTTTTATTTTTCTACAGAATGGTTTCGCACATAACCGACATCACATTCCAATCGACGTCACACCGTATTCAAAGTACTATTATGATTAACGAGGTGCGACGCTTTGTGAAACAACTAGCAGCATCGACGATTCATTGTAGAAAAATAATTCAGAGTCGTTTTACTGATCTCGACCACTATAAACGTCTTTTAACAACGAAAACAGATGATCGAGATCAGCTTTTGTCAAGGACATATACTCGTAATTATAATGTATTAGTTTGCAACTCAGAAAGTTGTCGAACGGTCATGACATCAATGACTGAATCCACTGTAGTTTGGAAATTGAAGCGGCCATGCCACTATCCTTGTACATGTCAAATCAAGACTTTCGGCCTCCCCAAGGACTGTCAAGTACTTGGTTCTCGTGGAGTTTGTTCTTTATGTAAATGTCCAAATGGGAATCACGTGCTTATTAAATTCGGAGCAGAATTTTCTCCGATTCTACAATTAGATGAAAACATCGAATCACAAATATCAACCAAAGAACAAGAAGTTATGGATGCAAAACATTCACACGAAAATTATTACCAAAACACTACAAAAGCGTTTAAAAAAGAAGTTAAATCATTTATGAAATTAATTGTAAGATTCCAGTATATTGTAAATCATTTCATTATCACTTCTTGTAAAGACGAATATGAAGAATATTGGTTGCAAACGTAAGTATAAGACTTGAACTAATTACCTCATTGATTTGAAACTTTTAGTTTGAAATCACTAGATAAGAGCGCAGATGGTGACAATTCATCTAAAGAAATATTAGAACTTTACAAGAAAGAGAAAAATTATGTTATGGAGTGTTTGCAATGTGGGAAAAGTCTGGAAGGTTTGACCGTTTCTGCAATGGCGATACAAAATCTTGTGTCTGCTGTGGAAGAATTTCATAAGCTGCCGAATTTTGGATCAATTATTAAAAATTCAGCTGACACTGGAAGGTTAAAGGACGCAGTGGAGCAGTGGCTGAAGACCGAATAAAGTAAAATTATCGCAAATTTTGTAATAATCATAATGATAACAATTACGATCATATTCGCTTGAAATTAAATTCCTAAAACAAAAATGAAAAAAATTATTATTTGTTAGATCTAAATTAAAATTACATTTCAGTGGGTTACCTCATTCATGAAGTATAAAATACTTTACAAAGAAACAAGTTTATGAAATTTTAAAACAAGAATTAAATTTTTTAAAGTGAATTAGGTCTACAATACAAATATGAGGAAGATTGAAAAACGGAACTATTTTCGATAAATAACTAAATATTTAAAATACTTCTTTTCAAATAATTTGACAAAGTTTATCGTTTTTGTTTTTACTGCTGATTATCGCTCATATTTAAAAATATTAGATGACTACAACGCAAAACTTCTTCCTAACACCAATTTTAGTTACTTTAGTGCAGTGAAGCAGTGAAATAAAATGAGCAACGCAAAATCTAATACCGAAACAACTTTCCGCGAGGATGTTGTTGAAGACGCGAGTCCACTCCAACATACAACCAATAATATACGTCCAACGTTGCACGTGGCTGTGCAACATCCGGCCATCGCAAACAAGGAAGAATATTGTCCAGACGTAAATATCCTTTTTCTTGGCGAAACTGGAGTCGGAAAATCTACGTTCATCAATGCTTTTGCGAACTACCTGAAGTTAACCACTTTAGAAGAGGCGATTTCTGGTCACCTTATCGGTTTAGTTCCGATTCAATTTACCGTTTTCGACGACAGTTTTGAGGATAAGGTCATCAAATTTGGTTGCAAGCCAAATGAATCGCAACTTACCGAACAAACAGTCACTCAAGGCGCCAAAGATTATGTATTATATCTTAACGGTGCGAAAATACGCTTTATCGATACTCCTGGAATTGACGTCAGGAGTGATAATTTTTTTGAAGAATTGTTGCAGTTCATTGTTCAATTTAAACAGTTGCACGCAATTTGCATTGTAGAAAACTCCAGGGAATCAAGCGATCTCAAAAATCGAATTGAATATTTACTTTGCAGATTTGAAAAAACCGCCACTAAAAATATAATTTTCCTTTTCACACATTCCAGGGACACTTTTGATCGATCTGATAGTGCTATGCCAGTGTTGAAAAAAAGGTTGGAGGAAATTAATAGCAAATCTTCTGTGCCAGTTCCATTTGAGAAAAAAAATGCTTTTTTCATCGACAGCTCCCCATTTCAGTTTTTGCTGGCGATGCGTGACAAGTTCGAATTTTTAGAAACTGAAAATGATATATTTGCAGGCAGCTGGAAATTGTCTTCAGAGGAATGTATCAGGTAACTATGGTTTTGAAGTTGAAAAAACAAATTAAACTAATGTATGTAACAAATACATTATTCAAAATAAGATGCTAAATATATGTTCAATTCTTGAAAATTTAGGTGTTTCTTTACAAAGTTTAGAAACTATGTAAAGATGCATACCATGTTATGAATAACATATTGAATACAAAATAGGGTGACCTTGCCAGTGAATGAACACTTTGCATTTCGGTTGTCACATTTGCGTTCACAGAATTATTTTCTCCGTCCCCAATATCACTTTTGTTGCTAATAACTTGTTGTATCGATAGATATTTTGTTAGAGCACAAGATTATTGCATCATTTGGAAGACTCGCTACAAATCAATTTATTAAAAGACATTTAAATACAAGACGTACTAAATACCCAGTGAATGAACACCAAAACCAAAAACCAAAACAGCGACGTCCAGTAAATGAACACCCAATATGGATGACAATACATTAACTTCAAACGTATTTGTAATAAAGAAAAATTTGTTTCTTTGTTATAAATTATAAATTATGTTCAAAGATACCATGAAATAGGACCTGCCTCTATATTTGACTGCAACTCGCAACCAACTGTTGATTTGAGCAATGTCTTTTTTTGGAATAAACTGATAAGAAAAAAACAATAATTGGATCATATCTGTAGAGACCTAATGGAACTATTTCGCACTCAAGATAGTTCGAAAATGCCCCACTGTTCTTAATAATTCAGTTTATTTGAGCAGTGTTCATTCACTGGGTGGTGTTCATTCACTGGACGGTTCACGATATTCAATTTTTGTTTCAGAATGATTTTATACATAACTGATGGTGGCTTTAAGTCTTTGATGCCACACCATATTCCAAGTACAATATTATGATTAATGAGATGCGACGTTTGATGAGGCAACTAGCAGAATCGACGATTAAAATTATTCAAATATTTCGGGATAATGTTGTTCTTCTCGAGACGCAGAAACATTTGTTATCCAGTCATAAACAGGATCGAGATAACTTAATGTTAAGGAGCAATAATAATGTATTAAGTCGCGGACAATATTTTACTACGGGTTCAACTAATGGAGCCGCTACTTTACATATCGAACAATTGTGCCAAAATCCATGCACAAGTGAACAATTTCTTTCTAATGGAATTTGTACGTGTAACTATTATTTTAAGGATCACTGGCTTATAATATTCAAAACAGAAGAAAACCTCAAATCACAAATATCAACTAAAGAACAAGAAATTAAAAATGCAAAGTAAACATACCATAATTTTCAAAAAACTGTAAAAGAAGTTAAAAAGGAAGTTAAAACTTTTATAAAATTAATTGTAAGATGTCAGTTCCTTGTGAATCATTTGAATATCACGTCTTGTGAAGACGAATATGAAAAATATGTGCTGAAAAAGTAAGTGAAAAACTTTAAATAATTACCTCATTAATTTGAAACCTTTTAGTTTGAAATCGCTAGAGAAGAGCGCAGATGGTGAGAATTCATTTAAAGATATATTAGAACTTTACAAGAAAGAGAAAAATACTGTTGATAATTACTTGAAATATTGGAAAACTGTGGATGGTTCGGTCGTTTCTCCAGCGGAAGTAGAAAATTTTGTGTCTGCAGTAGCAGAATTTTATATGCTGCCGCATTTTGGAGAACTTATTGAAAATTCAACTGACATTGGAAGATTAAATGTCGCACTAGAGCAGTGGTTGAAAATCGAATAAAGTAAAATTATCGCAGATTTTGTAATAGTAATAACAATGATAATATTCGGTTGAAATTAAATTTTTGCAGCAAAAACAAAATGATTTATTATTTGTTCGATATAAATTAAAATTACACTTTACCTCACCCATGAAGTATAAAATACCTTACAAAGAAACACAATAATTTTTTGGATTTTGGGCCAAAAATTAAAATTTTTAAATAGAATTATACCAATGAACTACTTTAGAAAAATGAGTAAATATTTAAAACACTTTCTTCTGAAATATTGAATTGGATTTTTCATTATTTCAATTTTAATTTCAATAATTAAATTAAGTTGATCGTTCTTGTATGTATTGCTGATTATTGCTCATATCTAAAAAGATTAGATAACTACAACTGAAAAGTTTTTATTAACACCATTTTTAGTAACTTTCGTGAAGTTAAATGAAATGAGCGACATAAAATCTAATATCCAAACAACTTTTAGCAAGGATATTGTCGAAGATGTGAGTTCACACCAACCTACAATCAATAATATACATCCAACCTTGCACGTGGATGTGGAACCCCCGACCAACGAAAATAAGGGAGAATATCGTCCAGATGTAAATATCCTTTTTCTTGGCGAAGCAGGAGTTGGAAAATCTACGTTCATCAATGCTTTTGTGAACTATCTGAAGTTCAACACTTTAGAAGAAGCGATGTCTGGTCAACTTATCGATTTAGTTCCGATTCAATTTACAGTTACCGACGACAGCTTTGAAGATAAAGTCATAAAATTTGGTTGCAAGCCAAATGAATTGCAACTTACCGAACAAACAGTCACTCAAGACGCCAAAGATTATGTATTATATCTTAACGGTGCAAAAATACGCCTTATCGATACTCCTGGAATTGACGTCAGCAGTGAAAAGTTTTTTGAAGATTTGTTGCAGTTCATTAGTCAATTTAAACAGCTGCACGCAATTTGCATTGTAGAAAAGTCGAAGAAATCGAACGGTTTCAAAAATCGAATTGAATATTTGCTTTCCAGATTTGAAAAAGAGGCCATTAAAAATATTATCTTCCTTTTCACACATTCCAGAAACATTCTTTATCCATCTGGCCGTGCTATGTCACTTTTGAAAAAAAGTTTGGATGAAATTAATAGCAATTCTTCTGTGCTGGTTCCATTTGAGAAAAAAAATGTTTTCTTCATTGACTGCGTTTCATTTCATTTTTTGCTGGCTGTGCGTGACAAGTTCGACTTTTCAGAAACTGAAAATGATGCTAAATGCAGCTGGAAATTGTCTTCAGAGGAATGTATCAGGTAACTATCGGTTTCAAGTTGAAAAAACAAAATAAACTAATTGTAAGTAACAAACATATTATTCAAAATAAGATACTTAATGTATGTTCAATTATTGAAAATTTAGGTGTTTTTTGGAACGTTTAGAACCCATGTAAAGATGCATACCATGTTATGAATAACATATGGAACACAAAATATTTAATTTTTGTTTCAGAATAATTTTATACATAACTGATGGTGGATTTAAGTCTTTGATGTCACACCATGTTCCAAGTACAATTATGATCAATGAGGTGCGACGTTTGATGAGGCAACTAGCAGAATCTACGATTAAAATTATTCAAATAATTCGGGGTAATGTTGTTACCCTTGAGACGCAGAAACATCTTTTATCCAGTCATAAACAGAATCGAGATAACTTATTGTTAAAGACCAATAATAATCTATTACATTGCTTAGGAAATTATACGAATGCTGTAAATGAAATGCCATGTGTAACGATCAATCGACTATGCCATAATCCTTGTATATGTTACCCCAAAGTATGTCAATTAGTTGATTCTAATGGAAATTGTTCTTCATGTAGACAGTCCCGTGAGAATCACTGGCTTCTAATATTCGAAACAGATGAAAACCTCAAATCACAAATATCAACTAAAGAACAACAAATTAAAGATACAAAGCAATCATACCATAATTCTCAAAAAACTGCAAAAGAATTTAAAAAGGGAGTTAAATCTTTTATAAAATTAATTGTAAGATTACAGTACCTTGTGAATCATTTGAATATCACGTCTTGTGAAGATGGATATGAAGAATATTGGTTGAAAAAGTAAGTAAAAGACTTTAAATAATTACCTCATTGATTTTAAACCTTTTAGTTTGAAATTGCTAGAGAAGAGCGCAGATGGTGACAATTATTTTAATGAAATTTTAGAACTTTACAAGAAAGAGAAAAATTCTGTTGTCGAGTGTTTGCAATGTGGGAAAAGCGTAGAAGGTTCGGTCGTTCTTGCAGCAACGGTAAAAAATTTATTGTCTACATTGGAAGAATTTCATAAGCTGCAGCATTTTGGAGAAATTCTTAAAAATTCAGCTGACACTGGAAGGTTAAAGGACGCAGTAGAGCTGTGGCTGAATACCGAATAAAGTAAAAATATCGCAAATTTTGTAACAATAATGATAAGAATGATAATATTCGCTTGACATTAAATTTCTGCAACAAAAGCGAAATGATTCTTATTAGTTAGATTTAAATAAATATTACATACCGAGGCGGAAAGTATTCCATTCCTGTCGAATGAACCGAAAGACGTAGCTTCGAGATGAACTAGTTCTCGAGACACTGGCATAGTACTTTTGCAGAGGTTTGTATACGATTTTATTCGAAATCAATCATTTAATAAAACCAGCAACATTATAATAATAAAATAAATAGTTGATTGCGTTCACCGTCCATGCACGTGAGAAAAGTTGGTTGCATACTACTCATTTATAACATAAATCTATAGTAACGCCCCCACAGGTTGGAGATGGTTTCATTTCTGACCGATTGCGTCTCATTACTGACTCCTTTTTTTACTATTTCTGACCCGCATTCTTCATAAATTTTTAGGTGGCATTTTTTAAATGCTGTAATCACGTGATTGATACTTAAAACAGATTAGATAAGAAATATCAATTTGATAAATCGAGAAAATGGCCGTAGCTCCGTTAATACTGGAGCAACTCAATTGATTCTTGTTCCATCGTTTCCGGCAGGAAAAGTTATCCTAGTAAGGAAAAAAAAAGAAAAAAGAAAAAAAAAATGAGAGAAAGAAGCCAAACCAAGGAAAACACTTTTTTTTCTTTCTTGCTTAGAGCGTCATATAAACATGAAAACTTATGTATTTTTTGCGAGGAATACAATGGTGCAATTAACAATCGATTTGCTCTAAGATTGACAGAGATAGAAATCTTAAACCTAACCTAACCTAACCAAACTGGGTTTATCTTTTCGTGTTTCTTTTTCGGGTATATTTTGGAATTTTTACACTGTTGAGGTTATGTTGTGATTATTTACCTGTTCTAAATAAACAATTGCACTGTTAAAAAAGAAAAAAAGAAAAAACATTGACCTGTTTTTTTTTGGCCAGAGAGTTATATAAAAATGAAAACTTATGTACATAGTAAGATTTTTCGTGTTCCGAACAGTTTATTGATAGGATCGATTAGTTCTATTTATCAAATAGCCTTATTAGAAGGTGAAAAGACGGATTTCTCACCTGTTCCGTTAGAAACCTTTGAATTTGATGTAAAGAATAATTAACCCTAGAGTGGGCGCGTGGATTACATATGTCAACCAGTGTTTTTATTTCCAATGCTATTTTTGTTTTGCTTATAACGCATCAACAATCTTTTCATTACTTTCCTAAAAAAGACTATTCTACAGGATTATTTCATCAAGCAATTTTTTTCTTATCGCCTAGGTTTTATCCAACTGGATTACAATATGTAATCAACGCCCCTACTTGTGTAACAAAATAACAGGCGCCTACTAAACGGTTAACTGTCATTTTAAAAATAAACGCCTTACAATTACAATTACACTAATCACCAAGTTTAATTGATTGCAACATTAGTCACAACTATAGTACGCTTTTTAAAACCTTAAAATTACATAATTTTAATTTTTAGAAATTTAGTTGTAAGATTGAAATATGTGTTGCCTATTCTGTTGCCACAAGGCGTTAGTTTTTATGCCTAATCAATCCTTTGTAGCTCGTCATTGATATTTCACATTAATTCGCAGAGATTAGATAAGAAACTGCAATTTGAACATTTTTCCTCAAAGCTACTAATCAGTTTTCCTCCAACCATGAATTCGGCAGGGTCCTCGCGACCAACCGTTCAAGTTATGAACACCGGCAAAGAAGAAGCCAATCCGGAGATTAACATTCTTCTCTTGGGCGAAACTGGCGTCGGCAAATCGACCTTCATCAACGCCTTCGTCAACTACCTGGCGTTCGGCAATTTACAAGAGGCCGTGCGTGGAGAGTTGCTCAGCCTGATTCCAACGCGATTCACGGTGACCACCGACGATTTCGAAGAAAAGGTGATCCAATTCGGCGATTGCCAAAACGAAGCGCAAGTCGACGGTGAGTCAGCAACGCAATGCGCCAAGAGCTACGTCTTCTCCATCAACGACATGAAGATCCGGCTGATCGACACCCCCGGGATGTGCGACACGCGCGGAATCGAGCAGGACACCAAAAATTTCGACCAACTTTTGCGATACCTGGGCCATTTTAAAGACCTGCACGCGATTTGCGTCCTGCTCAAGCCGAACAACGCCCGGGTCACCGCGCTTTTCGAGTACTGCATCAAGCAGTTGCTCTCCCGATTGGAAAAATCCGCCAGTAACAACATGGTCTTCTTGTTCACCAACTCGAGAGGGACGTTCTATCGGCCCGGAGACACGTTGCCGGCATTGAAGAAAATTCTGGGCGAGATTCGCTCGCGGCCTCCTTTCGTTTCGATCCCTTTCGATAAGAATAATGTTTTCTGCATCGACAACGAAGCGTTTCGATTCTTGCTGGCGGTGCGTAATAACATCAAGTTCACCGAAACCGAAACGAAAGATTTTCAAAATAGCTGGACCACTTCAGCGACTGAATGTTCAAGGTAATTAACAGTAGACATCTTTTAAACTTACGTTCGCGCCATCTATTAGATTTTTACTGAATACTACTTTGATTTACAGTTTTCTTTATTAAACAGTAATTAGCTTAATTGTTTTCTAGAATGTTGATGTACATAACCGGAGGTGGAATCGACTCTTTGAAGCCGCATCCGGTGCAGAACACCGTTTCGGTAAACGAGGCTCGTCGACTTATAATAAACCTGGCGAAACCGATGGCCGACATGTCGGAAATCATCCACCAAAATTTAATTCTCTTGCAGAGACACCAGGACCAATTGAGAGCCAATCAAGACGATTTAGTCAAACTGAAAAGCAAACTCTATATTCCAAGAATAAATCTTAGGATGAAGGAACTGGACCAACCGGTTACTGTCTGTACTTCTGCAAACTGTCAGGTAGTTTATCAAATTGAAGGGACCTCCTGTGTGGATTATAGACAAAGATGCCACAAACCTTGTTATTTAACGAACGTTGCCAAAGAACTGATTGGTGATACTAATTTAACTAACTGCGCTGCCATGGATTCCAAGGGAAATTGCAAGTTTTGCCCGTGCAGTTACCGGCAACACATGCACATCTATTACGAAACCGAAACTTACGATGATCGGTTCGAAGATGTAAACGTCAAAACCCAAATAATGACCAACGAGGATATCAAGCTGGCGGCCGAAAAGAAAATCGCTGAGTTGCAACAGCACTCAGCGGAATTTAAATTAGAGCGCGAGTTTGTGCTGAAATTGACCGCCCAGTTCGCCCACTTCCTCCAAAAGTCAGCGATCACCCCGTACAACGACGCTTATCAACGCTACATCGAGTATCTGCTTGCAAAGTAAGTCGATGGGGTGCGCTTAGTTGCTTTGGGACAAGTTTTAGTTCAATTTCTTTCAGTGAAGAGGCGCTCGGGAAGGATGCAGATAGGAGCAAGATGGCCTACTTGAAGGAAATGTTGATTCGTTATGAGGAGGAAAAACGCATCCTTGACGAAGGCTTGCTCGCTGCCCAAAGTATCGATCCTTCTGTTGAGTGTAACGTGACCTCAAAAAGTATTTTAGATTCGGTGCAGAAATTGTATCAGTTGCCGAATATTGGGGCGACGATTAAGAAGCTGTGCGAGGCTCAACAAAGTGGTATTGCCGGTGAACAACGCAATACCTTGGAATACGTTCATTCGAAACCGTACACAAGCCCATCTCTTTTAGAGCAGACTCGAAAACGGTTAAAGAAGTGGAATGTGTTTAATTTGTAACATTGACAATTTATATTATACCAACGAAATAATGCAAATCGTAATTACTATCGTTTTTTATTTTGGACGTTTAAAACAGTAAAATTCAAATTTGCGGCCTAAAACAATTTGCTAGAAATATTCTAGTGTAATTTGTTCCTTCAGTTTCACTCCTCCCAATTAAGAAATGCATAGCAGAAAGAAAACTAAAAGAAAGTAAACTGAACAACCGTTTAAAACAGGAAAATTTAAATTTGCCGCCTAAAACTATTTGCTACAAATATTCCAGTGTAATTTGTTCTTCCAACTTCACTCCTAAAAAAAATTGATAGCACAAGGGAAAACAAAAGAAAATAATTAGAACAAACGTTTTAAACAGTAAAATTCAAATTTGTCGCCTAAAATTATTTGTAAGAAATAATCCAGTGTAATTTGTTCTTTCAGTTTCACTCCTCCCAATTAAAAAATGACCTACAGCAGAAAGGAAATCAAATAAATGTGACCACAACAACGTTTAAAACACTAAAACTTAAATTTGCCGGCTAAAAATATTTCAGTGTAATTTGTTCTTTAAGTTTCACTCCTCCCAATTAAAAAATGACTTATAGCTGAAAGAAAACCAAAGAAATACGTTACCAGAAGATTGAAATAATTAAATAAAGGTTTGGCGCAACCGTCAAGTGCAAATGTTAAATTTTTTTTTTTTGAAATGTTTTGCAACTGAATTTGCATAAATATGGAGTTGCTGTTGTTGCTTGCTAAACTTAAATTTTGTCCCATTCCAAAAATCCGATTACCATCAAATTTGATGCGAATCAGATATACACTAAACTCGCAAACTAGAAATAAACCATTTTCACCAAGAGTAAAGAAAACTACTGTTTAGTAAAGAAAACTGTAATACAAAAATATTTCATAAATTAAAATGACAATAAGAAAAATTCATAAATTTGAAAATTGTTGGTTTTTATGAAAGCATGAAATTACAACTCCAAATTAAAAATAAATAAAGTAAACGCGATAACTTATCAGTTCTCGCCGAACTTGTAATACAAAGTAAACATCGTCACTAAAAATTTAGTTGATAGGCTCGGTTTTGATCTAACTCATGTAATCAGTTGAAAGAGATGAAAATGCCTTCGATAACCATCGGAATCGACTTGGGTACCACCAATTCATGTGTTGGTGTCTGTGTTAATGGCGCCGTCGAAATTATCCGCAACGAACGTGGATCGAGATTGACGCCATCTTGTGTAACATTCGCAGACAATGAGATCCTAATTGGACAACAGGCGAAGGAACAGTCGATCAAGCACCTCTACAACTCCATCTATGGTAAGTGCCAAACACATCAAAAAGCAATTTCAGACAGGAAAATGGCCAAAACAATAATTTCAGAATTTAAGAGACTAATTGGGCAAAACTACAATGACCCCTTGGTCCAAGAAGACATCAAGAACGTCTTCTACGAAGTCGTCAATGATCATTCAATGCCAAAAGTTCTGGTCACTTACAAAAAGGAGAAAAAAATAATTTCCGCCGAAGAACTAAGCGCTTTCGTCATTATCCGGTTAAGAGAAATCGCTGAAACCCAACTGGCGCATCCAATAAGTCAAGCAGTGATCACAATCCCGGCCTACTTCAACGATTCGCAACGAAGAGCAACTATCGACGCGGGAAAAATCGCCGGTTTTGAGAAAGTCAACATCATCAATGAACCAACAGCCGCGGCGTTGGCCTTCAACCACCTAAAACCCAAATCCTACCCACGCAAGGTCCTAGTCTACGATTTCGGCGGAGGCACTTTCGACGTTTCGATCGTGGCCCTTGAAAATGGTCTCTGCACCGTCAAAGCCACCGACGGAGATTGCCATCTCGGCGGAAAGGACTTAGATGTGGCCATGGCGAAATTTGTGAAAAGCAATTTCGAAGATCTTTTTGGCCAAGACGACCGACTGCGCTTCAGACGTTTAGTCAACATGAGCACGAAGGTAAAAGAAGAACTGTCCTACTCAATGAAATTTGACTTTGCGATCGACGCGTTTTACAAAGGCAAAGACATTTCCCTTCTGATTGAGCGCATCGAATTTGAGCAAATCTCGAAGAAGATTATCGGGAAAACCCTCAGCATTGTCCAAAAGTGCCTAAACGATGCCAAGGTGGATAAGAGCGAAATTGATGAAATTTTGTTGGTCGGGGGTTCCTCGCGGATTCCTAGAGTGAAGAAGATGCTGCAAGATTTTTTTAAAGGAAAGGAACTGAACGAATCTTTAAATCCTGATGAAGCTGTTGCTTACGGAGCTGCAGTTTATGCGGCTAATTTGCAGAATAATATTGTTAGAGATGTAACGGCGCTTTCGTTGGGCACTGAGTGTTTGGATGATATCATGCTTGTGACCATCCCACGCAACAGTCCAATTCCAATCAGCGTCACGGAAGTCTTCAGCACATCCGTCGATGACCAAAAGAAAATGCGATTCACCTTCTACCAAGGCGACGATAAAAAGGCATCCAACAACCACAAATTAGGCGAGATCATAATGACAGGCTTAACTCCAAGAAAAGCAGGCCAAACTAAGATATCAACTTTCCTCGAATTGAACAACGAAGGAATCTTGAAAATTACCGCTTTTGAAGTCGATGCCGAGAACAACAAGAAAGAAATCCAGATCGATATTAATAAAAATGGATTGAGCGACGCCGAAATTGAGGCAAAGGTTGGGGAGTTCTCGAGTTACAGGGAAGATTTGAAGAGAAAACAGGCGTTTGTTAAGAAGAAAGCTGCCTTGCACGAATTTTGTTTGGAGAAGAAGGAGGAGGCATTGGAGCAAGGCCGGCAGGATTCAGTGCTGGCGTTCGAACAGGTTTTAAAGATGTTGAAAGGGTTGCATATTGAGAACGAAAATAAACTGGATGATACTATAGCGTTGCTTAAGCAGCAATATAAGAAGTAGTTAATTAAGTATTTAGAACTATATGCATTTTGAAAAGAAAGCCGTTTTAATTATAGTTTGACTTAATTAAAATATACAGTGTCTCCATTTTATAACGTCCTCTTTATGGCACAATTTCGCGGTTATAACAAACTACTTTATGGTACTAGTAACTTCATTGTAAATACAATACTGTTGCAAACACTTTCAGTTGTTCGTCTGGGGCACACTGTATATATAAATTATGGCTCGAATTGCTTGCAGATCGAAGATGGAAGTGAGGTTTAGTGATTTATTGTTGTGGCGAATCAAAAATGTTTTGTGGCCGGAGATGAGTGTTTGGAATGTTAGGGCTATGATTTTCTATAACCAGAGATGCTGCAGGGTAAGAAACAAGTCGAAGAAAATTTCGAGTTAGTGGAACTATTTGAAAAATTTGAAATTGTATTAGAAATATTTATTTTGGTTCCGAAAATATCATAATAAAAGTAATGGTGGTTTTTAAATTCATTTTTTTTTGTCGTTATTATTTCTGGTGTTTCATTTGTAGACTCAGGTAATCAACAAAATTTGTTTGCTCGATTAAAAGTTGAAGATGTTATACCGTTCGTGTGAATTTTGCTTACTCGTTTTTGACATCTTCGTTTCACAAAATCCCCCTTACTTGATATATTCCATTTTCAAAACTTTTAATGCAATAACTATTTGGATAGCAGATGGGATGTCATGCAAGTTGCGGTCTGTTACATTAAAGGAAAATTAATTTCGTTTGTTTTTTAAATGTGTTATAATTTCAGAGAGTTAATTTGTAATGAAACAAATTTTTATTTGCGTCAGCTGCCCTTGCCCTCAATATTTAATAAGCTTTCTTTTAAACAATTTTTTTTTTTTTTTTGGTAATTGTTATTTTTCTAATTTTTTTATGCAATTTTTGTTTAATTTTTAATTTGTTGATTTGGTTTTATACTGTTTTAGGAAATTATGGAACTTATCTTTACTTTTACCATATAAGCAATGTATTTTTTTATGCGAATGTTGTTTTGTTTTATACGTTTTACATAAAAAAGACCCAAGTGTAAGGAACGTTCAATGTCTTTTTTAATTTTTTTTTGTCCTTTGGTATTTTTTTTCGAATTTTGGCCAACGCAAAAAGGAATGATAAAAGCCAATTTTAAATTTTTTTATTAATCACTCAAAAAAGAGTACAATTTGGTGAGTCTAAACTCCACCAATTTTTGCAAGTATTTCCACCCGCCCAAACTTTTCTCCGCGGAACCGATCTTCGCCTGCTCCGCTCCCTGCAGCACCTCTGGTAATAGAAGATGAGCCCCATGAAATTCCAAACGCTCACTTCCGGCCACAAAACTTCCCGAAAACAAATATCCGTGTCGGAAACTTGCCACAACAAAAAATCACTGAGTCTCACTTCCCCGGAAGTCCTTATCAACAAATCGGGATCGGGACTGCAACTTGTGTACATGCAACTGGAAATCAATTCTTGATCAACATCATCGACCGTCAATTGATTCGACTTGATCCTGTCGATCACCGTTTTGACCGCGTTTGTTATCTCGTCCCTCGAGGTGTAAGCGATAGCAATGTTCATAAAAACCGTTTTGTTATTTTTGGTCATCGACATCACCTTCGCCATCGTCGCCATCAACTCCGGAGGGATCAAAGTTAAATTTCCGATGACCCGAACGCAAATTCCTTTTTTCATTAATTTCTCTTCGTCCCTGATGAAATTGTTGAATTTTTCTTGAGCCAGTTTCATTAAGAACTCGACCTCCTTTTCGCCCCTCTTAAAGTTTTCGATGCTGAAGGCGTAGACGGTGAGCTCTTTGATTCCGAACTCGATGCACCACTGGAGGGTTAGGGCGAGCTTGTCAAAACCCTTGAGGTGCCCTTCCTTCCTTTCAATATTGTGGGTTTTTGCGAAACGGCGATTCCCATCCATAATGACGGCCACGTGGATAGGTACAGGACCGCATTTTAAAACGTTTGCGATAAACTCTTGGAAGCCGGTCAACGACACTTCTGGAAACCACGACATGCTGCGGATATTTGAAGATTTTTCAAGCCGGTTTTCCTTTATATTGCGCGTTGAGGTTTGAGAGTGTGAGCAATGAAAAGTTTTGTTTTTAAAGGATTGCACAATTAAGGTTCGCCATAGGTCGAATTTACAACAATTACGTTTCAGGGCGATTCATGTAAATATTAATAATTTGAACATTTTTTTGGTGGTTATTTCAGAATTATTTAGTCAGAAATTTAATTAATTGCATTTGTCATGCGTAACGCACTTTATTGTGTCGTTGCATCAAAAGTGCAGGCCTTTTTGATAAAAATTTGGTTTGAAACATAAATGTAATTAAAAAATACAGTAGAATCCGGTTATAACGACTCCGGTTATAGCGAACCACCGGTTATAACGAACTTTATTCCAAGTCCCGACATTTTCCCCTATATAACAATGTAAAAAACAATCGATTATAACGAACTCGGATATAACGAACTATCGGATATAGCGAACCTGAAAAGCCGAAATTAATAAAATTTTAATCGGCTATAACGAACTTTGTATTGCATATAACGCGTAATAACCTTTGAATCTGATGATGATTTGTCATTAAATGAGTAGTAGTTAAATAGAAACAAAGGGAAGTGAATTTCAGCAATTGTTTCTCTTTCGGGGATATTTTAGAATTTTTACACTGTTGAGGTTGTATTGTTATTATTTACCTGTTCTAAATAAACAATTGCACTGTTAAAAAAGAAAGAAAAAGTGAGTCTTCTGTAGTAAAAAAAGATCAGTCAAAATCAAAACAATGTGATTTCCAGATCAAACAGAAATATAAATCTCAAATATCACAGAATAAAAAAGTGACTTAGGTACTTCTTGCATAGAGCCCTTCAATTAGAAAATTCAAATTTTTTCGAAAACCTAAACATGAATGACAATTTATTAGTTACAACAGAATATTTGTGTATTTGTGGTAGACAAAAGTAGCCAAGAAGAAGCCAATGAGGAATGAGGATGAGCCGGAAGCACCAGCATTGCAGATTTTATCTACACAGGAAGCTGTGAGAAGTATTAACAACATTCGTAATTTTTTACAGTTTTACGGTGTGCCGAACTCAATTATTAAAAATCTTAGTGACGTTGAAACGTGTGTGGACAATTTATACTTTAAAAATGCGACAGTTCAGTCGAAAATAACAAATTTTTTCAAATAAAATTACTTGTTGCATTATGCTTTGTTTCACTTAAGTTTAATCCTCATATTCTTAATGGTTTTATATTTATATAACACACTCTTGCGTTTATTCTTTCAATAGCGTTTATAACGAACTTCGGATATAACGAACCGATTTTGACGGTCCCGTGAGGTTCGTTATAACCGAATTCTACTGTAATAATAAATAGTTCTACATCAGGGGTGGCCAACCCAAATGATCTTTCGGACCACATAACTCCGCGGGTCACATATAAAATTATATTAGATTGAGACCCATTATTTTTTAATACATTGCCTTTGACATCTTTTAAAATAAATATATTTTGTAAAAGTGTGATAAATCTCTTAAGATTCAACCCTTGTTGTAATCGTT